>CM071927.1:4146595-4680860 GCA_016081115.2 Rehmannia glutinosa
AGATAGAATGGCATGGTTTTTTGTAAGGCTTTTTTGTTGAGTGTTTCAGTGGATTGTGGACTTTTGGTTAGCGAAGGAAATGGGTTCCAATTTTCATGGGAATGAATTGTAGTGTCTCTTAATTAGAGGTTAAGAGCCACTTAGAGGCATCAGATGTTAATGGGGTTGCTGTTGTCTTATGATGTTTTAGAGGTCTGAATGATGATGGGGGTACCCGATTCTCATTAGACGTTTTTCTATGCTGGTCAGCCTGGTCTGGGTTTAATGTACATTTGAATACTTTTATTGTCCTGAAAGAAACCATGGATTTGATAAGAGAAGGCTAATGCTAGTATTTATCCCACTATAGACTGCCTTGTCTGATATTTTCTTGCTGTTTCAAATATCTATATGTTGAACCTATTTGTTTTCATGGTTGGACTTGCATTGGGTGATTGCTTTTTACATTTGGGCCATAAGTTAGCCATCGGTCATTCTTAAATGATTGTATGATTTCAGTTTTCGAATATTTATTAGACTGATTTGTTTACTTCTGATCTTGGATTATCAGGACAGAGCTTTGTCAAGCCGTTTCAGTGGTGCCAAGATATACCTGGCAAGGGCATCAGATTTATTCGCTCAGACTCCCAGGTGCGTTGCAGGGAACTGGTTGTAATACAGTTATATGAACAGAACATTAATTTTTGTTTTGGCAGAATAGTATTGTTTGGTTTATTGTTTCTCTGTAAAATTTATCAATTTTTTAGAGGTGGTATGATACATTTTTGTTCACCTTTCTTTTTTCCCCACGTATTAGGTTTTCCTCTTTGCTAACTCAAAATGCAAGAGGTATTTCCACAACCGCCTGAGGCCTGCAAAGCTTACATGGACCGCTATGTACCGTAAACAACATAAGAAGGTAAGTAATTGATAATCTCTTCTTTGGTCATATTGGATTTTATTGTGAACTTTTTTTTTAATTTGTCTTTTTTGAATCCATAGGATATTGCTGCTGAAGCTGTGAAGAAGAGGCGTAGAGCCACAAAGAAGCCCTACTCAAGGTCCATTGTCGGTGCCACATTGGAAGTTATTCAGAAGAGAAGAGCCGAAAAGCCGGAAGTCCGTGATGCTGCACGTGAAGCTGCTTTACGGTATGTACAGTGTTCAAACGTGGTTTGAGTAATCTTTCGGTAAAATATTGCATTTGGAACCCTTCATGACCTTAGTCTGTAAACTCAGTGAAATCAAGGAGAGAATCAAGAAAACTAAGGATGAGAAGAAAGCTAAAAAGGCGGAATCGATATCCAAGCAGAAGACATCTAAAGGTAATGTGTCCAAGGGTGCCGGACCTAAGGGCCCTAAGATCGGAGGCGGTGGTGGCAAGCGTTAAATTTAATTTTTCATTTTATTTGTTGTCGTGAACTTCTCTACGAAGCATATTGGGATGGACGTCGATCTATTCCGTTTCTTTTTGTATGGATTTTTGGTTGTTGACTTGCTATTGTTCTTTGTTTCAAGCATTATTAGCTAGTAAGGCTGTTAAGACATGATGTGTTTTTGTTAGAAATAGCTTCAATCTCTTACTTAATTGATATTTATGTGTTTCTTGGTTAAGTTGCTTATTAGTATTACTAAATTCATCATGATGAGGATTTTTATTCTTATGTTGTTTGGAGCTTGAACTTATCACTATTGGCCATTTTGGACCTTGCAAAAAAATTCTTCAACCGACTTTAAAATATATCTAATTGCGCTCATAATATTAATTTTGTGGCCTGGTTAATAATGTAATTTGGGACCTATATTTCTTGGTGTTTACAAGGAATTTAATAGTAACTTTTGTGTATTAGTTCAAACTTGAATTTAATAGTAACTAAATTTAATTTTAATCATTGGTAATTGGTCTTATCTTTGAAACGATTAAAAAGGCAAAAAAAATATTGTTAGAAGTTGACGATCTCTAGTAGTTTGGGACTTGGGTAGTCCAAAACTTTGAAATGATAAAATGTTTAGGTGGTTAGGTTTAGCATTCATCATCGTTTGATTAGGCGCGCTATTTTATTGATTTGTTTTCCATCATAAAAGTATTTGCTACGAGTAAGAAAGTTATAGTTTGTGGGCATCATGGGGTGGCCTAGTTGAGTAACCCGATCTGGCGGTGATCGGTGGAACATGCTGCCCCTGACCCAGACTGACTCTCTAGTCCGACAGTGTTAAGAAAGTAAAAGAAAATAGATAGCTATGGCTTATATGATTTTTGTTGAGTTTTTCCTCCGGTTTACCCATTTTTGTGTGCTAGCTCTGCCATTGGCTCATTGGTAGCGTTGGTTCTTTAGGCTACGCGTCATTTGATCATGTCTATCGCGTGCACAGAGTTTGCTTAGTATAGTTTACTTGCGCTGTTATAAAAGAAAAAAAGAATTAAAACTTGTTTAATGTTAACCAATTTGTAATAACATCGTTGAGTTGAAGTCACGAACGTAACATGGATGGAAATTGTCCTTTTCCATTACCAAAATAACTCAGTCGTGTCCTGCAAATAATAAAATATGACAAAACATGTTCACCAATAATATATATTTATTATATATTTTTTTTTTGTGTAACTGTAATATATATTATATGGTGGTGGGTGTAGCTTGGGAGTCAATTGGGCACCTAACCATTAACGCGTTTGAGGCTTTGAGCTGCGTCATTTCCGCTTATTTTCCGTGGCCTTTTTTTCTAAGATACGACCACAAAATATTTTAATTTTTTATTATTTGTTTCTAGTACGATCAAAAATTAAATTATCTGTAATCATATGAAATTATTAATTAGAATATCTTATACCTTATATGCTAAGTTTTCCATTTCTCTCACGATTTAAAAATTAGTGGACTATTGGTACTCAAAAAATAAAAATAAAAAAATTAGTGGACTAAAAAAAGTTTTTACTCTATTTATTTAAATTTGATTTTTGACAGATGACCAACTTATCGTGGTTTCTAGCAAATTATTGCTTCTAAATTCCTTTTCCCCCCTACTTGGCTGAGTTCTATTTTTGTGATTTGATGTTATCTTTAAGTTTAAGACCAAGCAAAGTCAAGAACTATTAAAAAAAGCATGTGGATACACATTTTTAATTAAAATTATAGTGTCCTAAATAATTAAAAACATTTCCTAAACTAGTTAGTGAAATCCCACTTGCGATATGATATGATAGGAATTAAATAGACTAAGTCAGCCCATGTAAGAATTTTTGAAAGGTTGATTTTTCAAATTTTCTTGTACTTCTTGGCCATTTATCTTGTTCATCAAACAAGAAAATATTGTAGCTTCAAAACACAAAGTATCCCTCTATTTGCTGTGTTTTGGTTTTTGAAGACCAATCTTTACGTTACTTACTAGGTACATGTTTAAATGAATTTATGAGTTGTCAAATGTGATATTATTATTATCCAGTGTTGTAAAAATCGGCCTAGACGGCTCCTGGCGCCCTAGGCCGATCCGATTTTCCCAAAATCAAAAAAAAAAATCGGTCCCGGCAAAAATCGGGCTAGGCGGCCGCCTAGGCATCCAAAAAATGGGGAAAAAATCGGCCTAGGCGGTCTAGTCGGAATAAATCGCCAAAAATCGGCAAAAATCGGCCAAAATACAAAAAAATGGAAAAAAAAAAGAGAAAAACTTGGTGTTTCTAGGCGCCCGGCTGCCGCCCGACTAGCGCCTAGCGATTTCTGCAACCTTGTTATTATCATAGAATAATATGCATATTATTATAAACAATTTAATGATTCATAATTTTATTTTTAATAATTATTTATATAGTGTAAAAATTAGAAAAATAAATTATTATTTTCATAATTGGAATCGCAACCACTACCTTTATGGTGCGTACTGAGTAAAATACATAAATTATTTATTGGTTATACAACTGCTTTAAAAATCACAGTCTAGGTATTAGACTCCTCTTGGTCGCCTACTTTTTTCTTTCGATTAGATCTTACTTGATCTTATCTTAGTTCAAGCCCCGTCTAGGTAATAACCCAAGTCTGTCGCCATGTCCAACACATGATGCTTTTTAGAACACTGAATTATATTGATATCATATTTAGTGCACATGCACTTCTCATTTATTCAAACACAAAATGTAAAGTAGATATTACATTATCAGTATTAAAATGACACATGAAAATCACATATAAAATAAGCATCCCATGAAACTTCCTCTCAACTGGCCACAACTCAACAAAAACAAATATATTAATCTAATTAAAAAAATATACAATAAATTCAAAAGCAATCTTCAAATAAATGATCACATTGTCCCCAAAACACCAATTCCACCATTCAAATCAAAATCTCCCAAAATTAAAAACAAACCCCACTTTCCTTTCAACCTCACCTTTTCCTCTCTCACCAATTCTTGAATTCCCCTAAAGCCACTCAAGCCTTTTCACAAACACTTGACATACATATACAGATAAATACAAGAACTACAAAAAGTTCATTCATACACCTAAATAGTATGAAAAAAAAGATGGGAAATAGAGATCTAGAGAGAGGCACAGCAACAAAGAACAGAAACCAAACTTACTATGCAGCAGCAGCAGCAGGAGGAGCGTATAATATGGAACATTCAGACAGCCAATGGACTTCTTGGCTGGTGCCCATGATTGTTGTTGCAAATGTTGCCATGTTTGTGGTGATCATGTTTGTGAACAATTGTCCCAAGAATCGTAATGGGGTTCAGGGTGATTGTGTGGCTAGGTTTCTTGGGAGGCTCTCTTTTCAGCCGCTCAGGGAAAATCCCCTGTTTGGTCCTTCTTCTTCAACGTAAGGTTTCAATTCTTTTTCATCTCTTTTATTGATGCTGTTGAATTCTTGAAATATCTGTATTTGTTTGGGTGATGTTTAAGTGGGTCATGATTGTGGGCTTTTTGCAAGTTTGTGTGTTTGATTGATCATGAGTTTTAGAAATGCTTTATTAAAGTTGCCCTGTAAAGGAAACTTTTTTCTGATTTTTGTTAAAATTTGGTTGATTTTATAGTTTTTGGTTGGATAATACTGAAAAAGCTGGTCGGGCGACAGGCTGGGGTCTAGCACTTGGGCGGGGTTAGCCAGGGCTTAATTGGAAAAAAAACTGTAGGCGGACAAAGAGAGTCTAGCGCCTAGGAGGGGACTAATTGGGTTAGGCGGAGATTTTTAGAACAATGGAAAAAAGTTTCGTTTCCTGAAAACACAATTTTGGATAATTTTTTTCCTATTTTATTTGATTTGGGATTCTTAAGTCTAGGATGATTTAAAGCTTCTTTTCCTCTGTGAATGGGTTTGTGAATTGTGGGCCTCCTTTTTTTTGCTAGTATGTGAATTTCTTGTTTGTTGAGAATATTTTTCCATGTGAAATTTGACCATGGGGGTGTCAGGGCTCCATATGACCAACTTAGGTTTTCAATTTGTGGTCTCGACATCTCAATGCAGACCGTCGTTTTGTTCCTATTTACGGTCTCGATATCTCAATGCGAACCTTCAGATTTTCATTCTGTTAGTATTGTTATCTATTTTAGACTTCCTTGTTCATTCTAATTGTTGGGCTACAATTTTAATGATAGCTTTCACTTCTAGATGTGGTTCTTTTGCTATGAAATTTGAACCTCAACATTTTGACACCTTCTATCGAACAATCGATTGGTTATTTGAATCCAACTGAATTCCAAGATTAATCTAATGTAGTTGCAATTTAAACATTTTCATATTGACCAAGTGTTGTATGGACTTCTTTTTGTGGTTATGGTCAGAGAGAATATTTACCTATTATTTGGTGAAGTGATTGCTTTAATTTAGTATGTTAGCTTCTATCATGCAACTCTTGATATAATATGTACCGGGTCTCGGTTTCTCTTAAACCTCGTTTGTTTGGTAGAGAATGTCATCTGAATTGGGTGCATATTATGGTGAACTGGAAAATGTGATAACTGAAAATATGATAACCGATAATTTTATTCTACTTGATATAATATGTACCTGGTCTCGGTTTCTATTGAGCCTCGTTTGTTTGGCAGAGAATGTCATCTGAATTGGGTATACATATTATGATGAATTGGAAAAATGTATAACTGAAAATATGATAACCAATAATTTCATTCTAATACAATGTTTTGGAATATTGGACAAGTCATCTAGAAATGGTAATGTAACAAGTTTCTTTTTTGATGTTTGGTTGGATTTATGAAAAGTACTAAAGGGGTCTATAGTTAATCTTAAGTCAGCTAACTATGCATATGTGATGTTAGATATTAATAAATGCATACACATGGAATATATATATATATATATATATATATATATATATATTCCCTATACATTGATTTTTTTCTTGTTATAATAATTATTATTAATTGTTAGTTATAAATATTAAACACTAGTACTGATATTGACCCTTTTAAACATCTGACTATTTACTTAAGAATTAATTTTATTATTGAATTATTGATTTACTAATACCAACAGATAATATATTGTATTTTTCCATATATTTTTTATTAATACAATAATCAAAATTTAATTGTTCTTTTTTTTCTTGTTATGTAAAAAAGTTATCACCTTGAGTAAATTAAGAATTTAAATTTAGTATCGCTACTAAAAATTTGCACTTTATATGAATATTAAAATATTCTTATATTAGTAAAACATTATCAAATAAAGTATTAACTTGTCATGAACATCATTTTATCTTTTTCAAATAAAAATAAGTAATGCATCATATGCAATATTTAGTTGTAACTTGTCATACTTTTGGACAAGAAAAACTCTTGCCTTTACTTTTGTTGTACCGTCACAACTCACAAGACATTTTGGAATTCCATGGGGTATGTGTTGGGCGGGTGTGTGGTTGTTTGATTTAATGCCCTTATCCAATCTTTGGTTAACTCAATATGAATAATGTTTTGTTGATGCTCTCATGAAATTAAAGATTTTCATCTTTCAATAGAAAGAAACTCAATTACTTCTACTTTTGCCTTTCCAGACTTGACAAATTGGGAGCACTTGAATGGGACAAGATAGTGCACCAGAACCAAGCATGGAGGCTCATAACATGTATCTGGCTGCATGCTGGTGTTATTCATTTACTTGCAAACATGCTGAGCCTCGTGTTTATTGGAATTCGTCTAGAGCAGCAATTTGGATTTGGTAAGCATCTTTGAATTATCCAAATTTGAGATAGTTTATAAAGAAAATACAGCATCTTTTAATATCATTACATGTGTTTAAAGACGAGCCTGCATGGCAGACATTTTCACTATATCCTTTTTTTTTGTTACAGTCAAAATGGGACTCAACTCTCTTAGTTTCTGCTGTCATTTAAATAAGGGATAATTACAAAAACACCCCTGATGTTTGGGTTATTAACAAAAAAAACCCAGACATGTTTGAAAATTACAAAAAAAACCCTTCAAGTTTTGTTTTGTCTTAAATTTAAGGGGGTAACTGTAATATTTTTGCAAATGTCGGGGTTTTTTTTAAATGTTTTCAAAAATCAGCGGGAAAAATGTAAGACGGAATCAAACCTCAAAGAGTTTTTTTGTAATTTTCAAAGAACTTTTTTTTTTTTGTAATTAGCCCAAACCTTAGGGGTGTTTTTGTAATTATCCCTTTAAATAATTCATCTCCTTATGAAACTTCCTTTATTCAATTCATTCCCGCCTTTACTATTCCGAACTGTTTTATGCAGTACGAGTAGGGGATATACCTTTTGTCAGGAATCGGTGAGCATACTCTCTTCCTTTTTATTCAGAGGAATATCTCCGTTGGAGCTTCTGGTGCTCTGTTTGGACTCCTCGGAGCAATGTTGTCCGAGCTACTTACCAACTGGACAATTTATACAAACAAGGTATACTCTGCAGCAACTAGTCTGTTCTTGTTTTTATCAGTAACTTTTTTTTCTTTTTCAAAATTCAATAATAGACCAACTTTAGACACAAGCTTACGAAAACCAAAAAATAAAAATAAAAAAGGTTGATTTATCTAGTATTAGATTTTTGGTTTCATATCTTAGCTACATAAACTCAAGTCTGTCTTGGGGTCTTTCGACAAATTCAATTTTTTTTAACTCATTATTATTAATCTTGTTATCATATAGGTTGCAGCTCTGCTTACTCTGGTGATCATCATCGCAATCAACTTGGCTGTTGGAATTCTTCCACACGTGGACAATTTTGCCCATATCGGAGGCTTTTTGAGTGGTTTCCTTCTTGGCTTTGTATTGCTTGTCCGACCGCAGTTTGGTTGGTTGGAAGGCCGATACCGCCCGGCTGATACTCGCTTGAAGTCCAAGTACTCAAAGTGCCAATACATTTTCTTGATTGTTGCCACTATTTTATTGATTGTTGGGTAAGCTCTCTTATTTCCATCATCTTGCCAAAATATTTACTTTGTATATCATATAACTGCGCATAATGCTATTACATCTAGTCAAGCTTCATATCGAACCGATGCATACTGTAGATTTGTTGGTATAATTTGTTAGACAAACACGTGCTGCTCATAATGGAGCACGTGACTTTACTTTGAATAATATAAAAGAATAAGGGATAATTACAAAAGACCCCCTGAGGTTTTGTCTAATTACAAAAAAAAACAAGAGATGTTTCAAAATTACAAAAATCCCCCTCAGGTTTGATTATGCCTTAAATTTATGGGGGCAGTTGTAATATTTTTAGAATATCAGGGTTTTTTTTGAAAAAAAGTGCTTATGAAGGGGGAAATGTAAGACGGAATCAAACGTCAAGGTTTTTTTTTGTAATTTTCAAAAATCTCTGGTTTTGTTTTGTAATTAGCCCGAACCTCAGTGAGGTTTTTGTAATTATCCCAAAGAATAATTACAAAACCTATCCCTGTGATTTAGCCTAATTACTAAAAGAAATCAAATAATCTTTTGAAATTACAAATATCCTCTTGAGGCGTTACAACTACCCCCTTGAGGTTTGTATTTGTTTACAAATCACCCCCATGCAACATGCAAACTAGAAACATATGTCAAATAGGTTTTTGTAATTTTAAAAAGTAACTGTAATTAGGCCAAATATCAAGGGTAGATTTGTAATTATCGCTAATATAAATCATTATTTAAGACATCATATGCATTTCCTTCTGACTCTTGTTTGTTTTAGAAGGTTTACTATAGTGCCCTATGTAAAGTTTTAACATGCGTTTTCAATGTTAATAACCAAGCATATCTCTATTTGCTCAAATTATGTAGATTCACCGTGGGACTGGTGATGCTGTTCAAGGGAGAAAACGCAAACGATAAGTGTAGCTGGTGCCATTATCTAAGCTGCGTTCCTACGTCAAGATGGAAATGTAATAATTGATCGGGGTTGTCAATACTTGTGTTCGATATTTTTGGCCTCCATATCGACTCTGACTCTTTATATTCTTTGTCCTACGGAATTCTTGTTGTTTATATATCTAGCCATTTATATGCTTTCTTATGTACATTCATAATACCTTGACATTGATAAGCCTCTGCTGATCATCTTGTTGTATTTAACAGTTTCCAATATTGTATCTTTCACTCTACATAGTGTATAATGTGAATCTATTATTTTGTTATAGTACAAGTTTGTTTGTTTTGATGTTGGCTTGAAAAATGTGTTGATGTGAGTTGGTTGGCTTTATTGATAAGCATTCATGAGACTTACTTTAAATAGAACATTTCACTTTATTACCTGTGGTGTGTGATGCGGTATCACTTTATTCCTCGAGACCAAATTGGATGTCATTTGTTGATTGAGGTCACTGTCTGCACCAAAACAAGTCGTTTGGGGCGCCTTTCCAGCGCTCATATTAGATCCAAAGATAGAGAGAGTGATTAAATACATATAACTAAAATGGATGTACGATAAGCCTACATTTGTAATGAGGTTTCGCGGGTATTTATAGATTTAAAAAATTGGTTATTATTTGATGTTAATTGGCGTATGGATCATTTAGTCCTGTTAAAAGAAATACATTAATGGGCCTTCAGTATAATTGTTTGAGCCTTTAGTGATTTGGATTGAGCCTATCAGTGTACTTCAATTCATCACGTAAACGCCACTTGTGTAAGATGACGTCATTAGTATACACGTAGTGTTTACTAGATGCATTGAAACACCAGAGTAGGAAATAGAAGATGGACTGATACTTGAAGTACTTCTTGGAAAGATTGTAAAATGAGAAAATGAATAAATAGAGATTCATAGGTTTTGGCAATTGTGATATTATCTGGGCTCATATCTTGGCCATATATCACACATTCACACCCAAAAATTAAAACAAATATAAACATGTCTTGTAATAAAATCAGATCATAATATTGCAGCAAAGTGAGCCAAGCATGTTCCTAATAAAGTAAGACAATGTATAGTTTGTAAATACAAACTCTTCCCATTAAAGTACAGTTTGTAAATGCATACTTTTCACATTTTAAATAGATCCAACAAAAAAGCACCATCTCAATATTTCATGACAATTAACTAAGAATCATTTCTTTGCAGTGGGACTTGCCAATTACAACACTAGCATTATTATTCTTAACATCCAACCATAACTCTGATCTACATGAGAAACATAACAAAATCAGAGCACCCTGGGTTAAAAATATTCTAACTGGCTATATATTAATAAGGGATAATTACAAAAACTACCCCGAAAGTTTGGGCTAATTACAAAGAAAAACCAAAGAAGTTTCAAAACTACAAAAAACTTCTTGAAGTTTGATTCCTTCCTACAACTTTTCACCTTCATAAAATTTTCTTTTTCAAAAGCCCCTCTTACATTTATAAAAATATTACATTTAACCCCTTATGACAAAATCAAACCTCATGCGTAGTTTTTAAAATTTTGAAACTTCTCTGGACTTTTTTGTAATTACCCCAAACCTCAGGGGTACTTTTTGTAATTATCCCTATTAATAACTAGTAAATAACCAGAAGAAAATCCCAAACCAAGTTTACTAATACCTATGCCAATAACCACCACTAAATCCAGTAACATCACCTCTAACCGGCATCCCAAGCCTGTCCAAACGGCCCGATCCCGGATAAGCTTTGCTGGTAAAGTTAGCATGCAATGCAGAAACTCTCTGAGTCGTAGACCTCGAATCGCCATATCCATGAATCGAATATCTTTTCGTAGAGCTTGAAGATCTCTCGAAATGAGGTCTTTGTTTCGGAGCACTTAGAGATCTCACCTTAGCTTTCGACGATTCTGTATACGACATATAATTCGGATGATCAGAGTAACCACTGAGACAGCTTCTTGAACAATCACTTTTCGTAGGCGTAAACACTCCTTTTTTAGAACCGCCTCCTCTGGACGACGCTGAGTAAAATGTCGGGCTGTTATCGGCAGTGCAAAAAGCACTTTCATCGGCGTTTTGTGTGAACTTCAGAGGGCTCAAAGATTGAACTTCGCCAGAAGACACGCTTAAAACCGACGTGGAAAAGGTCCGGTTTTTGGAAGTGACGTGTGGATTCCCAGTGTCCACTTCGAGAATCTTGTCGGATTTATCGTCGTCCGTGTGGAGATTTGTTGTAGTCGTGAAAGATCCTTGTTCGGACGATCTTTCGACCATTCTGCTGTCCAAACGGATTCGGGTTGAGCGTGATTTCGATCCGTTTCTCTGTGTTTAGCATGAATGAATGATCAGTCATATACTCATATGGTATGAAGTGATAACAAACAAACCAGAGTTGATGAGTAGAAAAGTGTATAGAACAAACCTTGAGCATTACTAATTGTTCATGGTTCATGTTTCTAGCCCGAATAACATCATGCTCAAATTTCTCAGGAGTTGCTGGCCCCTGGAAATTCAATAAAGTAGTTAGGTATAGATCATAGTACAAATTTTTATCAAGTCTTTATCCTTAATGAGAAACAGGAAAGAACATTTTTTTTTTCCACTTTCAATTCATGTAGCTTTAGGAGGGAGAAAACTGTAAATGTTTGAAGTAATCTTGAGATTAGAAACAATAATAATAAGGGATCATTACGTAAGGCCCCTTGGGATTTGGGCTAATTACCAAAAAAATTAAAATTACGAAAAGCCCCCAGGTTTGATGATGTCTTAAATTTAAGAGGGTTATTGTAATATTTCGAGAAATGTTAGGGGGGGTTCAATTTTTTTTCTTATGAAAGGAGAAATAAGTGAAATCAAACCTCAATCATTTTTTCCAATTTACAAAAACCTCTGGGTTTTATTGTAATTAGCCTGAACCACAGGGGGATTTTGTAATTATCCCTAATAATAATTCCATATTCCAATCTATTCGTATATATATTTTGGGTTAATTTCAAAAAATCTCTTGAAGTTCAGTGTAATTACAAAAATAGTCCAACTATCTTTCAAAATTACAAAATACTTGACGTTTGTTTTTATTTTACAAATTGCACCCTCAAGATGGGGGCATTTATTAAACAAATAGACCTCAAGGGTTTTTTGTAATACCGTAAGTGGATAATTGAACTTTGAAAGATAACAAAGTTTTTTGTAATTAGGTTAAACCTCAGGGTAGGTTATTGTAATTTAACCCTTTTTTTTCCCCAAAAAAAGGCAGAACACAATGCATCTAAAACTCAATCCACCATGTCAACCAAATTCCACCTGTTTATATAATCTTTCTGAGGAATCAAAAGCTTCTTTTTTCCTAATAAAGTATGACAGTATTATTTTATGGTCTAGAACTGAACAAGTCAAGAATGGTCCCCCTTCTACTTAGACAACATTTTCCTGTCATGCCACTACAACCAATTCAAATTTAAACAAAATGGGAGGGAAAATGAATATATTTCTAACCAGATAATTGAAGTGAGACGATTTCATGCTCGAATGTGGGGATTCGGACATGAGAACTCGCCCTGATCGAGCTCTCACTTGTGCTCGAACGAGCGCCTGTAGCCGTCTCAGGGCATACGCCGTTTGCTTCCTCACAAGGTGGCCTCTCACCAGTGCTTGAAGCTTGACCAATGCTTTCAGTGCCCGTAAAGCTCTTCTTGACTACATATTTTGCATCAAGAAGTTAATAGGTAGAACATATGAAGCTAAAACAGCAAACTGCTAAATCATAATAATTTGGGATAATTATAAAAACACCCCTGAGGTTTGGGTTATTTACAAGAAAAGCCCAGAAATATTTCAAAATTACAAAATACCCACTCAGGATTGATTCTTTCTTAAATTTAAGGAGGTAACTAATATTTTTATAAATGTCAGGGAGGTTTTTTGAAATATTTTTTGCGTATGAAAGGGAAAAATGTAAGACGGAATCAAAACTTAAGGGGATTTTTGCAATTTTCAGAAATATCTGTAACTAGCCCAAATTTCAGGGGAGTTTTTGTAATTATCACTAATAATTTAGTTAATCCAACTGACAAACATCAATTGAAGGGATAATTACAAAAAATACCCTAAAGTTTAGCCTACTTACAAAAAAATCCAGTTATCTTTCAAAATTGCAAACACTCCATGAGATTTGTATTTGCTTAATAAAAACAAATATCAACAAAGTATTTTTGTAATTTTGAAAGATTGTTGGGTTTTTGTGTAATTAAATTGAATCTTAAGGTATTTTTTTTGTAATTATCCCTCAATTAAACAAATAAAAGATAGTGCATTAAGGGAATGCCAAATGAGGGTACAAAGGAGCCTTGCACAGAAAACTATGAAATTTTTTGAAACTTTGTTGGCGCCCCAAAGACTTGATAATTTTTCACTTTTAAATTTTTCTGATGTAAAAAGTCTGGCATTATAGAAGATATAGACATCTCATCAGAGCAGCAGAATAAAGTGAGGAAAAAGTAACACTATAAGCTATGATATATCTAAAGCAACCAAACACAGCCAACTTTATATCCAAACTTGTATAAGATTTTCTTGGATTTGGAGGTTACACACCATTGGGTCTGTCCTTGTTTGCTTTTTGGTTGTACCATGTGACTTGACACAAACCCTCCAAAACCCAAAGAGCATTATCCACCACTATACCTATATAACTATACCTATATACCTAATTTGTCAAAAAAAAGTAAATTAAAGCTATGCATTATTTAGTAAATGAAGTAGTGGAAAAATGATATGCTCAAGAATTACAACATAAATGCAAGTTTAGTAGTTATTTATTAGGGATTAAGATTTTATGTTCCACAATCCTATTCCATTTTGTATTCTATTGTCTTTGATGAATGTCACGTGTACAAGATGGCATCGTAATTTTACACATGACATTCATTGAATAAAGTGGAATAGGAACGTGGATCAGGAGATTCGGTCCCATTTAGGTACTTCAACCAAAATATACCTATTACTTTTCGGATGGGATCTTCTATTCCATGATGGTGTTTCATCTCTTATTCCACCACCGCACAGATGATTTAAAACCCCAACCATTTAGCGTTGATTTATGCTCCAAAATAAATATGGTAACTTGTATACACGTGTCAATCATCTGTACGGTGGAATAAGAGATGAAATATCATCCTGGAATAGAAGATTACATCCGATTATCTTTGGCTCATTTTCCACTAGAGATGGCAAAGGGAATCCCGTTCCCGCGGGATCCGCCGGCAGGCGGGATTCCCCAAATTTTTCCCCATGGGGACGGGACGGGAATTTTTCCCCGTCGGCGGGGGCGGGGCGGGGACGGGGATCATACTCCCCGCCCGGGATCTCGCCCGTTCCCCTGGGAACCGAATATTATATGTAATATAATATTTTAAATATATATAATATATTATAAATATATCCACATTAAATATAATAAAATGACAAAAATCTTTAGTTTATTTTATTAATTAGTGTTTTATTAGTTAATTTATATAATTTATATATTTTAAATATTTAAAAATGGTTATTTTTTAAAAAAATATTATTTTTGTGCAAATAAAAAAATAAATTGAAACGAGGACGGGGAATCCCGCAAAGGGATCCCAGGGACGGGATGGGGAATGTTTTCCCGTTTGTCTCACGGGGGGGACGGGGATTCTCATGGGTCGCGGATGGGGATGGGGATGGCTCCCACCCGCCCGCCCCGTTGACATCCCTATTTTCCACACATGAAAAAGAAAACAAAGAGAAAATGGAAAAATAAAAAGAAAACAAAAAAACACACACACACTCTAAACACACAAAGTTCCCCTTCCCCAAATGATGTTCAAGAACTCAAAGAAACCAATGGACTAAGTCTAAGTCAAAAGGATTACTACTAAACAGAGTGTGCAATTTTTGACTTCTTAAGTGTACTATTGTCTAGTGTCCAGTATGACATATTAAAGGTGCATACTATTTATACAATAAGTGAAATGTTGCACCGACCCAGAACTCTCATGTCTAGCAATGTGGACAAAACCCATAAAGAAGTGTATTATTTTTTTCAATCAATTAAACAAGTACAATTTGGTGAATCATTCCAATTTCCAACAGGTGCTTGAAAACTACACCCCAACCACATTAATATTTTGCATAGAAAACACTTTTAACAACTATAGATCGTTTTGCTAGTCCACACGGCTTCAACATAGCCTTTGACCCCATCCCACATCACAATTCACCGGCCAAGCAAAACTAAAACTAGGGATGGCAATTCAAAGTTATCGTCTTCGTGCTTAGTTTCGGGTCAATTTCGGATTATGTTCAAACTACACGAAAAGTTAAATAAAATATAAAATATTATATCTTGAGACAAACTGACAACATCTGTCACATTCGTGTTAGTTGTGTTGGTTCTCTCAGTAACTTATGATCGAGTTTGTATCGTATTATCGTGTCGTGTCAGAGATTGTCACCTTAACTAAAATGGACATACACATCATAGCTTATACAAATCTATACATCTATATACAAAAATGTGTACACATAGGAAAAGGGATATTTACAAAAACACCCCCGAGGTTTGGGCTAATTATAAAAAAGTCCAGAGAAGTTTCAAAATCACAAAAAAAAACCTCAGGTTTGATTCGGCCTCAAATTAAAGGGGTAACTGTAATATTTCTAGAATATCAGGGGGGTTTGAAATGTTTATTGCTTATTAATGGGAAAGATGTAAGCATAATCAAACCTCAAGCCTCAAGGGGTTTGTTATAATTTTCAAAAATCTTTGGGGTTTTTTTGTAATTAGCCCGAACCTCAGGGGTTTTTATGTAATAATCCCATAAGAAAACAAACAACACAATGAAATATACAGGCACAAAAAGGAAGGATTGAGGTGAGCATAAAGACAAAATTGCATATGCAAATTAGTTATGGGCAGCACTAATTTAGTTCAGGAAGTTTCAGCAAGATGAAAGGTTTTGGAAAAATAATGAAACGGCATCGTTTGACTTAGCCCTCCGAAGAAAAGGTAAAATCCCATTTGAGCCCCTCTACTCAGAGGGCATGTTAATAGCCCGAAAATTGAATGAAAAATGAAGGGTAAAAAAGGTATAATATGGCAACAGCATGAAACATATGCGCACACACACACACACACGTTGGGGTGTGTGTGTGCGTACGAACGAAACTAACCAGATAGGCACGAAAATGAGACTGAACCATAACGGCCGCCCACTCCTCCCGGCTCCCGTAAACCGCGCCACGTCGCGTGACGCGCACGCCGCCGCTACCCCCCGCCGCGGAAATATTCCGGCCGCTGCTCGTGAGCTGGACAACAGCGGCGGCGGCTTGAGCGGCGGCGACAGCAGCATCGGCGACTGCGGCGGTGGCGGCAGCCACTGCGATGGCGTGCTTGCTGGCGTCGTTATCGTCGTCGCCACCGAGAGCGACGGATTGCCGAGACTTCTGTCGATCGTTCTCCTTGTGGGACTTGGCGAAACTCCATTTCTTCTTGGGCGGCGGTTTTTGAGCATGGTTGTGGTTTGTGTCGGTGTTCTTCAGACCCAGGAGACCTCTGAACCATTTGGAGGCTTTGCCCATGTTATTCTGTGTTTGTGATTCAATAACGAAGATGGCTTGCTGAAGAAGAAGAAGGTAGGAGAGGAAAAATTTGAGTGCGTGTGTGTGTGTGAAGCGTGGGGAAGAAGACGAAAATGGTGGGGAGTTTAATAAGGTGGAGAGTAACCCATTGGATCCATTAATGTGATTGTATTTGAGGAAATAAATCAATAATCCACTAAATATATAGTTCTATTGCTATAGGCCTCAACTCAACCCAAAATGTTATGATGGATGAGAATTTTTACAGTTACATGTTTTGGTTTTATGGCTTTTAGTAAATGCTCATTATCAGACTTTATTTATACACAGAGTCTCTCTCCGTGTGTGTATATATACAATAATCTGTAGACTGTGTAAATTCGTAATAAAATATTTAAGTTTTAGAGAACATTTATCAATAGAGGAAAAATTAATAAATCACCCAAACTGACATTGTCCCTAAACTATTTTTTGTTTTATTTAACCCCTGAACTACATGAAAATTTTATGTTCATCTCCTCCTCTCGGCCATGATCCGATGAGAATATTCCGTCGGGGAGGAGGAGGAGTGAGGACCGTAGAAAATTTTGTGTAGTTTAGGGGGTTAAATAGAAGAAAATAGTTTAGGGGGTGATTCCAAAAATTGTGCATAGTTCGGGGACATGTTAAAACTTTCATAGGTTTTTACATTTATACTTATTGTACATATGTATAAAAATAAAATATTAAATTATATCATAGTTTGATAATTTTAACAGGTTATTATGCATTATTTCCAAACAAATTACTTTGACTATGAAAAATATTTAGACACTAAGCAGACATTTCTTTCAAATAAAATAAAGAACCAAACTTTGAAAACTCAATCAAATGTAGAAGGCATTCATCTCCACCAGATAATTTATTTTATTCGATGCAGATTGCAGAAGCAATGGAAGGGTCAAGAACCCAACAAACCGAAACACTATTTTGGCGAAATCAATGCAATTATAACATGTAAGCACACACATATTTACGGACACACATAAGTCAAGCATTTACAATTAGATGCGCACACGGGGAAAAGTGGAAACAAGTAAGCTAGTAAATCTAAGAATTGAGAAAGAGTTAAATAAATATTTAAAGTTGATTTAATTGCTAGACGAAATTTTAATATACCCTCCAAACTTGAGTGATTTTCTACATTACCTCCTAAACTATTTTTTTTCTATTTTACCCCCTGAACTACATGAAAAATTCTACGGTCCAATCTTTTCCTCCCGCCGGCGGATCTGACGGGAATATTTTGCCGGTGGGAAGGATGAGATGGGACCATAAAAATTTTCGTGTAGTTCAGTGAGTTAATTAAAAAAAATTAGTTTAGGTGGTAATGTTGAAAATCGCGCATAATTTGGCGGGTATATTAAAATTTCCTCTTATCAATATATATAAATTCGACATCATGCAAATAAAAGTGAAAATATTAAATATTGAATATTGTAAAATAATTATATTGAAATTATATCGTAATTAATTAATTATAGATTGAATAATGCAGTTTACACATATCATTCTTCTTGTAAAAAAAACAAAAAAACCTAGTGAATTGGTGATTAAAATATTTGGCTCCATTTGGCACGCATTGAAGTATTATACGAGAGTTCAAACAATGAATCTTAATAAAAACTCATGTTACACGGTCTAATGGGTTCAATACAAATATGTTAGACGAATCTCTAACTGACCTGAATGCAGTAAGCGGTGGTATTTTTGTAATATTTTGGGGGTGGTGTCATAGTATCACGAAGTCGGTGACATTTTCTAATATTAGGCAGTGACGTAATATCTCTAGGACCGTTAAAAGTATTAACTTTTTCTCTAAACAGAATTAGTAATCCCCTTAAACAGTTTTTTTAGTAATCCTCATGAAAAATATTGTTTTTTCCTTCAAAAGTATTATTATTCCCCCTAAAACATATTAATAGTTTTATTGAAAAGTATTAGATTTTCCAAGTAAACTTATTTTAGTATTCCTTTTGAAAAACAATAGTTCTTCTCATAAAAAGTATTAGTAGTTCCCCATAAAAGTATTAGTTCTCATTCCCAAAAGTATTAGTAGTTATCCTAAAAAATATTTAGTAACCCCCTTAAAAAATATATAGTTTTTCATCTTAAAAGTATTATTCGTCCTCCCAAAAAGTATTAGTAGCCCTCTTAGAAAGCATTAACAGTACCGCTGAAAAGTATTAGTAATCCCCTCGAGCAGTATCATTAGTAATTCTCATGGAAAAATATTGATTTTTTCCCTAAAAAATATTAGTATTCGTCCTAAATCGTGTTAATAGTGTCAGTGAAAAATATTAGGTTTTCTGATTATGAGTATTTTAGTATTCCTACTAAAACACATTAGTTTTCTCATAAAAAGTATTAGTAGTTTCCCATAAAAATATTAGTTCTCTCCCAAAATATCAGTAGTCATCTTGAAAAATATTTAGTAGCCCCTTTAAAAAATATTAATTTTCCATCTGGAAAAAATTAGTAGTCCTCCTGAAAAGTATTAGTACCCTACTAAAAAGTATTAGCAGCGGATATGGTTGTTGTGTTGTTGGTGGTTATGCGGCAGAGGTATTATATTCACGCCACAATTATGGCGCAAATCCACATGTTTGATTTGTGTTCTTTTTTTAAAATTCGCAATATTCAGCGGGTCAATGGACTATGCGGGTTGGGTATTTAGATTCATCCAACAGACTAGATCTATTGGAACATTTGGCTGGAGACTAACTAATGAAACTTTGGTGTCTCAAAAGTATTGATTCAAAATTAGTATCGTCACATTATTGTTTTAATTAAGAGTGTAGTTTTTTCTCAAAAATAATTTTATTTTTAAAAAACTTGAATATCTTAAAAATATTTTTTTTCATCATATTTTAGAACAAAGAGAATAGTAGGATACTTTGGGAGGGGGGGGGGGTACCATTTTATATGGAAACAAGACATTCTTTACAAATATTTAAAAACAAAAATAAGAGTTCAATTTTGAGATCAATTATGTAAAATATATATAAACCTATAGTATGCTTTGCGATTCTCCAAATTGATGGAAATTGAAAGTCATAGATAAATAAATAGATTATGTTACATTATATTTCATTGTTTTTCTCTTTATGATGAATCATTAACAAGGTTAAGAATGGTGACAAACGAAATAGGTGAGCAGTCAGTAGTGTTTGGATTCTTCAAATCTTTAGGCATGAAAACAATAAGAAACGTGTACGTACGTCATTACTAAAAACTGACAAAAATAACCTACAAAAAAAATTGTGCTTACATGCAACAACTACTAGTTTTTTTCTGAAATTTATTTTGGGGGTCAATTTTCTTGTACTCATTCTGACCCCTTCTGTAAAAATAAGGCCTTGTATGGTTATATTTTCATGCACCATTTCTAGTTTCTAATGTTGGAAAATGAATTTTGAGAATTTATTGGTTTTCGTGTGAAAAATGGAATTATGTTTGGATGAATGAATGAAAATGAGTTTTATGTAGGTTTGGAAATGAGATTATGTTTGGTTAAGTAGTTTTGAAATAATATTTTATGTATATAATAATTTAAAAAGTTGATAGTGGTTCAATATTTTAATTGAATATATAATATTACAAGTCCCATTAGATATATATGGTGATATTTTAAGTAGATAAATTTGATAATGGAGGGTCCCACATATATATTTAGTAAAAAATGAGAATAGTGGTTGATGAATGATGATTTATGTGAAAAATGGAAAGTGAAAATGATGGTTTCTATTGGAAAATTTATAAACAAATATGATTACATTTGTATGAATAGTTGGAAATTGGAAATGGGTGCTTGAAAACATAAACAAACAAGGCCTTAAGTGTTTGGCAGAGCTTATTATAAGCTCTTTAAATTTGTTTGGTAAATATTTTGAAAAAAGATCTTATAAATTCCCAAAATAAGATGTTAAGAGCTTATAAGCTGTTTTTAAAAAACTAGGGGAACCCCAACTTTTTTTCAAGATAAGGTCTTATTTCAACAACCTCCTTTAATTTTGACTATTTTAATTACAAAATTGTCATTACTGGCATCTCAAAAGATCTACTATCTTATTTTATCCAATTCAACAACTTATTTTTAAAATAAGATCTAACATCTTATAAGCTCCAAAAACATCTTATAATAGGAAGTATAAAAAGTAAAAAAAAAAACTGAAGTGATTTTCGTATTCGAAATGACTATGGAGCAAATTTAAACCCGAAAACCATAATGAACCAATCTCATTTGGAGCCGGTTCAAAGTTCAAACTTGGTTGAGCGGATCGCGGGGTGGGTAGCATGTCCTATGGGCCCACCCCCTAGATATTTTTTTTTTGATATTATTTAGTTTAATATAATATTTTTATTTGTATTTACTCACTTAATTAAATAATTAATTACCATTTATATTTCTTAATACCTTATATTTGTGTTGCAGATATAGATTTTTTAAAGCTAAAATGTTTCATTGTTCGTGTTATATTTTTGTTATTAGTACGATAATATATGAATTGTAATGGTATTGCATATACTATCGATATTATGCATTTGTTGTTTTTATATGTGATGAATCTATTATATTTGGTAGATATAAATGAAGACAAACAAAATAAATATTTTTATTTGTGGGTCTAGACATGTCAAAATGAACTTTTATTATATTATTATAAAAATACCATAATTTCTTTTAGCAAATTAGAAGCACTCCACCTTTCGCATTCATATATAACATTGATTAAATGAAGTAAAAATGAAAACTTTATTAAAAATACTACAAATTTACTTTTTTCAACTAAAAGCTAACAACAATATGACTAGAATAAAAATAAAAAATTAGACACTCCCATAAATATATGGGGCAAAAATAATGAATTTGGTCGTTGAAGATAAATCATAAAAGCAATAAGTCAGCCCAATGGGAACACAGCCGAAGTCAAACAAAGAGGAATTCAGCCCATTTAATTTGTAGGACATAAATTTCCAACTCATGGTCTACTAGACTCACTATGTTAAATATTGTAATTGTTTACATATGTTTTTTGTTATAAATGTTTTTTCAAAAAAATAATAAAAGTGGCTCATTTGAAAAGTCACTACTAACATGCCCGTTTACACACACACACACACAAAAAAAAAAAAAAAAAAATTGAAAGATATATATTTCTTGATATTTCTCGATTTAAGCACCTTTTACATCTAACTTGGACAGTATTCAAGAATTTCAAAATCTAAAACTATAAGGTTTTTTTTCTTCATTTATGACCTAAAGTAATACAATATTAATCTTTGGTATCATAGAGATTCATGCTCAGCCCAAGGTAGGCACATCAATATGATTAGATTGAGCATGGACAATCATGTGATAAAGAAAAAAGGACGAATTTCGATGCTGAGGGTTTTCACTGCCCTTGCCCTATAGATTTGTGGAGGAGGTGAATCGCAGGATGTGTCTCAACAAGTCAGGGTCCTGGGTTGCGATAAATTGAGTCACCACACAAGAAATCATCATCCACCCTTTTACCAGGGAAATTCGAACCTCCACGCTATAGATGACAACAAACAGACAACACGTCACTCATGTCCTTTACTAGTTGAACTATGCCCGGGGGCTAGACAATCATGTGATGATTAATAAATTGACGAAAGAGCGTACTGAGATATGACACTTGTGAATTGCCCCACATTAATTAATTAGGGGGAAAATAGTCTTGTTTATATAAGTCAAGTGAGCTACTTCTTCTATAACCAATTGGTTTTAGATGGAACCTCACTTGTTGGGTTTGGACTATCTCCATTCTCCCTCATATTGGGTACGTTTCATGTGTATAATCGTACCAAGTCCCCCGAATTTAACAGTTAAATATTTTAATTTATTTATTTTTCTTAATTTAATAAGCATATATATAAAAACAATTAATTATTTCCCAAATCAGATATGTGAAAAAAGATTAAAATAACCCATGAATGTGAGTGAAAGGGTAAAACGTAAAAAGGTAGATGATCTCGTGAGCCTTGAAATGAAAACACTGAACAATAAAATGCAAAGTACAGAAATTGCAGTCCTATTTTTATTACCACTTTGGTAAATCAAAAATCACGTGCATCCATTTTTTCTGTCTGACTATAAAACTCTTATGTTCGTTAAATTCTCTTCATATCATCATTGGCAACTCGCAAGATTTTTAAGGATCTAAATTGTATTTGTTAAATTCATTTTTAATATTTTTTAAAACTAAAAATTATAGGGTATGTATGGAATTGTTTCTAAAAGTAATTTTCCAATTTCCAACTATTCCAGAAACTAAATTTATGTTTGTTTAAGAAATTCTCAATAGAAATAAAGTCATTTTCGGTTTTCATTATTTATGGAAAGATTCTTTTGAAAATACAACCAAACAAGCTTTCACCACAATTACGCAAATCTATGTAAAAATACACTACAATCACGCAAAACGATATCAAAAATACACTACAATCACGTAAATCTATGTCAAAAATAATATAACCAACCATATTTTCATTTCTAAACAGAAATTCAGACAACAAACCAAACATATTCTCAATTCTCACACGAAAACCAATAAAGTTTGAAAATTTATTTTCCAACACTAGAAACTGGAAATTGGACTTGAAAACACATCCATACATATAGTTTGTCAAAATTAGAACTATTAAGGGGATGTATGGATGTGTTTCCAAGTCCAATTTCCAGTTTCTAGTGTTGGAAAATAAAGTCTTGTATGGTTATGTTTCCATGGACTATTTCTAGTTTCTAGTGTTGGAAAATGAGTTTTCAGAATTTATTGGGTTTCGTGTGAAAACTGGAATTATGTTTGGATGAGTGAATGATAATGAATTTTATGTAGGTTTGGAAATGAGATTGTGTTTGGTTAAGTAGTTTGAAATAATATTTTATGTATATAATAATTTGAAAAGTTGATAGTGGTTGAATATTTTAATTGAATATATATAATATTATATTTGTAAGATTGTAGGCTAGTGGGTCCCATTAGATATATATAGTAGTATTTTAACGGCGTGTTTGCGGTCCTAGATAACTCAAGATTAATGAGTTATCTGAGGCTTATTTTATGTTTTGAATCCTAGTTTACGACTAGAGATTAATGTCAGGCCCAAGATTAAATCTTGTATATGGCCGATCAATTATCATCCCCCCCTCCTGTGATAGTTTTATCTTGACTTTGTGTTGAATGTGGTTTCTCTTTTTTGCCCTCTAATTTGGTAAAATAATTACCACCTTGCCCTTATTTTTGGGGTTTATTGCAAATGGCCATTTCTTCCAAATTAGCACCCAAACCCTACGCCCCAGCCTCCATTTCAGTATTTACCCAAATCTGAAGAAGGGAGTCGAACCCTAGACGAAGAAAACGAAGAACTAGACAAGAAGGTAAATTATCGAACAATATATCCATGTTCGTTCGATATTTGGTGACGACTAAGTTATTTCTCGATTATTTGGTTTTCATATTTCGATATTTCAATATATTTCTCGATTATTTGGTTTTCATATTTCGATATTTGACCAAGAAATTTGTTCGTTTTTTTTCTTCTTGAAAGGTACACTAAATTAGTACGTATCAGAAATCGAATTGTTGTGGAGCTTTGAAGGTAAGAAATCATGAAATTTATCTATGAATGTATTTCCTGTTATATTTCTGATTTCTGATATGAATGTACATATATTTCTGATTTCTGATAAGAATGTGGAGCTTGAATGAGTAATATTTCTGATTTCTGATATGAATGTATTTTCTTAATAAGACAGAATTTGTGATATGAATGGATTTTTATCTTGAAAGGTACACTACAATGTATGAATGTATTTTTTGATATTTCTGATATTTCTTGAAAGGTAAAATTAGACTGTATTATGATGTTTATGTGGAATGAATTTCTGATATGAATGTATTTCTTGGTGTTTTATATTTATGCAAAATAATTGTAACTGTTATGCAATTTTTTTTCTTAATCTCATATATTTGTATGATTTTGTTTAAATTAATAGATGCACTCGAATCAGATACATGTCGTCTTGATTGTAGAAGAGATTATTACCATAATAAAATTTTTCTTCATGTTTGCCGCTATTTATCGAATGTTGTTTATCGATGGACGTCGTCGTCGTAGAACCAATTTTGTTAGACAAGCTTACAGACTTGTTGACCGATTACCAGACCAAATTAAACATATGCGTGAGCTAATCAATATAAGTGATACGGATTGTATTGCACAGCTCCGCATGGATAGGAATGCCTTTGGTAGGTTATGTTACTTGTTGGAGAATATAGGTGGCCTTGTTCGAACTAGAAATGTTCAAACAATCAACAAGTTGCAATATTCCTAATCTGTTTTGGCACATCATAAGAAGAATCGTGTTGTAAAATTTGACTTCAAGAGGTCCGGCTACACTATTAGCAAACACTTCAATATTGTTCTTCAAAATTTGTTCTTAGGCTCCACTCTATTTTATTGGTTGATCCGAAACCAAACCGGATGAAACTTACCTGAGATGATACATGGAAATGGTTCAAGGTAATAAAACTCAATTCAACATAAACTCAAATTTAATTTAAATATTAAACTTACTTACAATTTCCAACTTACATACTATCTATATATCCGATTTGATAGGGTTGTCTAGGTGCTTTAGACGGAACATACATTGATGTTCGAGTCCCATTAAATGTGAAAGCGCGATATAGAAATCGAAAAGGAGATATTTCACAATGTTCTAGGTGCTTGTGATCCATCCATGAAATACACATTTGTCCTAAGTAGTTGGGAGGGTTCTCACGCAGATAGCCGGTATTACGTGACGTTGTTACTTACTCGACCAAATGGTTTGAGAGTACCCACGGGTAAAGAACTATTTCTAAATAATTATATTAATATTAACTGAAAGATAAGCCAACTTATCAATTATTACAATCACTTCAAAAACTTACCAACCATTAATTTTTCAGGTAATTACTACTTGTGTGATTGTGGATATACAAATGGCCCAGGATTCCTAGCTCCATATCGAGGTGTTAGATATCACCTAGATGAATGGTCTTCTGGTCGTGTTGTACCACAAAATCATAGGGAACTTTTCAATCTAAGGCATGCTAAAGCTCGGAATATTATAGAAATATCTTGGTGTCTATTAAAATATAGATGGGCAATACTACGGAGTAACTCGTGGTACCCAATTAAGACTCAGAATCGTATAATTATGGCGTGTTGCTTACTCCATAATTTCATACGTACTGCAATGCCGGTTGATCCTTTAGAAGATGATATTCCTGAAGACATTGGTGATGGTCACAACACAGATGATGGGCCTGATTTTGTTGACCAAGTAGAGACTTCTCAAATATGGACAACTTGGAGGGACACATTTGCCATTTCTATGTACAATGAATGGAGGGGCAACACTTGACATTATTTGAGAAGATAGTGATGGAAAAATTTATGTACCAATTAAATTCTGTAAAACACTTTATAATTTCTGATCATTAGTCCTCTACATTGTAATATCTATGACAATATATTATCATTGTGAAACTATGTCCTTTTCTGTAATGCTTATTTCAATTAGGTCAATTATAGTTGTAATATGCGCTTAATTATAAGAGCAACAATTGTGTTCTGATATACTGTGTCATTGTCCAGCTTTTTAGACTTTTGTTTCATGTTTTTTTATATCTTTATGTATTGTATATGAATTTTTATATGTGTTTATTGTGACAGCTAGTTTTGGAGAAACTTTGAGACTCAATGTTTTCTGTAATTGTAACAGTCATTTTTTTTATTGTTGTCTGTGACATTTATTAGGAATTATGGAATCAAGTGCAAATGTTGGAAAGGGTGTGACGTCCCGTAGTGTAAGACGGAGCTGGACTACTCAAGAAGAGTCTGTTTTGTTGCACGCTTTGAAGGAACTTGTTGCCCAGGATTATAAGTGTGATAACAGGTTCAAAGCTGGATATCAACACCTTTTGGAGAGGTCATTGTTGCGGGCTTTCCTGGCATCAATGCGTGTCGAGCCACATATTGCATCCAAATTAACGGTGTGGAAGAAAAACTATGCTTCAATATGCATGATGATGCGCAAGTCTGGGTTTGGATGAGATGATTCCAATAATCAAATCATTGTTAAGGAAGATGCCATTTGGAATGATTATGTAAATGTATGTTTAAAAATGTTTAATACAAATGGTATTTTTCTAATTATATTGGAAATGGTATGGCTTTTTAACACTCTCCATTGTAATTGTTTTGTTTTACGTGACGGATGCAAATGCAAAGACAATGAGGTATAAATCATGGCCTATGTACAAAGAATGGTGTGATATATTTGGCAAGGACCGAACAACGGTGAAAATGTTGAGGTTTTTCATGACGTAATACAAGAAGTCTAAATGGGGGCCAACCAAATGGCGCTAGAAGTGAACTCCGAGCAAATTCTGTGACTCCTAATTCATAGTTTCAACCTTTGATACTACTTACGAGGTTCGGGGTAAAAGTAGTACGACAAACAAAAAAAAACAAAAAAAAAAAAAAGAATAATGATGCTATGGAAGAACGTTTCTGGACTGATGTCATCCTTTTGTGAAAAAGTGACAACCGTTTGGGTGACCTAGCGCAAAGAATAGGATTTGACCAAGATACTTGGCAACAACGCAAAGTTTGTGTTTGGCGACTTTCACAAATGAGTTTCTATCCGATGAGGACAAGCTTGCAATTACAAAGCAACTTTGCAACAACGCACAAGATCTTGACATGTTCTTCACCTAAGTGATGAGTACAAGGGAAAATGGTGAAAATGATGCGTGATGGAAGGCTATGAAAACATTATCCTAAAAATCTGTTAGGAGTTATTCCAACTATTTGAAATGTACGGGCTATTTGAAATGTTGGCGGGGATGTATTTTTCGATAATATTACTTCATGTGTAATTTAGAACATGTATTTTGGGTGACTAAACTTGGCGTTCTGTAATTTGATGGTTTTTCGATATGTGTTTGAATATTATGCTTGCTTTGGAAATTTGATGTTGGGAATGGATTGTACATTTGGGTACACAGGTTGCTAATATGTTGCTAATATGTTATCTTATTGCTTGTGCATTGTGAAATGGAATTGTGAAACAGGTTGCTAATATGTTATGGCATTTGGGTACACGGGTTGCTAATATGTTGCTAATATGTTATGGCATTGTGAAATGGGTACACAGGTTGCTAATATGTTGCTAATATGTTGCTAATATGTTATGGCATTGTGAAATGGGTACACAGGTTGCTAATATGTTATGGCATTGTGAAATGGAACTTGAAGTTGCTAATATGTTATGCTTATTGCTTGTGCATTGCCCACTACATCTTTATTTGGTGTTTGTGCTATTCTGTGTGCACTTTTCAAGGTTATGTTTGCACTATTCAAACATATGTGGAGTTTTTGTAATTAACCAAACCTCAGAGGTAGTTTTTGTAATTATCTCATAATTTAATGTCAGCTGCCAACATACAAAGCCATAATAGTATATTATTCAGCTTAAAATGCTCAACATTTTTGCATCAGAATCTTCTGTATAAGATAAACAACAACAATTTTGTTCTCACGAAGCGGATGGAAGTTGTCAATTGACTGTTGATCGAGTAGCACCTCGATAAACAACTTGTCCGCTGCTTCTGTCCATTTGTTATCGTAGAAAAAGTATTCTTGCTTCAGCGGATACTTAGGAGCCATTTGCAAATTGTAAGCTGTGAAAATGCTGAAACAAGAACAAAGCAGAAGCAAGATAGGTTAATGAAGTATTCTGGAGGACAAAATTTATAGACAAAGCAAAGTAGCTTGTTCTATTTTTTTTTTTAAGTAAATCATCATTTTCCACATGCAGCAAGAAGAGAATCTGAATATGAGTGAGAATATATTCCTAAGCCTGAAACTGATTTAACAACACCAAAAAAGCAGATTTTCCTACTTTTTAAGATTCCATAAAGCAGATTTTTTCAGAAAATATTCCTGCATATATTGGACAATTCAATAGCTAATGCAGAAGATTCATTCAACAGCTCAACAACAACCTTATTATGAAGATACGTACAAATATGATATTTACCTTATGATGTGTGCCAAGTCTAGAAGAGGATACTTGTTGCAGATCACAGCTCATAAGCACTTACTCCAAAATTTGAAAACCACCCCTAAAGTTTACTCGGATTACAAAATAAACCCAACATATCAAACGTAACATGAACTAAAAAAACTGCAATAATCTTAATAAAGACTGCAATCAACATATAAAACTATTGAATTAAATAAACTGCAATACACTTTAATAAAAAAAAATATACTAAATATTGAATTGCATTCAACATATAAAATGATAGGTACCATTACATTACATAATAAAACATGACACGAGTTTGAGAATGACACACTAGCCATATAGTTCAATACATAAAACTAGACATTCAAAATTCAACCTAGCTACAAAGAAATCTTCCGTGTACATATGCAACAAGAATTGCGACAAATGATATCATCCATGACACAAAACAAACGCGGCGTCTAAACGTTGTTCATATTGTTTGCACTTTGCAAGTTCTAGTTTAAGGTCCTTTAAATTATCGACCAATTCCGCCATAATGGTTTTCGATCTATCACATATCGGTTCACCGCACTGCGAAGTAGCCACACTTGTTGGGTCGCAATGACAAGAAATACTATATTAATTAATTTTTTTACAAATTTGACTCGGGGAAAAAATTAACAATAGTCGATTTATTTCATATTAACTACCCTCTTTGAGGACAAGACATAAACGTCTGCCGGTTGGACTTCGTCCGAAGTTTGAACCTTTAACACAAAGCCGCAAACAACGAAACGGGACATCCCTACAACAACTTGGACAACGAGATGTGTCGCTATTACCCGATTGAGAGTGGCGAATCTTTGGAAGCGCTCATTTCTACAATTCCAATCTGTACTTCCAAGGTATATAAATTTAAAAATGTTGTGGAATGTGTTTTACAGGGAAATAAACCATATGAGAAATACATGTATCAACTGTCCTTAATCAATTCACACTAACCAATTCCAATTATTTCTAGTTACTAATAGCCCAAAAAAATCATGACTAATCAGTTGCAAATATTTCAATTCATGTACATATGACCAACCAAATAAAGCATATACAATAACATTTATACATATCATACATGTAAAAACAAAGAGAATCGCGAGCATAGTGTGATCTTTTACATGATTCACATATGATTAAGGGTCTCCATTTACAATGTAAGTGTCAACTAAAACTTAGTGTAAAAACCCTAACCGCAAAGAAATTAGGGATTCTTACTCAGATTTTGGGAATTGAGATGCTTACTCAGATGTCGAGTCCAAAATAAAACTTATCAGTGTCCGTGTGTCGATTTCGGCGTGCGATTTCGGTGAAGGCGTGCGATTTCGGTGGAGGCGTTGAATGCCGCAGTTGGCTTTGTGAGGGACAGATGCGAAACTGGCGATGAATTTGGGGCTGCAATGGTATGTTTTTTGTTGGCTTTGGCAGAAATGGAATTTCAATTTATTAGGGTCATTTAGGTCATTTCCTGGTTTTATCTTACCCAATCACAGTTCAAAAACATGTGATAGAACTTGCAATCTCTCATGATAAAATATCTACTCTTGAATCCCAAATATTAGATACTATATCTTTGAATATGCAATCTTATCTAATCTTGAATAATTATCTAATCTCAACATAGTAACCAAACGAGCCGTAAGTAGATAAAGTTGGTAATGGAGGGTCCCACATATATAATTAGATTAAAAAATAAGAATAGTGATTGATAAGTGATGTGGGGTAGTGTATAGGGTTGAAAATTGAAATTGTAGGTTTGAGGTGATGTTTTATGTGAAAAGTGGAAAGTGGAAATGAAGATTTCCATTGGAAATTTTAGAAACAAACATGATTCCATTTCTATGAATAGTTGGAAATTGAAAATGAGGCATTGGAAACATAAACAAACAAGGCCTTAAATTTTCAAACTTTATTGGTTTTCGTGTGAGAATTGAGAATATGTTTGGTTTGTTGTCTGAATTTCTGTTTAGAAATGAAAATATGTTTGGTTATCGTATTTTTGACATAGATTTGTGTGATTGTAGTGTATTTTTGACATCATTTTGCGTGATTGTAATGTATTTTCACATAGATTTGCGTGATTATGGTGAAAACTTGTTTGGTTGTATTTTCAAAAGAATCTTTCCATAAAAAATAAAAACTGAAATTGACTTTATTTCTATTGAGAATTTCTTAAACAAACATAAATTCATTTTCTGTAATAGTTGGAAATTGGAAAATTGGATTTGGAAACAATTTATACATAACCTTAGAGTTCTTGACAAGTTTTATAAATTCAAATTTGGTTAATCTCTCTCTATATATAAGTCTATGTAAATAGTATTTCTAAAATTTTCCCGCCCATTTTCATTACCATAAAAAGTAATTATCTATATATATAAAGGGAGAGTAGTCTATAAATAGTAGTCAAAAAAATTTCATACCTAAAACATAATTTATAAAAAAATTAATTAAAAATTATGTTTTTTGTTCTATGATAAGGTAAATTTCGTTTGCTTGCCCATTATATTTTTTAATTTAAAAATTGATAACATTTTATTTTCTCAAAATCAAAAATTAATATTTACTAAAAATCTGAAATCTAAAATTGGTTAAAAATTGCATGTATTGCTGATCATGTTTTTAAATTTATCATTTCAATTTCAACTTTAGGATTCTAAATTCTATCTTTACGTTTTGATTATAAAATACTTTATTATATTTTTATTGAGTTCCCCTCACAAATCTTCTCTCTAAATTTTCTTTTCTCCTCCTTCTCACTACAAACCTTAAATGTTTTATCCCCTCCCCATCCCTCACCCTCCCCAGCCACAGCCCCATTCCCCTCCCCCCCTCCATTCTCCTCCCCTTATCCCCTCCCCTCCCCAACCATGCTTTATGATGGGCCAATGAAAACATATTTCTTGTGTTTTTTGGAGGTGATCGAAATTTTCGATCGAGAGTGGAGGCAAGTCGGAGGTCGGAGCTACAAAGAGGAAAGTTGGAGCCGGGTAGGTGATGGGTTGCGGTTGTAGATCGGGTGAGGGAGAGGCCATTTTCTTTTCTTTTCTTTTTTTCGATTTTTTCTGTATTTTTTCTGTATTTTTTTTGAGTCTTTATTTTACCGGTTGATTTGCGAAACTCGTGGCGGACATTAATTTCTCTTGCGGTGCGTGATGTAGCTCGTGCCCTTGATTTGTTCGAGTTGGGTAGTCTCCCGAGGAGTGCCTTTAGTCCTCCTTTTGGAGGTGGTTTAGTTTTCTTTAGTTTTGTGTTTTTTAGTTGTTTCTTATTTTACTCCCTCGAATTACGGTGGTTTTACCTCTCGTACGGAGTTCTCCCCTCGACATGTATCAATGTATGTATGTTCAAGGTGGCCATTTTGCCAGTTGGCAGTGTAAGTTTTGTTAAGTAATGAATATATTTCTATCGTTTCGGAAAAAAAAATTATAAAATACTTTATTATATCACGTGCATCGTACCCACGAGCGATATAATAATGGTTAGGAATTATATATAATTAAATATGTTGCAACTCAAACAATTGTTACATGGCAAAAACTTGCGTGAGATGGAGTCCTTACACAAAGTTTTAAAGATTTTTTTTTCCAGATTTTATTTTTCTTAGGGTTTATATTTGTTTTTTTAGGGTTTATTTTGTTTCTTGGGTTTATTTTTAATTGATTTGAGTTCTTAGGATTTTTAGTTTTGTTAAGGTTTATTTTTTATTTTTTGGGTTTTTTTTTTATTTTTCGGGTTTATTTTTCATGGTTCATATTTTTAGGGTTTATTTTTGTTTCTTCATGGTTCATTATTATTTTTAATTTATTTTCATGGTTCATGTTCTCAAGACGGAGCCCTTAGGAGATCCGTCTCACGGATTTAGATCCGTGAGACCGTCTCACAAGAGACTTGCTCTTGTTACATTACTTAAGTAAATGTAATTGTATTATTTTAATTCGTTATTCTGTAGCTAATATTGTTAAATATATTATATATTATTCAAACATAAAACAAAATAAAAAAGATAGAATTTGCAAATTGCAATTCATTTCATGAGCTATATATATGACGTTATATTTGAAGTTGATGAGCTTGAGACTTGTCTAGGATGACATGATCTAAGGTCTGCTTATTTTGCAACCATATCATGGGCACAGCCAGCGGACTCGATTATCCCTAGTTCAATTATTTTTTTCTTTTAAAAAAATATATATTTTTTTCCTTAGAAAAACAGGACAAAAAAAATCCGGGCTGCCTTAGGGACCGAGCCCCCACCTTAAATCCGCCCCTTAGCAGTAATTAGTGAATCAATTATATTGTAACACATAATTGTAACACATAAATTCGATCTTAATGATATTTTGATGGAATTGTGATTATTAATATGGTCACATTTTTTATTTATTTATTAATATGGTCACATAGAAAAACAACCATAACCTCATTTTCTATCTAACACTCTCTCTTTTGTTTTTCTTTTTGTTCCTCGTTGTTAAGGGGTGATTTTTGGCCTTTTTGGCCGGAAATCACCCCATCTACATCTTATTAATAATTTATCTACTAAATAAGTGATTTCCCACATAAATCTGGATTATTTGTATGTTTTTGTTGTTTTTGATTTTGCCGTCTGGTGCGGCGTTTGGTTTATCACCGTCTTGGTGCGATGTTTTTCTTGTGTGGACGATTCAAACAAGCAAGTTTTCGATCCGGCGGACAGAGATAACAAATCAAATTATGATCTTCAACAGCTTGCAGATCTGGAATCATAGGTATTCTAAGCATTACAGAATTTTCAAAATTGTAGATGCTATGAGTTGATCTTCCACGGTTCTTAACAGATTTATTTATGTCTACTATCGATGTATTGCTAGTTTGAATTATTTAATAAAATTAATTTATTTTTTGTCAAAAAAAAATTAATATGGTCACATAATCCATCGTGATAGGGGATATACTTTATCGGATGGGATCTTCTATTCCAAAACCGTGTTTCATCTCCTATTCCAACCGTGTGGATGATTGACACGTGTATTACACTTACCATTTTGGAACCCTACAATTTTACGCTGATTTATGCTTGAAAATTAGCATGGTAAGTGTAATACACGTGTCAATCATCCACACGATTGTAATAGGAGATGAAACACAGTTTTGAAATAGAAGATCCCATCCGATACTTTATAGGATAGTCGCATTCAAGAAAACTGCTATGCGTTAGGATTGTTCTCTAGTTGGTAAAGTCTATTTAAAACATTAATATTATTTTTAAAGAATATATAAGTTTGAATTTCTCTTGATTAGGCCCAGGTAGCATGGGGCTCACACAAGTCGGCAGTCGCACTTTGGTTGTATGGGCCCACTATGACAAATCCAATTGAAATTTATAGTTCGTGGGCCTTGGGGTTAGAATTTGTAGTTTGGAGTCCAGGTCACATCTTTTACCGTACATTTATGTTTTATTTATTTATAATATTTTTATATATTTCACTTTCTATTTCATAATATAAAAAGGTACGATTGCAAAAATAGTCCTATAAAGCGAAAAAAGGTCACGTAAAAATTACGTTTTGCAAAAAAAAAAAATATTGTAACTATAAACATTTCAGTTTTGGTCATGCAAAATGTACAGTTTGCACAACAGTCATGTACTATGAAAATCTCAGTTTAAGTCCTAATTCCTCTGAGAATTGGGAACTACATGTGCACGCATGTGATTGAAATCTGGTGAAGTTAGTACCAAAATGAGAGTTTTCTATAGTTGCAAGACTATTTCGCAAACTTTGCATTTTTTAGGACCAAAATCGAGAATTTTCTATAGTTACAGGACTTTTTTTGCAAAATTTGATTTTTACAGTACCTTTTTGCTACCGCTTTGTAGTTACAAGACCAATTTTGCAATTTTTCCTATAAAAAAAATATCAAGTGTAGAAAATACTTTTTAGTATTTGGGCGTTGATTACATAAATTTGGTGTATATCCATAAATTTCAATGTATGATAATTATATATTTGAATAAATCCTCCAAAATGTAAGAAATTATCCTCCACAAAAGTTGAATTTAACAGTTAATCATTTGGGTACTTAAAAGAAGTTAGCATAAAGTCCAGCTGAAAATGCAGAAATGAGATATCTTGGACTAGTTGGAAGATAGCTTCCGAGCGGCCCAATAAAAAGATTAAATTAATGTGAATATGTAAGCCCAAATTACTAGGATACTGTAAGCCCAGAAGCTCAACTCCAATCCAATTTAAATCGCCCAAAATAAATAAATAAATAAATAATACTTTCCCACACAGGATCCCAATTTAACTTAAGTCAACTTTGAGACTACACTGATTTTGAATATTTGATGCCATAAAATTTTCACATTGGCGTTAGTAATACACTTAAACATAGGAGGTAGGGTGTGATAGGATTTGAAGAATGGATTGGGTATGGTAAGCTCCAATAAGATTTCATTTTTGAACAAATATCCTTCATCTATTTCGTGTCCGAAACATGAGAGGATACACGTTATATCATGATTTTGAATCAGAAGCAAGATTTCAAGAAATGGCATAAGTATTCACTCTATCAATAGTTGAGTCGGGTGTAGTTTATCATAAGGGTTTGCCTTCAGGGCCCTTATCATTCTGTTAGGTTCATATATATTCACTCTATCAATAGCCGAGTCGGACCTGGTTTATCATAAGGTTTTGCCTTTTCTATTTTGCAGGGCCCTTATCATTTTTTTAGGTTCGTTAGGATTCTTGATGGTTGGAACTTCCAGTAGTCTTGGTAAATATTTGATATCTTTTGTTCCGTATCAACAAATCATTTTTTTCCACAAGGAATCGTGATGCCTTTCTACAGGATTGCGGGATTGGCCCGTTCTGCAATAAACATTCTGTTGAGTAATGGGGAATAGGACCGAAACATCCTAGGGATTGGATCAAAAACAACTTCTTACGTAGAACTATTTTATGCGATAAATATCTAAATATTGTCTACTAAAATAGTGTATTATTCATTAACATGAAATGTGCAAGATTAGGAAGAGGCTCTTTTGATGATCGCAAAATACTTGTTAAATGATGGTCTATTAAAGCAATTATATATTTGAAAAAGAACAAAAAAAAAAGGAAAAAAGAGAAGAAATTTCTGTATTTAAATATGAAGAAACATACAAGATATTCCTTTTGTTACATCTAACATTATTGAATATATATAATATATATATAGTCTAACGAGAAAAACAAATTGATTATATATCAATCAATCAACAACAACATATAATTTGTTCAAAATGTACAATCAAATTTGATGCTTGAAAAAACAAATTACAAACTTAAAGTTTAGCTCAAACTATCTGAAATACAAATTGATGCCACACTACCTATGCTAGTCTACTCATGTAATGTTTCCTTCACTTCTGCATCATTCTTTTTTCCCTATTTCCTGAGAAACTAACTTTGAAGTTTCTTATTCCTCTATATAACTCAAAAAAGAACTAAAAAATAAAATTTGGTGTGGATGAACAAAAAGAAAAACAAGCGAAGAAAAAAAAGATTACAACGGAAACAAAAGGCAATCAGATTCCTAATTTTTTCCTGTTAAAGCCAAGAAAGGAGCTATATTTCTTGTTAGTCATCAAAGATAATTGCTACGGATATATTAAGGCGTCGATGCTGTTTTGGCCGTCACCACACCACCTGTGTGGACCAAGTCTCTCATTCTGTGGATGATCTCTTCAAACGATGGACGATCCTCAGAGTTGCTGATAGCAAGTTAAGTTGCCATTCGTTCAGTAAAAACGTTCGTTACAAACAAATTACAAAAAAAAAAAAACCAACAGTTTTTCAAAATTACAAATAATAACTTTGATATTTGTTTCTATTTTATAAATTGCACCTTATTAAGAGGTAATTGTCATGCAAATAGACGTTTGTAATACCATTTTAGGGGTGGGGGCAATTGTAATTTTGAAAGATAACTGTTTTTTTTTATAATTACACTAAACATCAAGGATAGTTTTTATAATTTATAGGGATAATTACAAAAATCTCCCTGAGGTTTGGACTAATTACAAAAATTCCGGAGATTTTTGAAAATTGCAAAAAATCCCTTAAGGTTTGGGTAAAAATATTTCAAAAAAACCCCTGATATTTATAAAATACTACAAATTACCCCCATAAATTTAAGGTATAATTAAACTTGAGGTTTTTTTTTATAATTTTGGAACATCTCTGGCTTTTTTTTTGTGATTAGCCCAAACCTTAGGGGTGTTTTGTAATTAACCCTAATTTATAATAGATTGATGAATTACCTTCGCCAACAGTCGGAGATGATGGAAGAAACTTGGGGTTCCATGTTCTCAGGAAGGTCTAATCTGCGGTCCATAAAGCCAACAGCTCCAACAACCTTTTACAAACATGTTCAAGGGGTGACCAAAAAATTTGACAGGAATTAACAAGAACATGCCGACTGTAACTATTCAACACAGCAAACAAGTAAAGAATTGAGGAAAGTTAATTACCTGTAAGGAATTGAGGTCGCTCCATGGAACGCGTTCCGTCATAAGTTCCCATAGGATGACACCAAAACTGAAGACATCTGACCTGTTCAAAGGCCGAACACATGTATAATTCAAATAAACACACGTCTTGTAATAATACCGATATGCATCATGGTTCAGATGTATAATCCATTACGAATCGTTTATTTCTTTATTTATGGGTGATCATTATGCTTCTTTGTTATTTACACTCCTATACAGTAACTGATATGTACTCAGTAATTCATGTTATGTTTTCAAAAAAGCTTCGGCGAAGGAGTGCATGTGAATAATCAAATCCGTTTGGCATTTCAATCAGAATCTAAAGTAGGGGGAGTGGCGCTTTTGTGATTCTGCTTCTGGTTTAACTTTTACAAACAAATACACACTTTCACAAATAAGCACTCTCTTTTAACTAATTCAGCTTTTTAGCTTCTATTTGCAAACATAACTAACTTCTGATTCCTCTTCTCCTACAATAAATCACTTCTTGAAAGCAGAAGTTTTTGCAAACACTCTCATAGAACATGCTCTTATGGAAATTATAAAGAACCAGTTATGGAGGATTACTTTTCTGTTGAAGGTTCGTTCCGAAGGACTTCAGGTGCCATCCACTGAGGCTGCAGTTTTTTGCACAGGATACTAAAATCAGACGAGGCGCAAAAAAAGAAAAAGAAAAGCCATAGGCCAGATAACGGAACATGTTATATCATTTATATTTATGCATGGACTAATTGGATAAGGGAAGGAAGGACATAAATCAAGATCTTAACTGTGCCTCTTCCAGATTTTGCTGTCAAGTAAGTTGCATACTTCAATTTTGATAAACCAAAGTCTCCAACCTGGAAAAAAGCAGTATAATTGGATTTTTTTTTTTTTCAAATCTTTGGATGAATCAATGATATGATCTGATGAATATTTCTAATATTCTCAGGGAATACCTTGACGGTCCAGCTTTTATCAACAAGAAGATTTGAAGATTTCAGGTCTCTATGTACTATAGGTGGATTTCTGTGATGCAAATAGTTCATGCCTCTCGCCTGTAACCAAGACGAAAGAGGTTATAGAAATCCCATCCAGCTGATATATATGGCTTTCAAGAATACAAAAGAAATACTGGAAAACGTTCGACTTTAGCAGAGAACACACCACATCAATAGCCATCCTCAGACGCCCGTCTGATGTCCAAAGATTGGTTGTTCCTATGAAGTGTTCTAAAGAGGCTTCCCCTGATCATATTCAATGCAATCCATGTGGCTGTGAATGTTGTATAATTTGACAAGACATTCTTAAAAAATGGACACAAATGGGATATTGCTTGGCCATCAACCACACACTAAAAAAGCAAAAAGAAATGTATTATCTCGATCTTCCTTGTAAGAAAACTTGCTCAACATACCTGGTTAAGTACTCTGTGACCATGGCGAGTTTTTCCTCTGTACAAACTGCTCCCATAAACAATAATACGTTTGGATGTCTCAGTCTTCTCATTATATCAATCTGAAAAACATATTGAATTTTAGAGTTAAGATTTGTGAGTCACTTCAAACAATCACTACGATGTATAAGGTTAATCTACCTCTTTTTTGTAGTCAAGCAAAGTTTCCTCGGTGTACTGACTTCCAAAATAAACCTTAACTGCAACATCCTGAAATATATGGAGAAAATATAATACACACCATCAGTTAATGAGATAATTATCTGTCGTAATTCAGAGTAATTAGGCAACTTATGAATATGGTGACATACCGATCCATTCCAAACTCCACGATACACTACTCCAAATGATCCTGAAAGGAGCAATTGTTACGTCAAAGTTTGGCCCATTCATATGAGTGCCTCCCAATTTCCGAACATGCATATAATTAGAACTTTACCTTGCCCAATTTCCTCCCTTAATTGTAAATCCTCCCAGCGAATCTCAGAATCCACAACAATGTGTGAATCATTTTCACCTTTGCTTGACGAGCTTCGAGGTCCACTGCCAAAACTCTCCCCTGAAGTTGGAACCTTAGGAGAATCTGACTGTCTAGGAGATGCATCTTCTGAATCTACCGATTTTATATTTGGCTGCTGATCAGCAGGTCTATGCACTTCAAAATACCCTTGATGTGCACCTGAAAAGGCTCCACTAGACGGACTCTCCTTAGCAAAGGAAGGATTCATATGTGTTTCTGGCTGTTTTCTTTTAACGTAATCAGAAGTTCCTAACAGAGCATCATCTGTGTGATTAGAAGTACTCTCCACTTCATCTCTCAGGAAACACGTTTCATCTGCTGACGTCTTCCTCGTTTGATTATCTTCCAAACCAACTTCTTGCATGTTCTCATGCATGCTTTTCTCTAAGTTGTTGATTGTCCCTCTTTGCAACTTTGAAAATAATTCTGCCTACGGTTTCAGATGCAAGACTTATCTTAAATATAGTTTACAGCAATACTCCACCATTCAGTCAGCTAAAATTTGCCAATAGACTATACAAATATGTTAGATACATTGATGAATGTTTTGAACCAATATCTATCCAAATAATTTCAGAAACTAATTACCGAATAGATGATATTGAATAATATGCAAAATGCATAAGGAAAATGGAGAATAGACCATACAATTTTTGAAGGCTGAACAAATTCAGATGTTGATTCCTCTTTCTCTGAGCTCATCGCTTCAGTTCTATTCCTCCCTATGGACAAACCGAAAGCAGGTCTTGTAATCTGCAGCAATTATAGTTTTTTATTTGTTTCACTTCCAATTAAGTAAATCAAATTCACCAATCAAAATTTATAACTTACAGGGGCTCTTGGCGGTCTATCTGCTTTCGCATCTTGACTTTCTACTTCAGCTTCCTCGATACTTCTTGTATCACCGGTAACATCCCCACGTTTCCGCAATAGAACTTTTGAAGCCTGATCAGTCATTATAAAAAGTTTAACGTCTCTCCAAAAGGATATTTGAAAAAAATGAGGTACATAGAGACATAGGAAATTAATAATAAGCACCAAATTGGAAATAGAAGATGGAAGTTGAGGCACTGGGACGAATTGTGGCTGTGGATGCCATTGGATCTTCTTTAAATTTATTCTACGAAATTTAGACTGTTCATCAGCCTGATTTTGATGTGTTCTCGTATTTCCTGAGTCTGTGTTATTAAATACAGCAGCATCACTTGATACAGTGACGATCCCTACAAGCTCGCCATCTTCATACAACGGGCTCTTTGTAACCATTGCCATGAAATTTTGACCAGAACTCTTCTTCAGAGGGAGCTGGCCTGACCAAGATTCCCCATTTCTCAATCTTTCCATGATTTCTAGAGCTGAAGGATGATGTTCTTCATCAAAAAGAAGTTCAACAACACTCTGTCCAACAACTTCGTAGTCTCTATATCCATAAAGTTTTTCAGCTGCACAATTCCTGCAACACGAGATATTTTCTGTATGACATGTCAAATGGAGGAGCAAAAATACTTATAGTCTTAAACAAGCAAGGAGTAGCTGTCCAATCTTTATTATCATACAGATAGAATAATCTTCTCACATTGATTTTTCTCCTTATTTCCTCTTCCGGAGGAGCGTGAAGATGACTAGAATTTAAATTGCTAAACCTATTGTCCTTCCATTTGATATTTCAAAAATTAGGCAACCATCTAACCAAAAAGTTAAAACCCAAGATATTAGCCTTCATAATTGCAAGGGAACACAATGGATGATTACTCAAGATGCAGACCAATTGAGTACAGTTCCATCCTGTGGTAGATCTTCACTTAGGGTGACCAAAATCATCTAAGAAATAATCACACCCTGTGCATTTGGAAATTCATCTCGTTTTTTTTTTTTAAAAAAAAAAGGAAAAAGGGCTACACTGAATTACCTCATCTAAGATGCAGATGCTAATAGAATTGGTTACTAACAATTGCCCAAGAATGATTGAACTCATATTGATAATTGACTTGCTTTGACAGAACTGTACATGGACAAAGCACACTACATTCATTGAGCTTAGAATTGTGGAAGAAGAGTGAGAGTGCAAGAATATCAAAGTGGAAACAAATTTAAATGCAAAACAATAGGTGCAAAATTCAAGCATCCTGAGGTGTGCAACTTCATAATTATTCCCAGGCTTAAAATTCATTTTCTACATATAAGTAGTCTATATTAGGCTTCCCCAAGCTAAAATAATATAAAAAGTGAAGTGGTTTTTGGAATGAGAATTTTCAAACCTTTGCCACTAAACTTCTGCCCTCTCTCAAATGGTTTTCAGAAGCTAAATTAGAGCTGAACCAGGATCCTCACATTATCTAACATTTATAGTTATTCTATCAAGAGACGACATGCTAAAGAAGTGGTGAAATTAAAGCAGCTTAAATATCTAACAATCTAAGTAAGGGAGAAACGGTAAAATAAATGAAAATACTATAACCAACTATGTGCCGCTTTAGTCTCAAGATAAATGGCTTAAGTAAAATTATATCCATCAATTATTGGATAATAGTCGATAATTCTACCCTTATTTGTCCTCACATCACTTCAAGATCAAGCAATAGACAGCCGAAGGGAAACACAGCCAAGTCGCAAAAAGTCATTCCCTTGATACTTCACATTAAAATCAACGTCCCAGAGATTCAATCTTTATTTTGATATAGACTTATCCACACCTCATTTAGGTTTCATTTAGATTGATGAATTTGAAGCTAAGAATTTCAATCCATTGAGGTTGTTTGGATAAGCTCATAATATAATGGATTTCAAATCCTCAATCTCCTATTTCAAATCCACATCTTATATGTTATTATTTGAAACTCCTTTCCCAAATCCTCTGTCAAATCCAAATCACTTCGTCCAAATGCAACCTTATATAGCATAATAGAATATAAACTACAGCAAGTAGTCCACCACCATATCCACAACTTGATAGCCATAAAAATCTCCTTTATTTCCCACAAGACCAATCTATTCACAAATCCAAAAAAGACCTTTGTATCTGTATTTGGCCTAATCCAAATCAAACTATATACAAACAAGATTGCAATAACTCCAACTTACCATATTAGACACACTAAAACAAATAAATCAAACCGCGAACAACTAGACCGATAGTAATTTTTGAACCACAATCGATTAATTTGAAAATCTCACCAATAAATGATCTCCCCGGAGCCAGCTCTGCTCACGTGAACTGCATGACCCATGTACTCCAACACGCTTCTGTACGGACTTCCGAAAAAGTAGGACTCCGGAAGGGATCCCCAGCCGGGAAATGACGCCAGGTATTCGGAATCTGACATCGTCTCCTTCTCTTCAAAAATCTTGCTGCTAGCATTCCTAGTCTTCTCCTTCAAGAGAACTTGTAACTGTTCTTTGAGCTTGTGGTGGCTGGCCTCCAGGTTCTGGAACCGATCCAAGAGGAGCCGGTACAGGCCTCGCCGGGACTCGTCTCCGCCGTCCATGGCGGTGAAGCTGGTGGTTTGAAAAGCTGTTTCATATGGGAGTGGTGGTGTGGCCAAAAAGGTTTTTGTAGTTGAAAAAAAAAACAAATATTTGTTTTTATGAATTTTAAAAAGTGGTGGTAAATATAATATTTATTTTCGTGCTAGGGTCGTGGGACAAAAGAGCGTAAGCCACGTGGCACGTGCCGCCTTAATGACGTGAGCTAACGTGCGCCGGAGGCGAATTAGAGGACAATTTTGGAATTGCGGCCTTCAAACGGTTGTTGGGCGGATTTGGTTTCATCCAAAAACATGGACTCGAGGAATTGACGCAAATGTTTGGTTTTATTTTACGCGTGTTAGAGCTGTCAATTTTGGCTCGTTCCAGTGGGTTGATTTGATTAGCCCGATATTTTTATCATGCTAGGTTATGATTTTTTAGGCCGAAAAGGGGGCCTATTTTGCTTGTTCTATTAGGCTTGGAAATCGGCTCGGCCCAATACGCCCGGTTTTTATAGTGTAATATTATAGGTAGGGTTGTGCACGGTACGGGACGGTTCGAAGATTTGGAAATCTCCAGAATCGTCCCGAAGTTCGGAGATTCTGAAAATAAATCTCCAGAACCGAACCATAGAAAAAAATCTCCGTCCCGAACCGTACCGAAGACGGAGATTCAGTTCTAATGGGACGGGACGGTACGGTTTGGATCGGGACGGAGATTCGGAGATTAGCCATAAATAAAACATACAAATTTGGAAGGAAAAAAATAAGAAAAAAGAAAATCAATATAAAATTCATCAAACGGATATACTTCTAGAGTTCTAGTCTCTTTTTAGCGTATTCTCAAAATAAAAACTAAAACTATAATAGGTAACACAATCCAAAATTCTAAACTTAATAATCTCTATATACAATAATAGTCTATTATTTGAGCAATTGTCCTTCTATTGACATAGAACATATATAATTAACTAATAATTTTTATAAATTAACATGAAATAAAACTTGTATAAATTTATAATCTCAATGTCTCATACTTAACAACTTAACATAATCAATAAAATTATATTTATAATTTTATGTGATGTGGTAAAAAAATTAAAATATGATCTTTTTTATATTGTTATAATATGGTACTATTACTTATTTCTCTTTTAAGTGCAGTTTACTAATCATTTAACTAATTTCAAATAATTTACTCTATTATTAATATCAAAGTTTTTTAATATTCATAATAGTTGTCAGAAATATGCTTTATAATCAATTTAATTTCAAATAGTTTGTAGTTAATTCAATATCAAAATAAAAACAACATAGAAATAATGTATATGTATATATAAAATCTTTAAAATCGGTTCTAACTTCGGGTCTTCGGTTCGGAGTGGTTCGGTACGATTCTCGGTACGGGTATTTGAAAAATCTCCAGAACCGTACCATAAATATTTTCGGTACAGTACGGTTCGGGAAAAGTCAACGAATATTTTTGGTTCGAAGATCTTTCGGTCCGGATATCGGTTCGGTTTCGGTAATCTTCAAGTCTCGTGCACAACCCTAATTATGGGTTGTGCTTCAAAATTAGAGGTCTGGTTATTATTTGGCCCGACAGACTTTTACTCTTGGCCCGATGAGTCTGATCAGGCTATCCCTGTACGGTCATTTTGACAGTTCTATTGTGTGTGTGTAAATTTTGGCTCCTAAACTATGCGAGATTTTCTATATTATCTAATTAACTTTGAATTGTTCTACTTTATTCCTAAAATTTTTCAAATTGTTGAACTTACCCTGCAGTTTCTATATTTATCTCTTAGCTTTATGATTATTTTATTTTGTGAATTTTAAAAAATGTATCATACCCTATGTTTAATAATGAAATTTACTATTATTATTATTTGTATATTAACTAAAGATGATGAGATTAATAGAAAAAATTAATCCAAATAATTGTTCGAGATATAATATCTATGGATGATTTACTATCGGTGAGGGATAAATTTGAAAATTATAAATTAAGTGCAAATTGTGAAGTTCATGGGATAAAATAGACAATTCAGAGTTAAATGAGCAAAATAGAAACACATGAATAGTTAGGGTGACAAATTAAAATTATCCCAGTTTAAAATATATATTTTATGTTAATCTAATTTTCTGACTTTAAAATAATCAATAGCTTATGTTTTTGATATTATAAATATTTATATATTGTTATGTATATGAGATCCACCTTTGAGCCAGATTGTGTTACAACTATTGATTGATAACTTCAAAAATATGATTCTAAAAAAAATTCCAAAAAATATAAATCATGGCCGTAATGTGGCACGATTTTTATCAAAACCCAAACTCAGTTTGGATCTGTAATAAGATTTATCATTTTATTCCAAAGTTGCCCTTCACTTGGAGTGTGAAAATGTCTATTGTGGTCTTGGAAAGGTCATAATTTCATAATCTCATGTCAATTACATGGCAAATACACCACATTTTATAATATTTAACAATAACATCAACCCTTGTGCTCTCGTTTTCAAGCTAGACCTGCCAACCAAATGTAAATAAAGTTTGAGTGGATTAATAAGTTGCTTCTTGTAATCAAGTATGTGTGGATATACACCTAGTCTAAATGTCTAATATAGACATTATATCAACTCTATCACCTCACTACTTTGAAACATATGTCAACTCTTTATTCATCCAAATACACGTGGCGAATTAACATTTATATTTGTGTATAATAGCAAGTCTAAATACAATTTTTTTTCATATTTTTTTGGTATAACAAAGATGCTATCAATACATATTATAATTCAAAAAGTAACAAATAAAAAAAAACTCAAAGAGTCTATCTATAAAATCCGTTTTTTCATAAATAAAAAATAATAAAAAAATCTACCTACGTGATATATATTGACAAGCCAAAACACAAATAAATAAATTGTTCAAATTTATTATTGATAATTGTGTTTGTTGCTTATCAAGTATCATGTAAACTTAATTAAAGTGATTTTACCCAACTGCGTTGTGTGCAAAGCTAAATAAACAGTATTTACCTACCTATTTAAATATTATATGTAATTTTTTAAATAGAAGATATTTTTATTGAATACTTTTGATTAGAGCTTATAAAATCCAACATGACCCGATGATTGATTTGGGTTGGGTAATACTTTTTCAGGCCCGAAAAAATTGGACATATTCAGCCCAGTCTAATTGGCATGTGGTTCGCAGTTAGTCCGACTTTTAGCCCGACCTGACAATTTAAGTGTACGAAATCTACACATGGATTGGACTGGGCCATGCATTTTTGCGGTATGACCAAAATTATGTTCGCCTAACCCGGTCCGAAACTTTTCAAAGGACCGACGGTCTTGGGTCGGGTCAGTCCGTCCCCCCACCCACTGCCAACTTTACTTTTTATTCATGAAATTAGCATATCTAACCAAGCGATTCTTCAAATGATGAAACGACATACTTTGATATTTTTTTATTAAATGTAGTTTCCAAATAAGTTTTTCAAATTTTGAAGTTTTTTGCGGGGAGTGATCCACCACAGGTTCCACGCAGACCGAGGATGGTGATTTGGCGAGCACCTCAGTCTTTTCAGATCAAGCTGAACACGGATGGTTCGTTTGATCTAGACACATTGATAGCTGGTGGCGGGGGATTGATACGAGATCATTCGGGTAGACTCATGTTGTCGTTTCATAGTTCATTCCAGGTGGTGTCTAGCTTTCATACCGAGCTACTAGCACTGGTGATGGGAATGCAACATGCCCGACAGTTTTCATTGCAGATTTGGATCGAGTTGGACGATCGATTAAATGGTCACAACGATCACATCCGTTGCCTTGCTCGACAAGTTCATCATACACGATTCGCATTCGAACATCTTGAAGGACCTTGATGTCGATTTCCCACATACACATGTAGGGAATCGACCAACGATCATCTAAGCGGAGTTGGGAGCCATTGCCGCTTGCGAAAATATTGTTTATGAGGGCACGACTTCTCACCACCTTCTAGTGCTCATTCGGATGGACCAGCTGGAAGGATATCCGAGCTTTAGATTTTGATTGCGCATTAGTTCTCCTTGTATTTTTTAGATATCTAATTATGATAGTCTATATAGATGTCGTAGTGATAGATTTCCTGCTTTTTGATTTTCTCCCCCCGTGACGGGACATGACATTGTATGATACTTTGATTATTTGATCTACAGGTAGAGGATCATGCCTCAATCCCCCACCCACCGGGTGCTATTTTGCCAAAAAAAAAAGTTAATGATTTGTATAATACTCTTCTAAATTTAAATTTTTTATATTCTTTCTAATTAATATTTTGGATGTTCTATAATTATCACAAATAAATTTATGACACCATAAATTTATTTTTTGGCTATCCCGATATGTAACACACGGATGTTATTCTAATTCTTTTACGAAAACTTGAAACACGCTAATTCAATAAGCTTAGTGTTTGAAAAAAAAAAAACTTCTTCTTTTTTAGTTTTCTTTTAGAATAATTGATTGGTTTTAGTAGAAGTGACAATTAAAAGTCGGTAGTGTTTGCAAATAAAATATGAAAGATGATTAAATTAATATAGAGTATTTCACGAATAAATTGTAAAAGTGTTTGTAAATTTCAAAACGAAACCAGAATCTGAATAAAAAACCTAAAGTACCACTACATATACTTTTAGATTCTAATTAAATTATACGAATTAGGATAAGAAATTGCCATTTGAAAAAAAATATTTTTTTTCGAGCCAAAAGCATACAATTTTTTTTTTTAAGTGTTTGCAAGCACTCCCCTAATCTAAGATTGGGGTAATTTAACAGTTTACCGTTTTTGTGGGACTTTTTGGCGAAAATGTAGTATATTTTAGGGGTATGATAAATTTAAGTGTAGGCGCTATTTCGATTAGCGCCCGATCTTTTTATTATTATTATTTTTTCTTTGATTGGGCGCTAGTCGCAATAGCGCCTACACTTAAATTTATCATACCCCCCAAATATACTACATTTTGGCCAAAAAATTCCTTAAACACGGTAAACTGTTAAATTACCCCTAAGATTGCATTTGAATGAAATGATTTGGATTTGGGTAGAGAATTTGGGAGAATGATTTCAAATGATTCCAAATAATAAATATTTGAAATCCTCCAAAATTTCTTAAAAAATGGTTCAAATGATTTGAAATCCATTATAAAATCACTTTATCCAAATAACCTCAATGTACTTGTTATTATGAATTCGAAATTCGCAACTCCAAATCCATCAATATAAATGGAGCCTAAAATTCACACCAATACTAAGTTGATGCATAGAATAAAAATGAACTAAAAAAAACAGAATATTTTAATATGTAATTTAAAAAATAGCATAACACATACTAGTGACGCTTAAATCCGCATATCACTCCAAAGTCCAAACTAATATTTTTGAATTAATGCCCAACTTATTCTGCAGAACTAATAGTTTTTTAGATGATAATTTATCTATGAGATGAGTCATAGGGAGACCCATCTGACGTTAAAGTCAGTACCCGCTGGAAAATAATTCAAAAGCAAATAACACAATAAGCGAGAGTAAATAATCCAAAATTATTCATGTTACTTGCAAATAATGAGGAAGTCATATTTTATGCCCGAGTTGATGGGTCGTATGAGCCTCGTATGATAGAAAACAGATGCGTGGACTGGTACAGGCCGCATAGGTCAAATAATTATATATGCAATTCAATAATGGGCTATAGTATTAGATAATTAATTAAGTAATTTTAAAATTAAATAAATTTTAAAATAATTAAAGTATGAGTGTAATTGAGGAAAAAAGTCAATTTTATTACCCAAACACATGCCCTCAAAAGTCAAAAGTAACACTAGCATACCCAAACAAAACAATTACTAATAAACAATCCCTATCTTATTTTCTCTAAAACTTGTTTTGAAACTAAAAGAAAAAATTGTAACTAAAGGGGTTAATTTTTTTTTTGAAAGAACTAAAGGGGTTAATGATATCACGAGTATAAGTTATTTTGAGAGTTGAGGGGAGAATTGACAGAATTGTACAATCCCCACACCGTAGACAATTGCGAGGAGGACGTATATAAATGGAGTGACTCACATCAACTCCAGCAGGTTACTATCAAACCCCCCACCCGGAGCGCCTCGTATCACTCTCTCTCTCTCTCTCTCTCTACAACGTTTTTTCTTAATTTTTTCAACAATTAATCAAAACTCATCAATATTTATATATACATATACATTGATACTGGTCATATTTCTTTTCGATTTCCTGAAGGTAAATGCGGTTTGTGTGATTGTGTTTTTTTTTTTTTTTTTTTTTTTATTTCTTACTTCTAATTTATCTTTTACTAGCCGATCGAGTCTGGAGTTTCGTGGTGGAATTGTGTGTTTTAGGGTTTATGACTCCAGATGTGAACATGCATGCATTTGATTGTAGTTTTTGGATTGAGTTTTTGATTTAATTTTAATTGGATTTTGTGTTTTATTGGATTGAATTTAGCAATTGCATGCGTTAGAATCGGGGATTTAGGGAGTTCAGTTTTACTTAAGAGGGTTTCTTGAATTCGTTTTTTTCACAGATTCAGGGTGGAGGATGGGGAAACACATTTGCATTTCACTTGGGTTTGAGGTTTTGGGATTTGGTTGAATTGAAGGAATGGGTAATTGGTCTTGGTTAGAATCATTGAATGAAGCCCTATGGTCTAGATAGTACTCATTTTGTCTTTAGGAAGTGAAATCTTAGTACTTTTTAATCTAGAAATAAATGGGCATTGTTTTGAATTTTTTTTTTATTGTTTTTAGGTTCTGGAAATGAAACCCAAGGTTTGCTTGAAAAACCCTTTTCTAACCTAAAGAATAAGGGAAAAAAATACTTAATAATTTTCTATGCTTCCAAGCTATGTGATTATTGTGGGCCTTATTTGTGCTAAGATAGTGGTTCTAGTTGCTTGACTGTGTGAAGGTTTCAGATCTTCACTCTATCAGATCCATCTCGCCAGCTAAAAGATACACGATGTGATTCAGCATTATGACTGGGATTAGAATTTGTCATAAAAACTGATTTATGTAGAAAGACAACATGATCAGGAGGGTAATTTTAGATAATTGCTTACTTGGTGAACTTTTGATCGATATCTGTTTATTTTCCTTTTTTGCCTTGTTCCGTCAGATGGACAGAAATTATAATTATTTCCGTACATGTGAAGAGAGAAAACAGTTGGCAAAATTATAACAAAGTACTCGCAGTGCATTAACTTTAACTTAAGTAGACAAGGTGTATGGATTCGAAGGATGATAAGGTGTATGGATTCGAAGGTCAAGTCATGGCCGCATGTCAAATTCAACTAAGCGACAAAATATATATTGCACTTGATGGTGTTGGCATATCTAAGTTTTTTCCCCCTTATTGTGGAATGCGTGTAGCAACAAGTTGAGTTAGTTGCAAACAACATGTTCTATACACTAACAGTTAATCACACAAATTGCTGCGACCATTAAACTTTTGCCGTTAACGCGGATGGTACAAATCACTTCCTTAAATACTTTTGGGGCATGGATGCTCGGCCTTGCCTTCTGAAGCTTATAGGAAATTAATCTGGCAGTGATAGGTGATTCAGGCATGCAAATTGGTTTGGCCATGTAGTCATCAGTTAGCCCTTCACCCCCTTTTCTTAACAAATCTGATGAGTTTCTAGTTAGTACAAAAGAGGTCCAAGAGAGAGGTAACTATCTCAATGTACGAAACCTAGTTCAGTCTGCTTTTAGCCTGAGTTGTTCTGGTTATTTTACAAATGTTTTTTTCTCTCACATGTACTGGTTGATACTCTCTCATGGGGGTTATAGAAGGGAATAAGGGATCAATCATTGGATGTTTTTTTTTTTTTTCATTTGCAGACTCTAATATCTTTTTATTTTTCTCTTCGTCAGGTTGGCATAAAAGTTGCTACTAAAGTTAATAAGAGCGCTTTCTGGAAGAAGAATGACCTTTTGCCTTTTGTTTTAGGAATTGAAATGTCAGGGATACTCAGTGTAATTTTCTACTTTGCTATTCAGTTGGTATTGTTTGTGTGCCTGTCAATTTGCTAATGTATGTTTAAGTTGTGATACATTTGAAAAATAAAGAAAATGCAATAAAGTAGAATTTGACCTGTCCCCCTTGTTTCCCTTACATAAATTACTTCTTATTTAAGTCAATAGTAAATAGCTGAGAATCCCAGGATAGCTCATTAGTTTTGTATTCCCTTCGAATTATATCGTCACTAAACTTTTACATTGAAAATCTGATGCAGTCAGGGTTGAATGGATCAAATTCAAACCTTCCAGATAACACTGGAAGAGCTTTCACCACTTTGTTTTCTGCTCAGTCTGGTTCTTCCGGAGCTGTTTTAAATCAGTCTGGTGGTATACACTATAAGTTGCTTCATTTGAGATTTATTTCTAATCTGGATGTATAAAACAATGAATTGATTTTCACTTGTCGCCAGGAAACATTCAAGGGCTTCACAACATCCATGGTAGCTTCAACATGTCCAATATGCCCGGGACATATGCATCAAGAAATTCGGCAAATCTTGGTGGTCTTCCAAATGGTATCCAACAAGCTCCAGGAAGTGTGTCTAATGGGAGATATGCAATAAATGGTCTTCCTAATTCACTTTCTCAGGTATAACTAATTTTCAACATGTATGACCAGACAATCACTCAAATACTTTTTTATATATGCTCAAAGAAGAATCTTATGTTCATGGTTATGCAACGTTTCTCTGTGTATTGGGAGAACAATTCTTAACTGCTGCTGATCCTCTGATGCAGCTATCTCTTGGAAGTTCACATGGACATTCAGGTGTTACAAATACTGGGGGTATGCGTATTTTATAATCCATTAATGCTAATGTAGTTTGCATATACAGTTTCATGCTCTGGTTCTTCTGGCTTCTAACTGCAGCAACTGCGTGCTTTCAGGCTCAGGTGTGCTTCCAAATATGGGAAATACAGGGCGAATTACGAACTCTATAGGTGGCCTTGTGGGTGGAGGCAATACTTCAAGGGGTGCAAGTTCTACTGGGGTGGCAAACATCCCTCCTGGTCTTGCATCTCGCTTGAACCTGACTGGTAAATAGTTATCATTTCTGGTTTTCTCAATGGTACAAGAAATTTGCTGGATCCATTGCTGTGCAATTACAATCGATAGTACTTAAATAAAGCAATACTTCAAGGGGTGCAAGTTCTACTGGGGTGGCAAACATCCCTCCTGGTCTTGCATCTCGCTTGAACCTGACTGGTAAATAGTTATCATTTCTGGTTTTCTCAATGGTACAAGAAATTTGCTGGATCCATTGCTGTGCAATTACAATCGATAGTACTTAAATAAAGAAGTCCAAAGAAAGAAAAAAACAAAAAAGAGTGCATGTGATTGCAGTTGTTTCCTGAAAAGTGAACTACCGCCGGGACTGCTTGTACATCATTTTACTGGACAATTCAAGTACTTTCTAAATTTTCTAAATTAGAAATTGATAAGTGTAATCGTAGTCATGCTTGGGTGCATGTGGCGAATTTTCTTCATATTCTATTATTGGATGTTCAGTTTCCATGAAATCATGTATCAATATTTGCCCTGTATCATCCTTGAGACAAGTTTGTGTTAAATTTATGGACTTGGAACTCAGAAGTTAAATTAAATTCAGAAGATTGCATGAAGTTCTTATTTTAACCTTTTATGCTATTTAAGTGACACCTAGATTTTTCAGCTCCGCAAGTGGTGTCCATGCTAAACAATTCTTATTCTGGTGCTGGTGTACCGCTCTCCCAAAACCAATTTCAAGCTGGAAATAACAATTTTAGTTTTATGGCATTACTAAATGACTCAAATGCCCATGATAATGCTACATTTGATGTAAATGACTTTCCTCAGCTATCTGGGCGCCCTCCTTCTGCTGGTGGCTCTCATGGTCAAATAGGTAATGTAATTGAATAGCAGATCAAATTTGTTCTACGTGTTACTTTCCTGTAGTGTCAGAATAATGAATGCTTCATTTTTCTTACTATGAAGGTTTGATGCAAAAGCATAATATTGGTTTTGCCCAACAGAATCAAGAATTCAGCATTCAGAATGAAGATTTCCCTGCTTTGCCTGGATATAAAGGTGCTTAAATGTCTGTGTTCGTCATGTATGTTGCAAGTCATTTATAAGAGCTCTTTTTCTTTAAAGGAGTTCCCCCCAACCCCCGGGAGTCTACTTGGTTCAATGGTGCCCTGCAAAATCGGCTTTCCTTTAAACAGACTCCTAACTGGACTATTATTTCCAATTAGATTACCATGCGCCTTTTACACTGTCAATGTTAGTTATATCTTCCTACCGTTTACACCATTGTGTGAATATAAACTTTCGATCTTAATATCAAGTCATTAAATGTAGTCATACTTTCCTTACCAAGCTATTTCTTTTTTTACTTTCTTCTCGTTCTGGTTGGGGTTAGTTGGATATTTCCTCAGTAGTATACATTTAAAATATAATTGAAGTCCTTTCTTATAGTTTTACTTTTTCTGGATATTTAGGCAATATTTAGGCTCTTTTACTAACTCTTTGCTACTATCATAAGTTGAGATATTTTCATATGTTGGGTCAGATGCATTACTTAAGATTGGCATATTTCTTAATAGGTAAATCTGCATAAGAATAAATGTCGAATTTATGGTTGAGGAAAGGTTATGGTAACTAGCCATTTAGGATGTAATGAGGAGATTAAAATGCAATGGAGGAATCTTCTAATAATTACAATATGGAATAGTTATATTTGAAATTGAAATTTGTGCAGTATTTTGGTTTGAAAAATAAACCTTTTTGGAATAGTTTTGGTTTGAACCTATATATCTCTGCATTTTGTGGGTATCGTCCAGAAAGTGAGATGCAGATGCCACCATAATCTGAATGGTATTCCTTCTAAGATTGCCATCACCTATATGGGTTCTAATATTATTGCTTGAATGGAAATGCCCTTTCGTGAGCACGCTAATTGGTTTATATTTTTGCTTTTGTGTTATGCAGGCGGTCTTAATGTTGGGGGTAGTGCCGAATATACCATAAATGCACACCAAAAGGAACAGATCCATGACAGTATGGCAAATTTAATGCAGCCTCAGCAATTATCTGTAAGTTACTGTACTTGAAGATGTGGTTCACTTGGAACTTTGACAAACTCATGTAATGATTAATGCATTTGTTCCTAGATGGGAAGGGCTTCTGGTTTTAATTTTGGGGGCTCATACTCATCACATCATCCTCAGCAACATCGTGCTTCATCAATAAATGGCACGGGGGTTTCTTATTTAACATCGGGCAATCAAGATCTTCATTTTCATGGTCCTGAGGTATGTCATAGTCTGTGGTTGCTTTTACGAGGCTAATTTTACGTGACAATAAATTTCTGAATATCAACTTTGAGAACTTTTCTAATCGTAGATTTCTATTTTCCCTTTTTTTTGTTATGAAGATTGAGTATTTCTTATTTTAGAATTTGATAAACATCATTTACCAAGTCATAGGCTGGCAATCATTGGTTTGGGTCTTCTGATTGCTTGGGAACTTATGATCTTCTTATGCAGCAGTATCAGCAATTCCAACAGTCTCAAACTCGTTTCATCAATTCGTTTAGAGATAAAGACATGAAATCCACTCAGGGTTCCCAAAGTTTACCTGATCAATATGGGATGCTTGGTTTATTAAGCATCATAAAAATGGTCAATCCAGCTTTGACTTCTCTTGCTCTGGGAATTGATCTGACGACTCTTGGCCTGAATTTAAACTCATCTGAGACTCTTCACAAGAAGTTTGCATCTCCCTGGTCTGATGAACCTGTCCGAGGAGAACCAGAATACAGTGTTCCTGAGTGTTATTATGCTAAACAAACTCCTCCATTGAAGGTGATTTTATTATTTTTATGGTTTGGTTATGCGAGGATATCATTTTGTACCATGCTCACTTAAATGGCGAAACCCTTTATTAATGCAGCAAAGTTACTTTGCAAGATTTCGGCCGAAACTTTGTTTTATATCTTTTACAGGTAAGGTCTGTAGGCTCTCCCACAATTTAATATTTTAGTCTTGGTGGTACTAATTTGTGTGATTTTTAAATTCCTATCTTTAAGCATGCCAAAAGACGAGGCACAACTCTTTGCAGCAAGTGAACTGTAAGTCTCTTCCTCATTTTTGTTCCTGTTCATTTTTAATTAACTGAAGCACATTTAAGTCATTTGACACTAAGAGATTGTTCGTGGGTATTTCACGAAAAAGTTGTAGAAAAAATAACAAAAAGAAGAAAGGGATAATTACAAAAATATCCTTGAGGTTCAACTTAATTACAAAAACCAAGTTATCTTTCAAAATTACGGACACCTCCACCCCTACCCCCACCCTGATATTTGTTTCTATTTACACATTGCACCCTCAAGAGTGGGATATTTGTTAAGAAAATACAAATCTCAAGGAGGCGTTAGTAATACCTTAAGGAGGTATTTGTAATTTTGAAAAATAACTAGATTTTTGTAATTAGGCTTAAACATCAGGGGTAAGTTTTGTAATTTACCTAAAAGAAAACTTAAATGGTACCAACATCAGCAAAGATAAAAGGCTATAGTGATCATCAGCTTTAGTAGATCACTTCCGAGTGGATACCAAGTGCAAACATGTACTTATTTGGCATGAATGAGGATTTCTTTGTATATATTATTGCAGTGTTATATGCATGTAAAATTTGAGACCATTAGGAATCACTCGTATTTGTTTTACATCTTGTTGTAGTTACAATAGAGGATGGTTCTACCATAGAGAGCTCCGGTTATGGTTCACCAGGGTGAAGAATATGGAACCTCTCGTGAAGACAAATAGTTACGAGAGAGGTTGCTACTTTTGTTTCGATCCCAATACCTGGCAAACGGCAAGAAAGGTTTGCGATATGCTTTGCCATTAGATTCTGGATGTGTATTTGTTGCGTTATTAAACAAGGAAGTCGTGATACTTAAGTTTTATCTGTTGGGATGCAGGATAACTTTGTCTTGCAATATGAAATGGTTGAGAAAAGACCCGCTCTCCCTCAACCGTAGCGATAATTGTTCTGTGTCTTGTTGTCTGAACTCTAGTTTAGGTTTGTTTTTCTTCATAATCTAATCCTTTGTTGCTATATGTTGTACTTTTAACCACACCCCCTGTTTTCTCGGGGCATCTTTATTCAAGGATTATAGGAATTACTTTTGATATCGTCGTGGCACCGTCTAGTTGGTTAATAATAGTTCCATGTATTTCAGTTTTGAACAATGTTTCTCCTTGGTTGGAAGTAAATTTGGGAAGACCAATTTTTTTTTCTCTATTTGTTTGCAATTGGATTAGTTGTTTTAGCTGTTGAACAATGTCAAAGCTCAGGAAGTTAATATTTTTTGCTGGACAAATGTTCCCTCTATTACAATTTGTATCTTCAATTAGTCAAGTAATTAACAACGACCACATTTTTTTTTGTTTCATGTATTTCATTCCACTTGTTAGTTCACTTTTCCAACAATCTTCTCTCTTAATTTCCAAAATGCATTTCTACCCCTTTTTAATAATTTTATTTTATATTACACTAATTAAAAAAAGGGATAAAGATTGTTAACACCCCAAACTATTCATGTTTTTACACTTTGCAATTCGAACTTTGAAAAGTTACAGTTTGCAACCTCAACTTTACAAAATTTTTCACTTTGCATAAAATTTCAGATTTACCCCTGGTTTTAAGCTGGTTTGCAGTTTACCATCTAAATTTTAAAGTTGTTGCACTTTGCAACCTAAGTGATAAATTTTATTTTATTTTCTACATTTACTCCCCAAGGTCCTGCGATCCTCGAAAATGGTATCAGAGCCTAGAGTATAGGTTTATTAAGAACTTTTAGTTAGATTTATTATATTTATGTAATTAACAATTGGTGAGGAGAAATTACTCCGAGAATATGGATCCGGACAATTGTCCGAGATGTACACCATACAGGACATATCGTCAAATCTTGACGATGTATGCACAAGAACACCAGGACAAGATAGCATATGAGAACAACCAATATGAGGAAAAAGAACGCGCAGGAGCCAACAGGGAAACCTTGAGGCAATGCGAAATGCGAGCGGCATATCATATGAGTTTTTTTTATAGTAAACCAGATATTATATGTCGATCTGATAAATCGCCAAGAAGCAGTCCATGAAAATGCCCATCAGAATAATGATTCCTGATGGAGTACCAGAATGGAGCGAGATACTTCCCGACCCTTCTAAAATCTCAAAACATATTAGAGAAGTCCAGAAGACGGTGCAGAATTATGGCAACCGCCATATTCATTTACCAGCACAAGTTCATCAGATCCAGAACCAGATGGATACAATGGTGAAATATCAGAAGGAGACTCTTGCAATCCTTCATGATATTCAGAAACGAGTCAAGAATCTGGAAGACAGATCAAGTTTATCCGGAGGAAATAAACGTATTGATTTCGGGAAAGTACCCTATTTACACCAAAAGGGAAAACCAACCGAAGTGGTACGAAAAATGATAGATGATGAAAAGCTTATTGCTATCATCAAAGGAAAATTCGTCACAAATTAAAAGTGATGGATATGGAGAAAATGAATCTTAAAGATCTACATGACCTTGCAGAATCCTTCGCAGGATTAGGAATTGTAGATTTAAAGATGAACACAGGAGATGGAACAACTTTGGTTACCTATGACCCACAAGGTAGACCAATCCCACCACCGCCACCAGTAAATCCTAATGTCACAGAAAGTGTGGGTTCAAATCATGGAACCCATGACGAGATAATGCATCACGTTGGAGATTTCACCATAGGGAATGAAACACTTTCAGGAATAAGAGCTCGACCCCCTCTTGCGGGAACTCGACAACCTTCTAAAAGACAAATGTTTATCAAACGCCTTATGGAAGATCACATCTCGACCCAATACATCCATATGGGTTGATGTTAAATCTGGATATCCCAGATTTTAAAAATCGAGAGGTTCTCATTGATGAATGAGCATCAGCTATGAGGATTGCAATAGGTACCCTTGATCTTACGAAAGATTCCTTCATTTTACTCCTTGAAATGAGTCTTGAGGGATCCGTAAAGATTGCATGGGATATGACCGAAGCAAGTATGAAAAGCGCGATCACATCAGGAGAATCACTAAAAGGAATTGTCGATGATATGGCAAAATTATTCAAAATCCATTTTATCGGCACATGTTACTTTGAGGGATTAGAAGAAGAAAAAAGAAAAGATATAAACAAGCCCTCTACAGTCTCGAGTTACATGATATTTGTCATATTGACGAATATATCAAGTTGTTCACCGAGTATCGATGGAAGTCGAAGATTGGAGACAAAGAAGCTTCACAGCTATTCTTTGCAAAAATTCCAAGTCCCTGGAGAGAAATGCTTATTAGGGAATACAAGGATGCAACAGATTTAGATACGGTGGCTAGAATAATGTCTTTCTTGAAGGCCAAGTTATCTGAATGGTGCTACCAAGCAGCAAAATACCGAAATTACAAGAGACTACGAGGAATTAATAAATCAGTTCCTCTATGTTGCGTAGACGATGATATCCCAACAGTTGGGGGAGGTCAACCAAGGCGGCATAAGAAGAAGAAGGAGAGAAGCCATCCATACCGCGGAAAGCAACAACAAAAGAAGGGTCTTCATGGAGACCTGAAGGTTCTCGTCAAAACAAAAGCCCGGTTACAAATCGGGCAAAACCAAGACCAAGTAGGAGTATAGCCTCATCATCAGGTTCAAATCAGGCAAGTATCAGCAGAACCCCAGGAAAGAGAACTTTCAGGCGAGCTCACACCAGAGCTAATGAAACTTTCAAAGATTGTAATTGCTGGACATGTGGAGCAAGAGGACATATCTCAAGTGATTGTCCAGACAATCAAAAACGAGGAGTCAGACAGTTCGAAGCGATACCAGAAATCGAGGAAACTGTCTACTATCAAGACCTAATACATGTGTATCAATTTGAGGATATCCCCTCAGATGAAAGCATCTATGAAGAAGAGATCTATTCTGACGATGGAAGTGACTCCACCTCAGAATCAGAGTGAAAAAGAAATTCTTTAGCAGACGGTCAGGGAGGATATGTCGGGATTCCTCTCTTACACTACAGTTTCTCATAAGACTCTTATGAGAATTATGAAGGAAGATCCAAAGCTTGAGATATATGATGGATTTACAATCAGAGCTATGGAAAAGGCTTTGAATAAGATTGGTTTTTGTAATAGAAAACACCAAATTATCCACAGGTAATAACCGAAGAATTTGCCATTCTGATGGAGTTTACCGGAAACCTGATCGAGATGCAGTTGGTCCCTTACCGAGAAGTTCAGGAGATCAAAAGCAAAGTAAAAAGGGAAGTTGCAAATACTCTATCATGGATTCACATCGGAGCCATAACAGTTGTTATTAAAGCAACATTCAAAGAAGGAATAGATTCACCATTCAATCTAGCTATATTTGACAAGCGAATCTCAAACCTCAAGGATTCATGCCTTGGAGCAGTTACAGGAAATTTATATGCAGGAAAATTGGCATTTAATGTCTATCCTAGAATTGCATACAATTTGGGAGATCGAGATTTTAACAGAGTCCTAACCTTCATCAAGATTTCAAAAGAGATGATTTTATGAAAGAAGGAAACAGACCTTACTCGATCACATACAAGATATCCTATGCTCTCTCAAATACACATCATTCAGAGGTATTCTTGAGAAAGGAATTTATTGAAGTCCCAAGAATCTTTGAGGACTTTGTCCGGGTGGTCTTACCAGAAATCATTGAGTCTCCAACTATCAAAGAGATTGATATGAAAATACAAGATCAACCAGTCTTCAACAAAAGTCGAAGTCTCAGAGTTGAGCCAAGAAGGATGTCTTTCCAACATGACAGAATGATAAGCAGTAGCCGTTGGGAAGAAAAGAGACCAAGTACAGTTCAACGCATCCCAGATATTTTCAAAACATCAGGAGAGCTGAAATGTCCTGAAGGATGGCGAGAGGTTGAAGTAATATTCGACATCACTCAAAAGCATAATATTTTTCCTTGTGATGTTCTATATTACCACCAACAACCAATAGTTGGAATGTATCAAGGAAGCCTGAAGATAGGTGAAATTGAGCTCACTATCACAGAGTTGCGGAAAATCCCCCGGAGCAATTAATACCGGGAATTGAATTTCTCGAGGATCATAAACCTTGGGAAAGATTACAAGAAGGAATGAAGTTCACATTGGCTGATAAAAGATACAGAATCATATGATCACTAGTCCATTCTCCATATACATTTCTATCAGAATGTTATATGCTGAATACAAGGCCGAATATTTCGCCGCTTACATTGATTCAGGTGCCGGAATATGTACTGCAAAGCCGAATGTTTTTCCTAAAGAAATTGGAGAAAATTTACCAGCTATTGCAGGAAGGGATTTCTCTAAAAGGATTCTTATCCTTAATCGAGGAATTAAACAGGCAAAAATTATGATTGGAGGTGCAGGTGGTACCCCATAGTACAAAGTGAAGACGCCACCAATCTATTTCCATGATACAGGAGCAAATGTTTTGCTAGAAAATAATTTCATACAAACATTTAAGCGATTTACACAAGAAAATGAGACAAGAAGACTTATTTTCACAATATTATGTAATCCTAAGATCATTGTCCAGACTCCAGAGACTGCGGGAAGCATTTTACAGAAAAATGCCTATTAATTTTCGCAGCAAACGTGGTGATGAAGCCAAACTCGAAATCCAAAAATGGCGGATAAGGGAAGATTTGTTGATGCATTATTATCCTTTCGATAATATGGTTCGAAGCAAAAAGATATAAAACGATGGGATAAGGACTTGTATTCATTTAGAATACAAGGAGAAGAACGAGTACCTTCAGAGGCTATTGCAGAATTGATGATGAGCCTAATGGAGAATCAACAGAGTGATGTTACAATAGAAGAGCAAATATCACTTTAGGATATCAAGAAGAAGATCCAAAGGAATTATAATGAAAATCCTTTAGCATGGTGGGATAAGAACGAGCTTAAAGCATCCTTAAAGGTTAAACCAGAAAAGGAGTACGAGTTCGTGAGATTCAAACCAATCCTTATCAATTAGGAGGATCATGAGGATATAGAGAAGATACTTAGGGAACATCTTGACCTTAAGTTGATTTCACCAAGAGTTTATCCATATAGTAGTCCAGGATTCTTAGTGAGAAACTATTGGGAAATTAAAAGAGGAAAGCCAAGACTTGTTATTAATTACAAAGGGATAAATAACATTTTGGAGTTCGACGGATACTATATCCCAAGCAGAACATCCGTTAATCAGATCAAAGGTGCCAAGATATTTTCAAAGTTCGATTGCAAGTCTGGATTTTACCAGATTAAGATGGAGGAAGAGAGTAAGAAGTTCACAACTTTCTCTACACCACAAAGACATTATATTTGGAACGTGATGCCGATGGGATTGGCTAATGCACCCCAGATATATCAAAGGAAGATGGATAATCTTTTCAAAAATTATTTCAGTTTCATGTTCGTATATATCGATGACATTCTGATCGCATCAAAGAACATGAAGGAGCATCTCAAACATTTGGAAATATTTTCAGATGTTTGTCACAAGGAAGGATTAGTGCTTTCAGAGAAGAAGACAATGATTGCAACAAGACAGATTGAATTCCTCGGAATTGAAATCGATGAATCTGGAATTATCCTACAAAGTCATATTGTAGAAAAGATACAAGGATTTCCAGATACACTAAAAGACAAGAAGCAACTTCAAAGTTTCCTTGGAGTTGTTAATTTTGCTGGAATGTTCATAAACAATCTAGCACATTACAGGAAGGTGTTTAGCCCATTGCTCAAAAAAGATGCTACATTCAAATGGGAAGATGAACATCAAGAAGGAATAAAACAGCTTAAAGAAGTTTGTAAAAAGCTTCCAAAACTTGCAATTTCACAAGCTGAAGATGAACTGGTTCTATACAAAGATGCTAGTGACTATTGGTGGGCAGTTGTTCTTACAAAAACTACACCAAACGGTGAAGTGCCATGCATATATTGCAATGCGGTCTTTTTACGCATACAAGAAACGAATCGATGACATATCAACGAGAAAGAATTCTTTGCAAATGTAAAGACTTTCTAAAATGGCCTCTATTTTTACTTGGCTAAAAGTTTACTTTAAAAATTGATAATTCAAGTGTCAAAGCTTTTCTCAAAAACAAAATTGAATCAAAACCGAAAAACTAGATTACTTAGATGACAAACCAATGTCAATATTATGATTATGATATTGTCATTATAAAATCTCTTGAAAATATTCTTGCAGATTTTTTGACACGAGATGGAAGGACGCGTTCGATTTGTGTCCTTAAACGAGTAAGACATCTCGGGAAAACCCGGAGAATCTAGAACGAGATTTTGGGACGTTATGTCTCAATGCGTGTTTGCCGGACGACTTCAACAGTGACCAAACCGTTTCTAGTCAAATACGAGCATGCCGCTTGCTCAAGACAATTGTTCTTAGCGCCGCAAGGGCCTCTCCTCCAGCCGCATCTCCCACAATGCAAAAAGGGGCGAATAGAGAACGAGGCTCTAACCCGGAGGTTATGGATTCAAGTACCATAATTACAAGTGTTGCGTATGATGCATCCCCTGGGTGTACAAATCGTAATTTAATGTTGAAGCTCCTGTCATAACCCGAAGTTTTCAAGTCAACCCAAAGACCTGGGGTAAAAGAGAGAGTTGAATCTTAGGCCACGACAGATAATAAATCTAAGGTTCAAATTGACGAGATCAAGGTTTCTCCAATGCAGTTTATCAACAACAATGGGAGAAATTGTTAGATAAATGTTTTTATCATGATTTTGATGATTTTGTTCAAATGGGTTTTTATACCAAAACAATGTCCCTAAATGTTGTCCCAATACTTCCGATCGATCTAAAATGTTTTTACTATTTTTCTGAGTATTTCTTGGAGTTTATTTTCGATTTAAAATTGACAACACTTTTGTTTCAGTTCGACCTGGCCGCCCCATAGGGCAACCCGCACTGAGTTGAGTTTTGAAACAGAAAATGGGACGTAAGAAAAAAAAGCAGCGGCGGCCGACCAGGTGGGCGACCGGTGTGGGGCGACGGCCGACGGCGCGCGACTGCACTGCAAGTTGGATTTTTGTTCCGCATTTCTCTCGCTTCGTAAAAACGCTGGGGCAACCGTCACATACCGAGGGCGACCGGCCGCACTTCCCTTCGACCGGTCCCCCTGTAAAAATTCGCAGAATTCAATTTCAATCTTATCTCTGCACGACCGGTCGAACCCCATGTTTGACAAAGAAACTATCCGCTATGCGTTTTTAGCATACCTTTTCCCTATTTTGTGGGATTGATTTCTAACAGCTATATTGATGATTTTAAATGGTTTCTCTTTGCAAAGAAATCACTCCCCAGGAGGAGCCAATGTCCTGGAATCAAAGCCAAGAACTCTCCTATAAATAGAGGCTTCATTCAAGCAACAAGATACAACACTCTATACAAGCAAAGAGCAAACAAAGCAAACACTTTCATATATCTTGTTGTATTAGCCTTAGACTTTCACTTGCACAATTTTGAGGTCTAGGCTTTCAATTCTTGATTACACTTGTACTCATATTGTATCAATCATTATTGAGTTGTAATCTTGATTTTGGTCATCATTCAACACAAGACATCCTTGTGAGTATTCTTGTGGTAAGAATACACTTGGGTGATCTAGGTGATAGGTGTTTGAAGGTTGTGGTAACCTTCAAAGGTGTTGTAAGAGGGTTGTGGTAATCCTCAAGGTGTTGTAAGAGGGTTGTGGTAATCCTCAAGGTGGTGTAAGAGGATTGTGGTAATCCTCAAAGTGGTGAAGGAGGGTTGTGGTAATCCTCATGTGTTGTATTAATTTTTGCAAATTAATAAAATCTTTTCTTTCTTTTTGAAATCCATCCCTGAGATACTGGGTGGTAGAGGATTAGGCCCTAGGTGGGTTGAACCTCTTTAAATCGACGAGTGTTGTTTTATTTCCGCATTTACATTCTCGCTTTGGTTGATTATTCAAAAAGAGGGCAAAATCAAAACCGAGATAATCTATTCACCCCCTCTAGATTATCGTAGCCACTGACTAACAAGTGGTATCGAGCCAAACTCTTTGGCTAGCTCGTTCCGAGTAAAGAGGAAAGATCCATGGCTACGAATGACGCTTATCTCACCACCGGCGCCTCCACCAACAAGCCACCATTGTTCGACGCCAACAACTACGCATTTTGGAAAGACCGTATGGAGTGCTTTCTACAAGGGTGCGGATTTGACATATGGAATGTGGTTATTGAAGGAGTTGATCAACCAACAAAAAATTGGAGGATGGCACCTCGACTCCTAAACCTCTCAAGGAGTTCGATGAAAATGATAAGAAGGCTTTCTCTAAACGGTAAGGCCTTAAATATTTTGCATTGCTCACTTACCGCCACCGAGTACAATCGCATACGAGGCATAAGGTCGGCACATGAGGTTTGGGAAAAATTGGAGACAATCTATGAAGGGACTAAGAAAGTCAAGCAAGCAAGAAAGACCATGCTTGTTAAAGACTTCAAAACTTTAACATGTATGATGCCGAAAGCATCTCCAAAATGGTGGAAAGGCTTGACAATATTGTCAATCCTCTTGTGGCCCTCGGGAAAGTCATCTCCGAAGAAGACAAGGTGACCAAGGTACTAAATGCACTTCCCGCTCATGGTCCGAAAAAGTAACGGCAATCACGGAGGCACAAAATCTTGAGACACTCAAGTTTGATGAGCTTATTGGAAACCTACTCATCTATGAAGTCTATCTCAAGGAGAGGAAAAATTCCAAATCATCCACAAATCAATCGGGTATGCAAATTATTCCTAAAGGTCTTGCTTCTTCTTCTAATAATGCATACTATGATAATGATGATGATGATGAGGAGACGGCCGCACTTGTTCGAAAATTTGCAAAATTTGTGAATAAAAATAAAGCAAGAAAACCAAGAGATAATGCTTGCTTTAAATGCGGAAAACCCGGCACTTCATTGCCGATTGCCCAAAGCTCGATGAAGAGGAGCAAAAGAAAAGGAAGCCTTTTACAAAAAAGAAGGCTCTAAATGCGGAAGTCAAAACATGGGATGAACTACTCGAAACAACCGATGAGGAAGGAGAAACCGAACACGGTCTCATGGCTATAGACGATGAAAACAATGAGGTACACTCAAATTCTTCTACTTCCTCCATAGTTGATGACTTGCAATGTGATTTTGATGAATTGCAAATTGAGTTTCAAAATTTAATCGTTAAATACAAAAATTTGAAAAAGGAGCATAAGGAGATTAAGGTTGAAAAGGAAAATTATTTACCTCTTATGAATCTTTAGACAAAGCTCATGCTCTTACTCTTACTAGAATTCATTCTCTTGAAACCGAAAAGGAATCGCTCACAAAAGATATTGAATGTTTGAGAAATGACGTGCATCGTTTCAACATAAGTACGGATAAAGTCACAAAAATTTTAGATGCACAAAGAGGTGAGCATTCCAAATCGGGACTTGGATATAAGCCATTTCAAAGTGTTTTTAAGAAAAATAACCAAGGTCCGACTTTTATACGTGCTAATAATTATAATACTCTACTTGTTTTTATTGTGGCAAAGTTGGACATTATGCTAATAATTGCAAATTGAGAAATAGCTCAAGACATGTTTGGAGACCCAAAGGTCTCAAGACTAACCCCATGGACCCCAAAATTATAGGGTACCTAAAAGAAATGATTTTGTAGGTAATAGGGGCTATAACAACCATGGAGGATTCAAAATGGCTCGTGGACAATGGATGTTCACGCCATATGACCGGGAGGAGAGAGCTTTTTACCAACATCAAGCTCCAAGAAGAGGGTATGGTCATGTTCGGCAATGGCAAAGGAAAAATTCTTGGAAATGGAGAAATTGGTAACTCTTCTTTCTCTCTTTGTAATGTTCTTTTAGTAGAAGGGCTTAAGTTCAATTTGATAAGTGTTAGCCAACTTTGTGATTCAAATTATGATGTTTCTTTTAATAAAGAAAAATGCCTTATTCTTAAAAATGGTAATATTATTTGTGAAGCAAATAGAAAAGGCAATCTTTACAAAATTTGTACTAGTGACTTGGTTAGTCAAAATGTTTCTTGTCTTGTCGCCAATAATGATTTAACGAGTTTATGGCATAGGCGACTTGGACATGTTGGATACAAGAATTTGAAAACATTTACAAAAACCAACATGTAAAAGGACTACCCAAATTGAATTTTGAAAATCTTGGCTTATGTGACACTTGTCAAAAGAACAAATTAGTTAAGAGTAGTTTTAAGCCCAAAATGAAATTTCCACTACCAAACCCCTACAATTGCTTCACCTTGATTTGTATGGGGATATTGGTACGGCTAGTTTAAATGGAAAACATTACACTTTTGTTATAGTCGATGATTATTCGAGATATACTTGGGCTCTTTTTCTTACCAATAAAAACGATGCCGTTAATGAGTTTGTTAAGTTGTGTAGACTTATTGAGAATGAAAAAGAAGATACTATCAAGACTATTCAAGCGATCGAGGTGGAGAATTTGACGGTGAATTTAGAGTATTTTGTGAAACCAAAGGATATGCTCATAATTTCTCGGCTCCAAGGACACCTCAACAAAATGGAGTAAAGCAACGGAAAAATCGAACATTACAAGAAATGAGTCGATCCATGCTCAATGAATTTTCACTTCCAAAGTATTTTTGGGCCGGCCGTAAGTACCGCTTGCTATGTCATTAACCGAGTTTATATTCGTCCTAAAATGAATAAAACTCCATATGAGCTTTGGAAAGGAAGAACTCCAAATATTAGTTATTTCAAAATATTTGGATGTAAGTGCTTTATTTTGAATACTAAGGATCAATTGGACAAACTTGATCCTAAGGCCGATGAAGGAATATTTATGGGGTATTCAACCAAGAGCAAAGCATATCGGGTTTACAACAAGACTAGCATGGTTATTGAAGAATCTATTCATGTCAAATTTAATGAAGCCTCGAGTGTTGAAAGAATACCCAATGACGATAGTGATGAAGATGATATTGTTGAACCTTTTGTTCAAAGTGATGCTCATAATGATAAACCTTCTATTTTATATGATCAACCCTCAAGTTCAAATGTTCCTCAAGAAGATAGGGTGATACTTCAATCTTCCCGTAGCATTGAAATTTAAGGAGATTACCCAAAAGATCTTATTATTGGTGATCCCCTTGATAAAGTAATGACTCAAGGAATTTTGCCGAGAAAGCTCTTATATCTCAAAAAGAGCCTAAAAATGCTAAGGAAGCTATTGAGGATGAAGATTGGTTTTTGGAAATGCAAGAGGAGTTGAATCAATTTGAAAGAAATGATGTATGGGAATTAGTACCTTGTCCTCCATCTCAAACAATTATTGGTACTAAATGGGTATTCCGGAACAAACTTGATGATCAAGGCAACATTGTTTGAAATAAGGCAAGGTTAGTAGCTCAAGGGTATTGTCAAGAAGAAGGTATTGACTATGATGAAACTTTTGCACCCGTAGCACGTTTAGAAGCTATTCGTATTTTACTTGCCTATTCTTGTTTCAAAATTTCAAACTTTACCAAATGGATGTTAAATCCGCTTTCTTAAATGGTATTATTCAAGAAGAAGTCTATGTAAAACAACCTCCGGGGTTTGAAAATTTTTCTAGGCCTAATGATGTTTATAAACTTAAAAAGGCTTTGTATGGTTTAAAACAAGCACCCCGTGCATGGTATGATAGACTTAGCTCTTTTCTTTTGCAAAATGGTTTTACAAGAGGTAAAGTTGATACTACGCTTTGTTTTTGAAAAAGGCCAAGATTGTTTACTTGTGCAAATTTATGTTGATGATATTATCTTTGGTGCTACTAATGAATCTTTGTGCAAGAAATTCTCCAAGTTAATGCAAGGTGAATTCGAGATGAGTATGATGGGGAGCTAAACTTCTTCCTTGACTTCAAATTAAGCAATGCCAAGAAGGTATTTATATTTCGCAATCTAAGTATACAAAAGAACTTTTGAAGAAGTTCGGCATTGAAGAAGGAAGAACCGCTCGACTCTATGGCAACCAATGTCAAAATTGACAAAGATGAAAAAGGCAAGACGGTTGATGAATCCAAGTATCGAGGTATGATTGGTAGTTTACTTTATTTAACCGCTAGTAGACCGGACATTCTTCATGCCGTATGCCTATGTGCTCGCTTTTCAAAGCAATCCAAAAGAATCTCATATGAGTGCCGTTAAAAGGATTTTTCGATATTTGAAAGGCACCATTCAATATGGTTTATTTTATCCAAAGAATGAAAATTTTTCTCTTAAAGGTTATAGTGATTCTGACTATGCGGGAAATATTGATGATCGGAAAAGTACTTCCTGATCATGTCAATTTTTAAAGGCGATTGCCTAGTTTCTTGGTTCTCAAAGAAACAAAATTGTGTTTCACTTTCAACGGCCGGCCGAATATATTTCCGCCGCTTTTGTTGTACTCAACTTCTTTGATGAAACAAACCTTAGCGGATTACAAATGTTCTTTTGAAAATGTTCCTATATTTTGTGATAATATATCCGCTATAAATATTGCTCAAAACCCGGTTCATCATAATCGTACTAAACATATTGAGATTCGACATCATTTTCTAAGGGATTGTGTTTCAAAACGAAAAATTGAGATATCATTTGTGCCATCTCAAGATCAATTAGCGGATATTTTCACAAAACCGCTAACTTCCGAGACTTTTGCGTCAATACGAGCACGGTTAGGCATAATGCATATTGAATGAAATTTACGTTTGTATTTTGCACGATTTTCAAACTTAGGGGCGAAAAATCGGATTTTTTGGTTGAAAATTCGGATTTTGGAAAATTTGCAAAACAAAATGGTCAAGAGGTTGAGGGCAAACGGTCGCCCTCAACGCCGACCGGCCGCCAACCACGACCGGCCGCCTCTAAGCCATTTTTTGGTTTAAAATCATTCTGTCTTCAAATTAGTCATGTTCACTCATTTTGGCCATTTTTCGTCCCCTTTGCCAAATGCACACTATTGTCACTCAAAATTGATTTTTATGCATTCCATTTATATCTTGACCTTATATAGCATGTTTATCATCATCATTGCTCATCTTTTCCGATCAAATGGTAAGAATTTTCCTTACTTTGCTCAATTGGGTTGAACCCTTGAGTTTATGGCCTTTCTTGTATATTACTTGATGAAATTATTTTATGATCATGATGAGCTTAGTTGTTATGTCAGTATTGTATGATGATTGGTATGATTTGGTGATAAAATTTTTGGCTTGATTCATTTACAAGGGCTTTATACAACTCTTTTTATTTTTCACGCCCACAATGTGTTCGATGCAATGTTTCAATGAAAATTTCAACTTCTACATGATTCTCTCGCCTCCAAAAGTCTTCTATACTCATTGAGATCATGTTTTGGGAAATAAAACAAGCGTATGAACTCTTCATGATATATTTCTCCCATTTTCCTTGGTCTTTAAGCCTAAATTACTCAATGGTTGAAACACCATTTCTTTGGCGCACTTTGATATACTTCTATGATGTTTCTATCATCCTAACATTCTTTTTGATGATTCCAAAGGGGGAGAAACAGGAAATTGGCTCGTTAGCTCAAAGAAGCTAATAAAAGCTCATGAAAGAAGCTATAAGCTATGGCTTGTTTAGGCCATAAGTTGTGTAGTAAACTTAGTCCAATGGTTGTTTTATGGACTTGTTTGCATGGATATTCAAAAGATTTGTGACAGGGGAGCTTCTAAGCTCATGGAGTTATTGTTTATTTTGTAAAAGCTTGTGCTTTTAGCTTATGCAATATTTCTTCTTAATGTGCTTGTTGATAGGGGGAGCTTTTGTTTTTAAACGGATAGTTTACTCTTAAACCGGAAAATTATTTTGTTTTTCGAAATCGTCCTCTTGAAAATTGTTTTGGTTTGTAATCATCAAAAAGGGGGAGTTTGTTAGATAAATGTTTTTATCATGATTTTGATGATTTTGTTCAAATGGGTTTTTATACCAAAACAATGTCCCTAAATGTTGTCCCAATACTTCCGATCGATCTAAAATGTTTTTACTATTTTTCTGAGTATTTCTTGAGTTTATTTTCGATTTAAAATCGACAACACTTTTGTTTCAGTCGACCGGCGCTCCTATAGGCAACCCGCACTGAGTTGAGTTTTGAAACAGAAAATGGGACGTAAGAAAAAAAAGGCGGGCGACCGTCGACCGACTGTGGGCGACCGGTGTGGTCGACCGGTCGACCGGCGGGCGACACTGCACTGCAAGTTGGATTTTTGTTCCGCATTTCTCTGTTTCAAAAACGCTGCGGCAACCGGTCATACCACGGTGAGCGACCGTCGCACCCCGACCGGTCCCCCTGTGTAAAAATTCGCGAATTCAATTTCAATCTTATCTCTCAAGGCGACCGTCCGAACCCCATGTTTGACAAAAAACTATCCGCTTGCGTTTTTCATACTTTTCCCTATTTTGTGGGATTGATTTCTAACAGCTATATTGATGATTTTAAATGGTTTCTTTTGCAGCAAATCACTCCCCAAGGAGGAGCCAATGTCTGGAAATCAAAGCCAAGAACTCTCCTATAAATAGAGGCTTCATTCAAGCAACAAGATACAACACTCTATACAAGCAAAGAGCAAACAAAGCAAACACTTTCATATATCTTGTTGTATTAGCCTTAGCACTTTCACTTGCACAATTTTGAGGTCTAGGCTTTCAATTCTTGATTACACTTGTACTCATATTGTATCAATCATTATTGAGTTGTAATCTTGATTTTGGTCATCATTCAACACAAGACATCCTTGTGAGTATTCTTGTGGTAAGAATACACTTGGGTGATCTAGGTGATAGGTGTTTGAAGGTTGTGGTAACCTTCAAAGGTGTTGTAAGAGGGTTGTGGTAATCCTCAAGGTGTTGTAAGAGGGTTGTGGTAATCCTCAAGGTGGTGTAAGAGGATTGTGGTAATCCTCAAAGTGGTGAAGGGGGTTGTGGTAATCCTCAAGGTGTTGTATTAATTTTTGGTAAATTAATAAAATCTTTTCTTTCTTTTTTGAAATCCATCCCTGAGATACTTTGGGGTGGTAGAGGATTAGGCCCTAGGTGGGTTGAACCTCTTTAAATCGACGAGTGTTGTTTTATTTCCGCATTTACATTCTCGTCTTTGGTTGATTATTCGAAAAAGAGGGCAAAATCTGAAAAACCGAGATAATCTATTCACCCCCCCCTCTAGATTATCGTAGCCACTTGGACTAACAGAAATTAGTTACAAGAAGATGTATTAACCCAGAAAAATCAATGGTTGATATCTCAGGCAAATATCCCAGAGTTTGGATGAAACCAGGAAGTCATCCAAATGAAGTACATGAATGGTATACTTTTGGATCTTTAGCTTCAATTTTATACTGTATCACCCGGATTCCCAGAAATTTCAAAATTACCGAAATGGATTGGGGAAGCAGTTTACGAGACTTGGACCAACAATCCACATTTGGCCAGAGGAGATATTTTGGAACTGTATTTTATTAGTGCAGCTCCCGAAGCAACGAAGAAAGGCTTTAATGAAGCTTTTCATTTCATCAAGCTAAGAAGACCGGATGGAAATGCTTCAAAATACATCAAGGCAACTTCACCGGAAGAAGTACCAGTGTTAGTAGGAGCAATTTCTAAAAACGAAGCTTCTACAAGGCAAGCATGGGGACTTTGGGTTTGTCTAACCGAAATGGACAAAGTCAAATATCCATTCAAGTTTTTCCAGAATTCAACAAATGGATCTTTCCTTTTGAATTCGAAAACTAGATCAACAACATGACTCACAGAGGAACTTTTCGAGACAAAGAGAAGAATTCTCTGGGAGAACAAGATTCCGGCTAGCAAAGAAACATACTGGAAATTCTGTAACATAGTGCATGTTAGCCGTTGGATCGATCGGATCTACCAAGCATGCCCCGAACAGAAAGACCCCAAGTTTGAGAAAGGATTTCGACCCAAACCTGACCGACAGGACCATGCAGCTGGAAAAAACAAGGGCCCAGCTCACAAGACGCATTATCCTCGGGGACCACACAAACCAAATTTTTAAAAGATTCCCCGACAAACATCACATGGCTGAGTCACGCGGAAAGAAAAGGAAAATAGCTGGCGAGGCAATAATGTAGGATATGACGTAAGCAATGACGTCATAACTATCAACAAGATTTGGAGTCCGCATTTCAAGTCCGGATTCAAGTCTATAAAAGCCGAGAGTTGAAGGAAGCTAAGGATATCGAACATTTCCCTTAGTTTTCTTATAATAAATTCTGAGAGAAAATTTGTAATATTTAGAGTGTTTTAGTTTTAAATTTTATGTATTTACGAGTGCAAGTCTCATCTATGAGAAGCTAAACCAGTATTCTCCTCCCAAAAAGAGATTACTAATGCAATAAATATTTCGATAAGTTCTTAATAAAAAAAGGCTTTCTGCTTCAACATGTGATCATAATGTAATATTGATTCATCCCGTTTAAGAATTACTTATATGCCTGGAGTAGAAAACGAACCAAGGCTGTGCTGAACAGTTGCTGAAGGAGTCGGATAACTTGCAGATCATCTTCCCGGAGGGTGAGGTTGAACAGTGAGGAGCTGTTTATCAAACGATCTAGGGGCAATAATTTTCCGACTGGTGGTGTTGCGAACCATTTCACCCGGTGCTGTTTCGGTCAAATAAGGTATGAATTTTAAGGGATTTATTAGTTTTACGGAAGCATATTGGGCCTGATATGGTCGTAATGGACTATTTTCATTTTCAGTCTAAAGACCCAATTTGTATACGGATAAATACTTGAAATGAGATCTTGATAAGAGTATGTCTTGTTGACTTTATATACTGGAAACCTGACATGATCCATTTAAAACATCTGAATAGAGACTGGATCTAAGTAGGTGTAACAATGCCACGAACAAAACAAGTTACAGAAATAAGGGTTCTTATTTCTCGAAAAATCCGAAAAATAAATTGATTATGGAGTAAATTTTTTATGTTTATTGAATAATGCAATAAATTTATTATTATGTAGTAATTTGCCACAAATTGGAGTTTAGAAGGATAACTAGAACTATTGATATTAAAGAATAAAATCCTAGGGGTAAAATTGTCCATAGTGTGCAAAGTGTAATTATTTTTATAGTTCAGAGTGCAAAGTGTTACGAATCAAAGTCTAGGTTGTGAAGTGTAAAAAGGGTTAAAGTTGGGGTGGTTAAAAATAATTATCTCTTGAAAAAATGATGTTCTTTTTTAGAATCAGAATAATATTCATAATCTTGTGTACATTGCAATCATAGAAGTACATTTATAAATAATATGCGAGTGTTTGCAAACACTTAAATTAAGTGATTGTTAATTTTCTGCGCAAAAATATAAATAGTTTTTAGCTATGAAGCACTGATACGGGTATGAGACACGGTACGATACGACACGCGTACGGGAATACGATATTTTTTAAATTTGAAGGATATGGATATGCTATATATTATAAAATTATATATTTTTATGTTATTGAAAATACATACATACTAAGTATAATTAAGAAAATAGTGTTTCGAGCATAAAAATCTAAAATTTCATAAGCACTCAAATCTGAAATGTGATAATTCATATAGACACACACAAAAATGCTGAAAATACGAGCAATAGAAAAACTTCTATCTCTTTCCATATGTGGATGTATCCATGGAGTGTTCATAAAGTATTGGATAAAGTATTCGGTTGGGTACATCATCCTTATGGAAGCGTCCGAGCTTCCTATGTTTTCAGTGTTTTCAAATGTCAACCTTTGACTCTTAATTGTTGTATAATTTATTTAGAATCTAAAAGCAGGATGTCTTTACATACCTGATTATGCTTCTTTGTTTCAATTTGAAATACATAAGAACACCTTTACAACTTATTATTCACCAAGCATTAAATTAACTTAATTGATTTCCAGCTTATATTTGCAAACACTCTCAACTTCTAATTTACAATTAGTTTTCACTTCTACAACAATAAATCAATTCGTTTTTGCAAACCTTCCATATTTCTTAGAAATTAAGTACATCTAGTTAATTTATTACTCTTATAACATTAAACTAGACATCTCTTAACAAATTTAATTTTATTGATGGCGAATCAATTCGAATTAGTATGAAACCTAGGGACTCAAGTGCAAAAACTTTCGTTCAGTCGACGGGCACCCGCCAAAACCGTTCTTCTCTGTTTTCATATTTTCTCCCCAAATTCTCGAACCATGAAATCATTTTCCCATTTCTCCAAATACAATTCCGCCATGAAATCTCTCATTATAATGGCGATAACCTTGTTTTCACTCCCCAACAACGCTTCTATAAGCAACATCCTCTCTAAATCGAATTGGAGAGTGCGAAAAAGTGTCTGATTTCAACGGGCTCAACTGCACCTCCACGATTGTTCTCGAGTTGTCTAATCCCGGTAATTTATTTTATCCAAATTAGTAGTTTAATTTAATTTTACACTTTAAGGATAAAATTTCACCCAAAATAACAAGAAGTCAATAACTAAATATCAAAAACTAAAGAATAGATAATTTTTTAATTTCATACTTGATGATGCCACTTAGGGGTGACAAATATTCGTGTCGGCCGATAAATAATAACTCCACACGATCGGCTCAAGCCGAACACAACACAAGAATCTTATTGGGTCTAAAATTTAAACTCAAATACGACACACTAAAGACACGAGAAAAGCATGGTATGATCGACACGATAGACACAATAAGCAAAATCGTATTAACTAATAAAAATATGATTTCCTTAATATATTTAATATTTAGATACATATTCTAATAAATTACCCATACAAATAGTTAAGTATATTTTAAAAGTACCACGAACTTTAGCTCAAGTGGTATCGTTCATCCTTTAAAAATGTATTAACCGGGTTCGAACCCGTGTATCTTTCGCTTTTATTTGAAATTTATCCCCTTCCTCTAACCAATACTCTCAACTTATTAAAAAAAAGTAGTGACATGGTAAGTGTACAAATAATAAATAAGGATCACAAAAATAGTCAAAAATCACAAATATATTAAATATAGCATCAATCTCATGACAAAAAAGTTTTTACATTCTCCATTCTTTATTTTTAAATTGAATTTAGACTTTGGGGTGAACTTGGGTTTTGCATTAAATTTTGGGTGGGCTAATTTGGAATATTGTAAAAGTTATAGTACTAAAAATAGAGTTTATGAAAATTTGCACTAGGCTTGAGCCCAGTGCTGGCTATACGTGCGTCCGCCTCTGCCAGTGAATGGTACGTTTTCTTTACATATAAACATGTATATGTGAATGTGCTCGGATGGGTGGATGTGTTCGTTTTCCTGATTTTGATCACTATTTTTTGGTGGTTGTAGAGTGTGAGCTGGCGCGGATATCTGCGGCTTATGCGTTCTAAGGATTGGCATGCATACGAGTATGTAAAGAGTATACTTCTATTCCCTTTGTCATATCCATGCGTTTTTCAATTGGAGGGATGTGGATGTTGGGATTACTTGTAATGTAGGTTTGAATATATTGGATATTCCTCTTTCCAGAATTTTATGGTTGGATTTCATTTTGGGGTCTCCTGTAAAATGTTGGGCATGCTAATATTTTGTTTGCAGTGGCAGTTGCTTTCATGTTGGGTTATTATAGGGCATGTAGTCATTTTGAGGAATTAGATTCTGAACCAAAATAAAAAACAAAAGTGTTTGTGTAAATGCCAAGCAAATTTCTTTTCAGTACGTCATGAAAGAAATTTTTAATAAGGTGATTTCTTATTGTTTGGTTTTATATCCTAAGAACAATGAATGAAGAGCATTACATTAAATCTAGAAGTTCCTTCATTTCCATAGTACTTTCTTCGTTGAGGGTTAGAGGAATTACTGGTTAAGATAGAACCACTTATCATCTTTATTTTCTTTGAGCTAGGTAAACCTGCCCCGGCGCCAGCTTTTTCTCTTATCATTCAGACAAAGCAGTTTCTGTTGTTATGTAAGAGTAAAGAACTATATCATTTTTGCCTTCTCAAGTATCAGAACCATGAAGGCGGTAGGCTCCTTAAAATCTACCGAGTGTACATTTTTGGTCCCCTTCAAGAAAGTCTAATCATTCGAGGACTCAACAAATCTCTTATGAGTAATACTTTCTTCTTGCGATCTGCTATCCAAGAGTCACTATCCTCGAAGATTGAGTTCCTCCTTAAAATTAGTATTCTGCGGACTAAGTTCTCCAACATCCGTTGCTGCAAGCGCTCTTGTGCTGGTACAACATCTTCAAGAGGGTGTGGAAGACACATATTAAGCTTATGAAAAAAACAATTGTCCTAGCCACATGTTAAGGGGTGTCGAAGCTAAGATGATCAATGCATGAAATGCCGTAATCGCTAACAATACTCGCATTATAGAGAGACGAAATGCCTCCTAACAGTTGACGCATTGTGAAAAACACCTCTTAATGATGATGTGATGGGACACCATCTCGAGAAGGTTGTCCTCAGTATGTTTTGGAGGTGGAAATATAAGAGGAGAGCAAGCAGGCCACTACTTGTGCCTCAAGAAAATGGGGGAGAAAGAGAACGACTTCCATCATTTCCTCGTCTGAGAAGGTGGCGTGATCCACATGTAGACGCAACATCCCACGTGATATACTGAATTGCATGCATGTAAGCATATTTGTTGGTGATTTTTATATTTCTCAGAATTGGGAGGTTATTCATGTAGTGAGTTCTTTGGGAATTATCCGTGGTTTCCCATTGACAAATTACATGTGCGTTGCCTCTATATTGTCTGCTTCCACTATCCACACGTTTTTATAAATGTGAACAAATCTGAGAGTGAGATCATTCACATTATGATGTTCATGTGAGTATAGTGTTATGCCGAAGAAGTGCTGTGTGATTTTGACTTGGGATGCCAGATGCTTCTGCATGAGTTGGACGTTGATGTTTGGTCAGTTTTAGCAAATTCTCAAACAGGTTCCACTCGTTGTTGCTGAGAATTTTCTGATAGGAGTTACATCTGGAATTTAGAGAACAATGTATTTGACATTCATGTCTTTCTGCGTTGCACTGTGCTCATCTGGCTTTCACATGAGAGGACTTGTTGGTCCTCTATATGACTGGTGGGGGAGGGACGATAACAGGAATGATGAACACAATATGCGAACTACTCAGAGTGAACACAGGCACAACCACTAATAGAGGAATGGAATTATCTTCACCGTGTTCATAAGGAAAAGCACAACATAGAAGACTCGAGTTCTCGGGCATATCACAAGAAGTTCACTAGAGCAGATGGGAGGAAAACAGTACTAGACATGAAGAAAGGAAAGCAACCCCTGCCATGTACAACAGGGGCATTGAATATTGATGACAACCATGAACATGCAAAGCACAAAAACTTTGTATTGGAAGATATATAGAATAATACATTGAATACAAAATGAAGAGATTAACATGAACTGGACATTGGACAAGAATGCTTGATTTTGTAGTTTGCACCTTGGTACTGTAAACCTGCCCCTTCTCTCTGGACCACTGTTAAGGGAAACACATAGTGGAGCTAAAATCGTGTTCACGATGTTAATGACATTCTGGTGATTGAACAGGAATGCAGAAGGAACAATAATGAAAATTTATATATCACCATCTGATAGCAACTCTGACAAAGTATATCTTATCTTTCTGAGTGAATATTCTTCTCTATCTCTTTCTAGGCCTATCATTTTCTATTTTTGGATAATGTACAGGAACCAAAATTTTGTTACATTCAGAGCAAAACTTCATCACACTGGTTAATCCGGAGGAGAGAGGTCATTTTATGTCCCTCTTGCAATTAGCTTTGTTCGTTACTGAGTTTCTGGCATAATGGGGTATATCAGTGCTGCACGTGCGAAGGCAGAGCTGAAGTCCCCTGGTTTCATGCTTTTAGCCATCCCAATGAGTTGCCTGTCTTTTTTGAACACCCCTGCTTCTAATTTCCTTTTCAGAGATGTGAACGTGAAATCCTTTTGGAAATTGCAAACCAGGAGTTCAAGAATGTCTCCTCCTTTGACTGCTTTCCACCTGGCAGATGCAAATAGGTTAGCCGTTAGCCGTTTTCTTTGTTCTACATACGGTATGTAAGAAGTTGCAGAATGCGTTATTCTTACTTGTATTTAGTTACCAAACAATGAAGAAATACAGCCATTTGCACCTTTGTGAAATCTGTTCCTACACAAAACCTCATACCACCTCCGAATGCCATGAAGTTTCTTGATGCACCATTTGTGTCTATTCCCTGTAGGCATCAGTACTTTTATGATTAAGAGCTGGCATGAAGTCAGTTAATCAAATATAGTGTGATATTGTGGAATTTTACTTGCCTCCCATCTCCATGGATTGAAGTCGAGGGGATCTCTATATCTTGTGGGGTTTAAGTGCACAGCTGGGGGACATACCATAACCGCCCAACCAGCTGGAATGGTGTATCCTGCGCCACAGAAAATAATGTCAAGGTATGCTCTATGAAACAAACTCATAACAAAAATGATTAATTTCATGTTTGGAAAAAATCACACCTTTAAATTTGATTTCTCTCAGTGCTTTTCTGAAAATTCCAGGAACAATATTTGCCAGTCTCACTGTTTCATTGATAACCTGTAATTTAATTCAGTTAGTAAACAAAATATTGCAAATGAGGCCAAATGTTTGGGGAAAGTTAGATGTTGATGAACTCACCTGAAATGTGAATTTCATTGATTTGTACTCATTCCATGTTAGTCCAGAATCTGGATTTTCCCTCTTTTTAATAATTGCCTCGTGCTCTTCCTGAAACATATTTTGAGAGTTTTAAACAGCACCAGAATTGATCTAGTTGTTCAGTTGGGAGTAGTTAATCTTCACTCACCGTTAATTCTTTCAAAGCCAATGGATGGTCTACAAGAAATTTCATTGCTGAAGTAATTGCAAGGGAGGTCGTTTCAAAGCTGGCAAAGAGTAACACAAACATCAAATCCAATGCGATCGCCTCCGTCAGAACCGTATCCTCTCGTTGAAGTTCTTCCAAGACATAATCAAAGAAATCACTCTGGATTTTTCTCGGCTTCTCTCTTCTTTCTTGTAACATGTTTTTAAGCATTTTCATTGCCTTCTTTCTCCCCTGATCATATCATTGAGTTAGCAAAAATTATGTTTTTTTTTTATGTGAATCTTATCTGCACAGTCAATATATATTAACACATTGGACATACCTGTAAGCATTTGTGGTAGGCTGTTCCAGGAATGTCAAGAGGAAAGGAGATTAAACCCTGTATGAAAGCTACAAAATTTTCCCTTAGATTCTCAGGGGATTTTTCTGAATCATAACTGATTAGCTTTTTTGCAGTCAGGTCAAATATCATCTGCAGGAGAAACAAACATCAACAGAAAATGTTAAAAGCCTAATTTGAGTGAACATTGAGGAACTTATTGAGGATACAATGTTGTTAAAAGCGCTAGGCGCTAGTCGGGCGGGCAGGCTGGGCCTAGTGCCTAGGCGGACATGGGCGGGTTAGGCGGGGCCTAATCGGAAAAAAAAACTCAGACGAACAAGTGGGGCCTAGCCTAGCTTAATCGGGGCTATTTTTTACAACAGAGTGAGGATAAGATGATTTCTAATTACCTGTGCAGTTGATTCCTTCACATCAACAATCCCATGGGTTGACCATCTCCTTAAGTTCCTATTGGATGCCTGCTCAACCTCTGGAAGCATCTTTTTCAGACTTTCAGGGCCAAAAAGATTCAGCACCATGTTCTTAAGGTACTTGTACATAAACCCATGCAATGAACCTACATTTTGTCTCCCAAATATCTCTGTGAATGTGTCAGGATACCAGCTCTGAAATGATTGCCCCTCTTGTTGAAAGATGAAATAATTAAGATCTGCATCCGTCGATACTATTATCGGCCGTCCCACCAAACTAGTCTTGAATATAGGCCCATATCTGAAAAGGAAACAGCAAAATTTGTTGATAATAATTTTGATCCATTAACTGCATTGTCATGATTATTAGACTGTAATATTACCTTTTCATCCTGTCCTTTACAAAAGGAGGAATATCAGAAGAAGTGTTAGGAGAAAAGAAGTGAAGAGTTTCTCCCAAGAGTGGCCAGCCCATTGAACCAGGTGGGAGGACACCATTGCACCTGGGATTCCTCCAATTGTAAAACCAGATTGTAATGGTGATAATCAATAAAACTCCAAAATAGAAAACTAGTGGAAACATTTTTAAAAAGGACAAAAAAGTACAGAATATTCTTGAAAAGAATTGTTATATCAATATAAATTTCCAGAAAGGAACAGTCATAGGCCTCTGTCCTTGAGAGAAATGGGGAAGGAGGAGACAAGGTTGAATATAGAAAAGTTGATGTATGTATCTGCTTAAATAGGCAGGCAAGAATCTGCAACTAAGTTAAAAATAACAGTTTTAAAGTTGGGTCACTTTTGTTTTTATTTTTTTTTTGGAGTTGGTTGCTCCAAAAGCTGTACATATAATGTTGTAAAATGACAAATAAAATATGTTTAGAAAATATGTATAAAATAATTCTGTCTAGAGCACCCCCTTATCCTTCGTCAACACATGTATAAAATATGTTTAGAAAGCCTAGCATGACGATGAAGCTTACAGGATACTCCCCCTCCACCCCCTTTTTTCTCTCTTTCTTTTTTTAGACCCAGAGATCCCCATACTTTGCCGGGCAAAAACCCCACACTTGGACTTACATCCGTCCCGCATTAGTTAGAATCGAACCTAGACCTCATGTTGCAATTGCAACCCCTCATGGGCGAACCCGCATGATGAAAATAATTTTTTTTTTCTTTTTATCTTATTTGATTAGAACAAGATGCCCTTCCCATTGGTTCAAACTATAGATACTTCTGGCCTACTAAGTAGGAAACATTAATACGAAACATAAATTACTAGAATCTGAAGGATGTCAGCAATTTGCAAAATCTTCACAATATCTGTGCTAAATACTTTGAAATCTAACAGTTGTTAATGCCACAATACTAGTTCCTAGTTTTCTTTACATTCATTGTTTTTTTTTTTTTTTTTTTTTTAAATGTCATCTTAGATCTTCTATAGATGTGCATATCTCTGTGTTGAACTCTGGATCTTATTTACATCAGCATCGGTATAAAAATGTTGTCTTCTAGATTTCCATACAACTACTGTATCTACACTTGTACAAATTCTACATTCTCTAAATTGCCTCTGTAGGTAAAAGTCAAGTTTATCACCATTCAACCACATAGAGCACCACCCTCTGGCTCTTTGAGCCACGGATTTAACAAATTATAGGGTAGGTTACTGTGTATCATGATTTATGGCACCCATTATTAACAGTTTATGTTTGCATAGTTAACTACAAGTTTTCACTATGTTATAGGATCAAGATTCATATATGGGGTGATTTAGGCAGTAAATAAGGCCTTATTACCTGTGCACGCTGATCAAGAAAACTTGTCTGGTGTTTTCTATATCAAATATCAGTCCCCTCAACACACGTGTGCAGATTGGACCTTTTACAGTCAAAAGAAACATGAGAATTTGAACTCTAGTGGTATTTGAACTATTTCAATTTTCATTTTCTTCTAAAAAGCTGCTATTGGCTCTTGGGTCTTGTTTGCCATTTACCATAAATGGATGATGATACTATTAGGCTTAATGCCTGAGGCGAGGCATTTATTCACCGGGGTTTTCTTGTCCCTTTATTTGGGGATTTTTTTCTAATCTACAAGTTGTTATTAGGTGGGGCATAACCTTAAGAAAACCTTAAGCAACCAAAGGGAGAAGATAGGTCCAATTAGTTGTTTAGTTTGAATTGTTGAGTGTTTTAAATACGAGGATTTTTTTAGAACAGTGGCTATTTCTAGTTAAGATTTTCATTTTCTTCTATTGTTTTTTGCTATTCATTTAATCACCTATGTTTTTCTTGTCCCTTAATTTGATTTGGTTTAAGGTTTTTTTATAATCTACAAGTTGTTAATTTAACAGAAGTGTCATTTGTGAATGGATAGCTTAATTGCAAGGCCTTAAGCTTGGAAATGTCTCCATAAGGGAATGCAGAATAATGACAGCTCAATTAGTTGTTTAGTTTGAGACTTGTTGCAATAAAGAAATCCCTGCAGAAAAGAGTATAAAAAGTGTTGGTGAAGTCAAATTCTCTGGACCTAAGAGGTGAGTTTATTAATGGGTTCTTTTTTAAATAAAATAAAAATAATAACAATAATAAGTTAAAGAATTAGTGGTCATCTCTGGTTGGAGAGCCAAGAGGTCCCACTTGTTGAGAGAGTATGATGCAGAGATCCACTGCTCTGGACCTACCTGTAAATGATGCATATGTATGTGTGTGTCTAATTGTAAATTCTTTGGTTAAAAATGCATGCAAGTTTGTAAATTTTAGGGTTATGTGTTGTGTGAACTCTCTGAAATAATTTGAAACATGTAAAACTATTTGATAATTATAATCTTTCAATTTTTGTGATATATATATTTATATGTATGTATGGGTATAAATTAAATTGTTGTACCAAAATGGGACAAGCATTTGCCAAAAATATAATGCATGACTACTCATTAAGTTCATTTTAGAATGCCATGGTTATATATCGGATGAGATCTTTTATTCCAGGATTGTGTTTTATCTCCTATTCCACCGCAAGGATGATTGTATCGTATAGAGAAGTTATTAATTTTGGAGCATATATCACGCATAAATTGTTGGGTTTAAATATGATATTTTTTTTTACACATGACAATCATCTGTGTACACAAGGCAATGGATTGTTGGTAAATTTAAGATGCATTAATTCAAAGTGGGAGAGAATTCATGAGGATGACAAATAATTGTTCCTTTTTGTGTTGCACCATGCACACGAGGCAATGGATTGTTGGTAAATTTAAGACAATGATCCTGGTCAATAGGCGAAAGATGCACCAATTTCGTATGCTTTTCAAATTGTCTTAAAAATATTACCTACTGCGCTTTTGCTGCTTTCCCAAAATTCTGGGGTAACTTTTTGGAGGGGATGAAAATTTTGAACTAATTTTTGGGGAAAATACACTAATTTATCGGGTAGGTTTTTTTTTTTGGGGAAAAATGCGCTAAGAAGAAAATGCACTAATTTTTGGGGTAATTGTTTGAAGGGATGAAAATTTTGAACTTGGACTTAGAGCATCACAATGGTAGTTGCAAAATCATGTTTTATTTATGGGTCTCATAATACCACATCAACTTGAACTAAAACTCTCTCCTACCACAATGGTAAGTTCAGGTTTAAGGTTCAAAATGAGTCCCACTGTCAAATTTATTGAACATGAAATGATGTTGAGGTTCAATATCTTTTTTTTAAAAAGGTTTTTCCTGAAGGCGAAAACCCCCTACCTGAACCAGATGCCCCTTAGCCAGGCAAGATGTAAATCGAGGGATATGAACGTGTAGCAGTCCTGCAAGGGAGATCACCAACGGGATACAAACTCAGAAATAACCCTTGCAATATTTCAGTAAAGAACTGTGACTACACAAATTCCAGCCCGCGACGTCAGAGCACCACACTCTTGTTACCTTGCTACTTACCAACTCGCATGTGCCCTTGGAGGCCAGGTTCAATATATTGAACCCAGATCTGGGTGTTTTTACTTTTTACAGGAATAAAAGTTCTTAACATCTTATATGTTTGAATCTTATAAAATCTTTTGTCAAAAATAATTACGGAAATTTTTTAAAGAGCTTACAAGTTCAGCCAAACACCCTCTTAATTTGAGATTAACCCACATTTAGATTTGGAAAAGAATGACGCTATTGACACCTCTTTTTCCTCTAAATACACCCACCTTTATATAATTACAAAAATGTCATTCACTTAAAAGACTATATTACCCTTAAAAAAGTTCTAAAACACTCACATCATTCACCCACATTCTTCTTCTTTTCGAAGAAAGTTCAATTTTTTTGGGTATAAATCCTAGATTTTTCCAACGCCCAAATTGTTGAAGATTCGGACAATAAAGTATTCGTATCCCCAAATAATGAATGTAAATTCTTAATTTATAACATAAAATATGTTATTTCTCAAATTTTCAGGTTAAAAAATATTGTCGCATAGCAGTGCGACACTTAGCACGATCACACACTATGACAAAAAATTCATTGTGCCACATCCATCGTGCCATCGTGCCACATCCATCGTGCCATGTGGCATGATGACAGAAAGCCCACCGTGCCATCGTGCCACCTAGGGTTTTTTATGAAAGGGTAAAATTGGAAAAAATGGGGGTGTATTTAACAGTTGGGTCATATTTTAAAAGTAGGGAGTGATATATTTAGAAGGTGGGTGTGTTTAGAAAAAATGAGGTGTCAATAGCGTCGCCCTTTGGAAAATTTTGGATTGTGAAAGTTGAAGTTATTAAGAAAAAAAGAGAAAACGTATTGAAAAAATAAAGTACCAAGTTGTATTAATTGGAAAGGAGACGTGTTTTTCTCTTAAAAAAATTCACTATGTTCAGATCTTAGATTTTTACGAGGCAACAGCTAAAGAAAATTATTTCCTTGTTTAAATGTAAGTAAAAAATTAATTGCTTGGAGCAATTACTTATATGAAAGAAAATTGGTTTTTTATTTTTATTTTTTTTTCTTCGTTTTCAATGTCAAGTAGCATCAATTTCTCAACCAGATGATGGGAGGCAATTATGCAAGTTGAAAAAAAGATTTTATTTTAGTTAAAGCTAGCTGGATACTTGTCAATTTACAAAAAAAAAAAAAAGTTTTGGGTTTATATATTTGATAAAACTCATCTATAACAGTAACCTTTTTCTAAGCATGGAAAAAATATATTGTCCTAATGAAAGTTTACAAGAACCATACACTTAATGGAAGCACAATATTGAAAAATTCTTTTTGTGATCAGGAGTAAAGGATATCTGATCTCTGAAGGTTTTATGACCTAATTTGCATTAATACTATAAAATATTATTTTCTCAAATCCTAGCCATTTTTGCTCCTCTATTTTCTCTCTCTTTTACTTCCCTCACCCCCTATAGTCGATGAATGAATTAATTTTTAATATTTTTGGTCTCAATAAATTTGTCTCTAATAGGAAACTTTTATTTTTTCACAATATATGGTTTTTTCTTTTCAGTCAATAAGTTCGTCTCATATTTGTGATTTTATTCAGAAGATTGAGACGAGCCATTACTCGACAATACGTGGCAGAAACGGACTCAATTTGGTACATGTTTAATTTTGTCCAACACTTTCGTTGCGATGTTATTCTGCGGATTATTAAACTATTTAGGTTTAAAATTTTTATTTGAAATATTTATAGATTTATGATACTGTAGGGCTTGTAATTATTTTTTTTATTTGATGTTGTGATCAATTTTAAGTTTATTCTGATGTATGATTCTAAAAAAAATAAAAAGAAGTAAAAGATATCTTAAAAATGGAATGTACATATACATACATCTATATAGGACGAAATTTTCATATCAATTAATTAAAAGATGTTTAATTTCTTACATCGTACATTTTTTTACATAATTATATACATTTTTTTTTCTAATTACATAGATTGTTTTCAGCGTCCATACTTAACAGTGGCATTTACGCGTTAAGATAAGATTAATTATTCAATTAGAAATAAAAAAATAAAGCTAACCCTAGCCCCTGTGCCTTAACATCAAATACTATGTTGAACATTCACAATTTAATTAGTTCTCTTATTTTTCTTCTTCTTTCATTTTTTAATGTTTAATTTCACATGGGGTCAACGTTAGTATATAAAGAAATGCAACTTTAATCTTAGTAATTCCAATAATTTGGAAGTATTGTACTTAGTCAACTCGATAATCTTGGCATTTTTTTTTAATATTATCTCTCCAAGTATCCTAGATTAATAATATGTTTATATAACACTCTTAATTTACTCTCTCTTTTTCTTCTCTCAAAGTCTAGCGGCTTTTGTTCTTCAATCTTCTTCTCTTTTTCAATACTTTTGTCTCAATAAAACTTTCACTAATAGGTGTTTTTTATTTGTCCTCAATATATATATGACAGTTTTAAGTAAATAAATAAATTTATCTCATACGTGAGAGTTTGTTTAAAAGATTTAAATGTGTCATTACCAGACGATATATGAGATAAGTGAGATCAATTTCTTTGACACGTGTTTTGTCCGTCACCTTCCGATGTTGGATCTACAGATTTGTTGTATAGATTTATGATTCTGGAAGACTTGCAACTATTGTTCACTTGATGTTATAATCAATTGTAATTTTTTTGATTAATAAAATTTATTTTGATTCTAAAAGAAATAATAGGTTTATACCATTATAATTTTTTTTGTTTAACTTAAGCTTATCAACGCGTCGATAAATTTAATTAATGGTGTAAATACCCAAAATAAAAATAAAACTGAAAGTAGTCTTATACAAAAATAATATGAACAGAAAAGAATATTAGGGTTGACCATTTAACTGCTAAGCACGTTATTATTTACTGATAAATCTTTTATTTCAATCATTCACAAAATTAAACAATAATAAAAAAAATAAAAGAATGGTTAAGTAAGTTTCTTTCTTTTTTTTAAAAAAAAAAAAATTCTCATGGAGATTGCTGCCACGTTTACACATTTTGAGCCATTCAAAATTCCAATCGACATTTTTATGGTGTTCATTTGAACATTACTTGAATAAATTAATCATTACAATTTCAATTTAATAAATGAAGCTACTAAAAAAAGAGTATAAATAAGGGGGTCATATTCGAGACAGCTTTATATGATTCACTAATTGACATCTCTATCATCTTAAAAAAATTGATCCAACTTAAGTTATTCAGTAAAATTTCCAGAATCCAAATTTGGATTTGGGTCCAATTTAAAAATAGTTTTCACTTTCATAAATCCAAATTATATTCGGACTGAGATTCAATTTCTTGACATTTCTAACTATAATAATCAGTAGCTGATGAATCCTAACTCAATCTTAAATTTGAGTCCCACCTAGGGGTGCCAATCCTGATACGAACCCGATTCGATCCCAAGCTACTGTTAGAAATCCAAACACAAACACGGGAAAATCCAAACACAAAAATGACTAACACGAATCTAGATGTTACCAATTTGTCAAAACATAGTTATTTTACATTTTAATTAATTTTAGATGTATTTTAAGCATAATCCGAAGTCAATCCGAAATCAAATACGAATCCGACATGATGAACCGAATTGCTACCCTAGTCCCACCAAATGTTTGGATTGTATCTATTTTTGTAACAGTTTGATTATTGATAATTAATATTTAGAAAAATATTAAACATTCAAGAGATATCTATAATGTATTTAATAACTTTAATAAAAGAAATGGAAACAAGAGTAATTAATAAAGTGAAACAGTTGGCCTAAAATGGGAAAGCCCTAAGTAAACGCCGACCCCATGTTGTATAGTGTAAAAAAATGGCATCTGCTAATTCCAAGGATATAAACAATTAAACTACTAACTACAACTTTATAAGACTGACACGTACAATTATGAATTGTCCACATAAAATAAAATTAAAAAATGTGCCACTTCCAGCATGAGACTAGAAGCGGATGGGATCTTATATTCCAAAATCGTGTTTCATCTCCTATTTCAACCGTGTGGATGATTAACACGTGTATTATACTTACCATGTTTATACACGTGTATTACACTTACCATGTTTATACACTTATCATGGTTCTAACATGGTAAGTGTAATACACGTGTCAATCATCCACACGGTTGGAATAGGAGATGAAACACGGTTTTGGAATAGAAGATCCTATCCGGACTAGAAGGGGATAATGTAACATTGGACCATTTGTATGTACAAGTGTACATAATTTGTTGGGAACTAGCGGTAGTAAACACATATGATTACACGATTTATATTCTTAAAGACTCTAGAAACAGGGTTATGGGAGTCCAGGATTAACCTGACCAAGCCTGAAACCTGAAACATAAAGAAATGTGCCACTTCCATCTTCCACTATCTCTAAGGGTTTAGGTAAATTAGCACCGGAAATTAATTTAGGAAATGTTTGCAAACACTAAAAGAGTGGTTATCAACTTTTATCTAAAATGTTTCAAATCTCACTACACACATATAAAATATTTTACAATCGCTCTCTCTTCTTAACTTTTTCTCCAACTTTTCTCTACCCCAAAACCTTCAAACCCTAATATTTTTTGCTTCCCCTCCTCCCCATCTCACAATTTAATTATCTCCCTCCCCCTCCCCCCCCCACCCACCCATCATTATTTTTATTTAATATTCATGGTTTCTTATTGGAGGGCCAACAATAGGATTTTTTAAACAAAAAAACTGTTTACAATGCAAAACAATAAAATACATGAAATGCAACAAATCCACAGGTGTCATTTAAGAAAGGAAAAAAAAAGATGAAAACAAGGCTAAAAAAGGAAAATAGTTGGGTGAGGGAAGGCATTTTCTTTGTTTTTTTTTCTCGTCTTTTTGCTTTAGTTGTTGTTTTCTTATTTTGTTTGTATTTTTTTTCCCAAATTTGCAAATTCATGTTTCCTTTTTTGTTTCCAATCAAATGTAGTGGGATGCTAAATTAGCACCGGTTTTGGTTTTTTTAGTGCGTTAGCCATTAAAGCTTTGGCCAAGTCTAGAACATCTCCCGTGGAGTGGTTTAGTTTGGGGTGGATAGTCTTTTTTAAGTCCATATTGTGAATCAATTGGTCTTACCAATTCCCACTTACTCTTAGTTATTCTTGTCGGCTCTTGTTTGCAAGCTACGATTGTAATTGTAATTTTAGTTTTTGAGTTGTTATAATAAAATACTATCGTTCGACAAAAAAAAATAAAACGCTTTACAATTTATCCACCATACAATCTCTCTTAGCTCAATCAATTCTAAACTTATATTTTGTGAACACTCCCATGATTTTCTTATCCGTGTATAATTCTAACCTAAAGGTGTGGAATTATCTACCACCTAGATTCTTTGACCTTAATTAGATTGTTTTTTCTATCTTAATGACTCTTATCTATGATATTACTAACCCCAACCAGGATAACTTAGAGCTAACTTACTTCACTTGATTAGGTTGACTATATTATCATTTAATCAAAATATTAACTTTTAGTGATGACAAGCCATGATAAAATTCAAAAATCGATAAATGAATGATTTTTGTTGGATAGTTCTCATTCCACTCTATTAAAACTTCTAGAATATATTTTGACCATAATAAACCACACGGTACAATTTAACCTAAACTAATTTATGACAATTTTTAATTCATGATAAACTAACCAAATGATAATGATTCTCATAAATATCAATCAAAATACTCAGTAAGGTTTAAGGATACATTTGCCACACATTCCTAAAGGGTTTTTTTTGGACTTTTTTACGCGCATGCGTTTTTATTTATTTTTGGATATTTTTTACGCTCCCGCTAATTTCTCGGGTTTTTTTACGTTGTTATTTCAAGGTTGTTTCAAAAATGTTTCATCTAATAAAATTTTAGTGAAAAATAATTTTTGCTCCCATTAAATAATCAATTTTATACTCAAAATCTTATAAAAAATAAAGAAATATACATATAAAACAACACATATTAAAACCGAACAAATTGAAAATAATATAGAAACAATACATGAATAAAAAAGCACAATCCAATTTTTGATCCAATGCATTGAAAACATAAAAAACATGGAAATAATCAAGAAACAACAGAACAACATTAAAAATTATATAAAAACAATCTAGGAATAATAGAAACAATATAGAAAACACCATATAAACAAAAAGAGCTTAAAAATAAGTAGAAACTGCATTGAAACATCAGAAAGTACATGGAAACAACAAAGAAATATCAGAACAACATTAAAAACAGTATAAAAACAACCCAGAAACAACGTAAATAATATAATAAATACTATATGAATAAAAAGAGCTTAAAATAGGTAAAAATTGTATTTACACATTGAAAACTACACGGAAACAACAAAAAACATATGATAATAACATTAAAAACATTATATAACAACTCAAAAACAACATAAATAATATATAAAACAACACGTGAATAAAAAGAGCGTAAAAAATAGGTGTAAAAGTTATATTGAAACATCAAAACAACATAAAAACAACCAAAAAACAAATATAAACAACAGAAATAACATATAAATTAATACTTGAACAAAAAATAAAAAACGTAGAAATATCCAAAAAAATATGCAGTAGTGTAAAAAAAAGTGAAAAATCAACTGGGAGCGTACATAAAGAAACTAAACGTAAACAGTGGCACTCTTCCTAGAAAGTGGGGTAAACTTGACAATTTCTCTTTAATTAATATATTTTTGAAACAATCATATGAAGTACATGCCAAATCAATTTAACTAGTAATGTATAACTTTATTATTTTAATATTATTATTTTATTATTATTGATTTATACTGAAACTTCTGGTATTTATAACTTTATTTTAATAATAAATACTCATATAAAGTAAATAAAAATAAATATTTATGTATAAACTTATATTTTCAATTATAGACTTAAATTTCAAATTCAATTCTGGAAAACATCAAATGAACCAATTAGAAAGGTCAATTAAATATAGCATAAAATATAATAACATTAATCAGAACAATTTATCTATACTATTCTCAATTAACGTTGTTTGTAGTACACATCATCCAATAAATATTTCCAATATTTTTCCAAAACATATCGTGGACGGCTTAAATAGTCTGAAGCCAAGCAATATAATGAATAAATAATATTCGAAACATCCCTAAAAGTGGTTCTTGAAAATATATAGGTTACAATGCTCAATTCAAAATTTTCACTGTTTATAGGTTTCTCAGACTTTTCTGAGAGGTGATTTATAGATGTGGATCCTGATAATTCAAATTTTCTGCACACGTACAAAGTACCAGCACATTACAAATGATGTAAAGACAAAAATAGTAATAATTAAATGCATACTACTACTTACATCAAAGATAGTAATAAATTAAATACATACGGCCGCCGCCACCACCACCACTACTACTACCACTACCATCACCACCACTAGTACTACTACTACTACTAAACTAATCACTAGTACTACTACTACTACTGCTAAACTAATCACTAGTACTACTACTATTGTGATTTCAATACTTTAATGAATTGTGTGAAAACTAGTCACTCATCCTCCTCCTCCTCCTACTACTACATACTACTACTACAACCACCACCACCACCACCACTACTACTACTGTGATTTCAATACTTTAATTAATTGTATGAAAACTAATCACTGTTACTACTACTACTGCTACTACTATACTGTGATTTCAATACTTTAATTAATTGTGTGAAAACTAATCACTACTACTACTATACTTTAATTAATTGTGTGAAAACTAATCACTAGTACTACTACTACTACTACTACTACTACTAACCACTAGCATTACTACTACAATTGTGATTTCAATACTTTATTGAATTGTGTGAAAACTAATCACCACTACTATTACTACTACGACCACCACTACTACTACTGCTATTGTGATTTCAATATTTTAATTAATTGTGTGAAAACTAATCACTAGTGATTTCAATACTTTAATTAATTATGTGAAAACTAATCACTACTACTACTACGACGACCACCACCACTACTACCACCATTACTATTGTGATTTCAATACTTTAATTAATTGTGTGAAAACTAATCACTAGTACTACTACTACTACTACTACTACTACTACTAACCACTTCCACGACCACTACTTATACTACTTCTATTGTGATTTCAATACTTGAATTAATTGTGTGAAAACTAATTACCACCAACACTACTATGTACTACTACTACTACTTCTACGACCACCGCCACCACCACCACCACCACCACCACTACTACTATTGTGATTTCAATACTTTAATTAATTGTGTGAAAAGTAATCACTACTACTACTACTACTACTACTACTACTACTACTACTACTACTACTACTACTACTACTACTACTACTACTACTACTACTACTACTACTACTACTACTACTACTACTACTACTACTACTACTACTACTAGTGTTTGTAGTCTTCCATATTATTTTATTTTTTCAATTGTTATGTTTAGTAAAATCAAACAAAAAATTTTTGGTGGATATATTAACTTATATTAAGTATTTTATCTATATTTAAAATAGTGAATTTGAATAACATATCAAGATTTGTTTTCAAAAGAATTTGGGGGTAAGATTTTCACCGAAAATTCTTTTTTTCTTCTTATTTTCTCTTTGCATTTGTTTATGTAAGAGGTGAGATGGTAAACACAAATAGAATTAGTGCCAAGAAATTATAGAATAAAAATAAATCTGAGCATTAAATTATTTTTCCTATATTTTTGTCCTTTAAAGTGACAAAATTTGCACATTTAAACAACTTCGTAAATCATAAAACTCTATATTACTAAAATAAAAGTAGATTGTAACAATATCAGAAGAATAACCAGTGTGCTCTTTTATTTAAATTAAAGGATAATGACTTGTTTCGAAAGCCACGTAGCGAGGTTTTGATTTCAGAATGTGTACGCCAATTTTTTATTGTATTTTCTGATATAAAAATAGTTATATATATTATAATAGAATATAAGTTATTTCTTTAAGAGATAATGGCTCAAATCAAAGAAATATTGTCATTTATGATTAAATTTGCATTTAATATTTGATTGATTATTAACACAATGAATTTAAGAAAATAAATATCTTGAAAAAAATCAAGGTTTTCTAATATTTGTTACAAAATCATATATTGCTGAAATAATATTCGAATTCCAAAATTTAATTTCAAAAATTTATATTATTTGATTATTAAATCAATAGTTTTAAATTTAGAATATATATAATTTTATTTCAATTATTTCCCCCATATAATTTGGCTAAATTGATTGATAGTATAGATAGTGAGTTGATAAGAAACCAGGGGCGATTTGTTGAGTCGTAGATTGTGATTTATTTGATTTGTTTTATGAATATTTTTAGAATATTAGATATATATTAATATCAATATTAATATTTAGGATTTTCATTTAATATTTATTCCAATATCTACTGTTAGGATATTGGAGTAAAATACTTTATAAATTTAGCAAGTAGAAATGGGCAGGAAAAATCAATTAGCCAATAAATTATACCCGTTACAAAAAATATAGTCATTGACTTACTAAAATAAGGAACAACTAATTTTGGGTAACTCCAAAACATGCGTTGGTTAGGAGAATTTTCAGGCCGATTGGACCAAATTTATTTATCTTATTTTGTATCTTGTATTTTTTTTCACTTTCAATTAAGTCATCCTAAACTATATCAAATACTAAAATATTCTTGTATGGTCAATATGTTGTTAGTAGGAAAAACTTAATACTAATACCACTATTACTTTGGCATTCAAATTTATTTGAAATATTAATTAGCTAATTATTAATCAAAGATAATAATTTAATCCATAAGCCAAATTGTGGAGTTCTAAATTATAAAATCAAATTCAATAATCTCTTTTAGAAGAATAGTTGCTTATCGTGTCTATCGAATGCTATGATACATTATAGAGAGGATGCATGATTTTGTTGTTCCGGAAGGTATTATTAGTTATCATCTCCATCTAAATTTAAATATTAATTTTCAATATGAGAATAATTCAAAATAAATGAAACATAAAACACAAAATATAACTTAAAAATAAATACAACAAAAATATAAGGAATAAACAAAAAGGAGCCAACTTTATTTATTAGACTAATCAAAAAACGTCCATTCAGTTCCACAAGATAAATTATAAAAAAGACTCTTGTTTAGTGGAGAATCGAGGATCAATCCTATCGATGTTGGCGGGACATTTGAGGACGACGGTAAATGGGAAAAATGTGAAGATGAAACCATATTTGCTGGTGATGCTTCGACTTTAGGATCAACAATGTTAAAGTGTCTCTCTAAAGTAATTGAAGTAGTATACTATGAGAGGATTTTGTATAAAATATACTTAAGTTAACATAAATAATAAATTGCCAAAATACATCTAAACAAAATATTGACTATAAGTAATTGTTTTGGTAAGCCATGTATCTAAAATTTGGCAACTTTGATATAATAATAATATGGAATACAATTCACAATCATTCCTAATTTATGAACAGTAAAATATTGACTTTAAATATCATTGGCTATTTACTTAATGAACAATATTTTCTATATATATATATTTGTTATGGTAATTTGTGTATCTAATATTGACTATATATCCACACACACACATATATATATATATATATATATATATGAACCAAATCCTATATATATATATATACACATATAGGATTTGGTTCAAATGTGACCACCCTCCCTAGGTGAGACAGTGTGGACTCATCTTACCCATTGATCTTAAAAAATGAAGGGATGTGATTAAATTCAGTTTTTTTTTTAATTATTTCCTAATTTTCGCTGATTTTAAGGGTAAGATTATAATTTTGTAATTCAAATTAGTGGTCCCATGGGTTTTTTTGGTATGTTTAACTTTTTGAAACCGTTTCTATGGGCTGATATTGAAACTGCCGGATTTAGTGGCGTAATTTAAGGAAGCAGTTTTCTTTCCAAATATTTTTATTTTACAGTATAGTTAGGGTTCTTTTACTGCTTAATTAGATATCAAATAATGCATATTTAGTTGTTTTGTTGGCACTGCTTTATGAAAACAAGACATAATTGAATATATCGTACTATATATTTAGTTATTCTACACTGCATAAATAGGTTCAATATAATGCATATTTAGTTATGAAAATAGGATGTTGGTTTTTGGAAATTATGAATGTGATGTTACATAATGTACTGCATATTTAGTTATTCCACACTGCATAGATAATTTCTAGATAATGCATAGTTAGTTGATTTTGTTGCATAGTTTATGATGCCTTGCATAATTAGGTATACTGTACTACATATTAGTTTTTTTACGCTGCATAAATAGTTTTCAGATAATGCATATTAGTTGATTTTTGTTGCATATTTTCAAATATGTAATATCCTACAGATATATGTATAGTTTCATAAGTATCTATATATCATTTCATAAGTATATATGCATCGTCTGATTCGTGAAAATTACAGTTTTTTAAGAGTTTATGTTAATGGTCAGTTTCGAGTTCTCCATCGATGTCTACACCATTGATACTGTTGGATAGAGTTTTTTCCACAACTAATGATTCATCATCATGTTTCAACCTCATTGTTCGTTATTTCTCTGTAATATTGCACTGTTTTTCTTGCTTTTTCTTTGTAATTTTCATGAATTGTAATTTTCGAGTACTTCACAGTTTTTTTTATTTGCGTTAATGGAGGGGAGAGAGAGAGATAGAGAGAGAGAGAGAGAGAGAGAGAGAGAAGGGGGATAAACACGTGAGATTGGAGATGTATGAAAGAGAAAGAGATTTGATTCCATTTTTGTAACTACCTTGTTATGTTATTTTACTCTACTACCCTTATGTTGATTAAATTTATATTTTAATATATTTTTTTATGCCTTAAATCATACCCATTGATTAATAGTGGGAGATAATTGAGATTAGTCCATTGTGTCTCACCTAGAGACATGGTCTCACCCGATCCTCCCCTATATATATATATATATATATATATATATATATATATATATTAATATCAGTATTAATGAAGATTATTATTTAATATAGATTACAAGATCTACAGTTAGAATTTTGTAGTAAAATAATTTTCCACTTTAGGAAGTAAAATTAGACGGGAAATCTTTTGGACCAAACTTCTGCTACTATATATATATATATATATATATAGGATTTGGTGTTCACTTGGTTTTATACCATTGATTTGGGCTTCCTAGACTTGAGTTTTGTGTTGTTTTTTATTATTTTGAGTCATTTGAGTAGCCAAGCCATGTTGAGAGCCAATTATATTGAGTTTATAGTCATAGTAATGAATCTTGTATCAAAACAAGTACAAACGAGCAAATAATGAGAGATTGATTTGAAGAAACGTCCAAACGCGTCTGAAATTTCCATCACTGGCAGTGTTTTGTATTTTGGCCATAACTCTATCTACAAAATTGATATTGATATGATTCAAGTGGCTATGGAAAGCTAAGAGATAGGGCTACAACTTTGAAGAAGGGCTCAAAAGCAAATTCCAACATTTGGTGGGTGAAAAACTCGGGCGGGGACGGGCCCAAGACAGGGCAAAACACTCCAAAATTCATGTGCTGGGCGCTGCAGCGCCCCTGGACGGAAATTCTTAAGTTCTTCCACCTATTTCTTGAACTTTTGAGGGGCTATAAATACATACATGGGAGGCTTGATCTAGGGTATGAAGGAAAGGCTGGGAATACACCCAAGAACACAAGAAATACATCAACTTCATCAAGGAAGAACCAAGGGAAGAATCGGGTCAAATCGGAGCTTGAGGATTGAAGATTAATCGAGAGATTATCCATTTCCCTAAGTTTTCTCATTCTTTGTGCTTTAATCTTTCATTTTAGCTTGTCATGAATATGAACAATTTGTCTATGAGTTGTTTATTTGTAATGAGTAGCTAAACTTCTTTTGATTTCCTAAGGTTTTGGAAGTAGATTAATTGAACTCTTGTTGAATGTTTTAATCTTAGTTGAAGTTATTGTCTTGAAGCCTATTTGAGTACTTTGTTCTTATTCTTGTTTTATCATTTGGCCAATGATTTAACTTGTTTGATATATTGATTCATAATTCGAGAGATAAGTTTCAATATTAGATCTTGAGTACTTGACATGAATATTTGCATAATCGAGAGGTTTGTGAATATTTGTGAGGATATTTGATCTTTTGTGCATTTGGGAGTTGTGTATCCTATGTTGAGTAGAGATACTAGCATAGATATTTCAATCTACACTTTATATACATCTCAAGAGGGAGGATAAAATACCGTTGTGATCGTCTTATAGGTGTATTGATAATAACTTTGGCTTTGATTAAATCGTAAAACAAGAGGAATATTAATTGAAACCATAACCCGGGAATCCATTTCATTTCTCTTGATAATTCCACTATTATTTTCATATTGTGTTTTTGTGGTTATTCTTATCTTTTCTTCCACAACAATCATTCAATTTCGATCGTCTAAATAAAAATAAGGCTATCTTTGTTCAATACTTAGCGCATTAATTTATTAGTCTCCGTGGATACGACCTTGCTTACCCTATTCTATAAACGACACCGTACACTTGCGGTGAAGCTAAAAATAAGGCGAACAAGTTTTTGGCGCCGTTGCCGGGGACTAATACAATTTTTGGTGCTAATATTGCGATAGATAGAATTATTCTTAATTTAGACATTTTTTTTTATTTTATTTCATTTTTCTTTTGTAAATTCTACTTCTACAATGCTTGATTTGTTTCTTTGAATTGGTATAGGTGCACCTATTCGGATGGAAGAGGCAAAACCATCTTTGGAAGACGCCCTCATTTCATTCATGAATCAAACGACTTCATTTATGAGTCAAATAAATTTATTCATGAGGGAAATGAGAAATAGCCTTACCAAAAACGAAGCAAAGATAGACAAGATGAAGTTGCAATTGACACAACTGGCCAATACTATGGATTCACAATTGAAAAATATCGAGACTCAAATGGGCCAATTAGTTACAATAGTTGGTGGGCAACATCAAAAGAGGCAATTTTTAAGCACCACTGAAGCCAACTCGAAGGAACAATCTAGTGCCATTCATCAAATGAGTGGTATCGAATACGAGAAGATGAAGATCCTGGAAAAGCAAGAAAGTTCGGAACCAAACACGGATTGTGTGTTGATGCACTTTCAGCCCGTGTGTGGTACCGAAAAGGAGCAAAAACAGGACAAGGAACACACGAACCATGTGTGTACGCCCGTGCATTGCGTGCATGATATAAGAAAACTATTCCATAATGAGACAAGCACGTAATATGCGTACACGCACGGACAACATGAGCATAACCCAGATCAAAATGTTCCAACACCAGGACTCCTGTACTTGCTTGGAGATCCCAAGTATGTATTACTAGATGCAAACAGAGCAAAAACGGTTCTTGACCACGATCCAAAACAACTAATATATGCATTCAAAGGTGGTACAAATCAAAATTAACAGGCGTCGAGCTAAAGACGTTAAATATAGCGCTTGTTGGGAGGCAACCCAACAGTTTGTGGTGTGATTTTTGTTTTTGTTTTTTTTTTGTTTTCTTTATTAAAAAAAATTACCTGATTTTACTTCGCAGCCACACACGGGCAGGGCATGCGTGAATGCACGATCCGTGCATGATTGAGGAATTGGAGATATTGCTACGGCCCCACACACGGGCAGCCCGTGCGGAGGAGACGCCCAAGGAGGGCCACGAACCGCCACCACCCCCACAATAAATCAGGTCCAATCCACACAGGTTTATATTGAAATTCTATATTTTCTTACGTACGATATAATTTCATTTAAGTTTGGGGGGAGAGATAGTTATTTTGATATGAAATGTGTGTGAAAAAAAAAGTGCATTTTGTGTGTTTCCATACAGTTGCATGTAAAGCATTTTAGGTTGCATTTGCATTAGAAACACATTTACAATTTTAGCACGTTTATTGTTTTCATAGATTTTAAGGAGTGAGTTGACCGTGTGCGACGAGACTTGATGCTTATATTTTTGAAAAATTTTGTATTGTTTTGATTGGGTGTTGAGTATGAGTTGATTGAGCCATGGATAGATGATCAAGCATGTGGATATTGAGAACATGGTTTGATGCTTTAAATTACGTATTTGCAAGTCTGTGAGCTTTTGAGCCTTTACTGCTTTCATCCTATGCAATCTTGTTATTAATTTGAGTGTATTATTCATGTTGTTAGAATTCTAGAACTTGCTCGTATCTCTCACAAGGTCACATGTTGTATGCGACCAGAAAATGATCAAAGGCCATTTTGTTAGCCCTTCAAGCCTTTTGCTTACCTAATGATGATATTGAAATCCCTAGTTAGCCAACTTGAGCCTATTGTCTAATTTTTGATAGTTACAATTCAAGCCTTAACTTGATAAATCTTTTACCCATCACTTGAGTGTATAGCATTGAGTAAAGGGATTGAATAAGGGTGAATGGGTGAAATCAAAATGTTAGAAGGTAGTGTTAGAGTTGGTTGATGAGAACAAAAGAGAAAGATAAAGGAGATATGAAATGTTGAAAACTCATATAAGAGTCAAAAAAATAGTTCGATGAATGAGTTTTCTTTGAATGAACTTGGAGGTTAAGAATTGTAATGTGAATGGTTGAGTTTACAAAATAAAGGGGATGAAGATAAGAAGAGTTGGTGAAAATGAGAGGTGATTTGAGTAGCATATTGAGCTTTAATGTAGATGAATTATATGCTCACCGGTCTATACGCTCGAGTTTGAGTCACTCTATCCATATTTTCCTACCCCAACCAAAGAGCCTTAATTACAACCAAGGGAAAAAGTCCTTTTTGATTCACAATTTTGCATACATCCTAGTGGCGGAGATATGAGACAATTTGCAAGCCTATGGTAATTCTGCAATATTGAATTGAATTGAGCGTAAACACGTCCTATAGTCATTCGAGATGAGAGTATACACTTGATCTTTGTGAGGTGTAATTCTTAGCATTTACCATGGTCTCTTTAATATGTGCTCTATGTTAGATGTTTGAGGCTTGGTTAATTCATTGCTTGACACATATGATGAACAATATGAATTTTATGGAGTTATTGTGCGTTCTACTTTTCATTACTCCCAGTCATGTTTTATCTTGTTTTTAAAAGCGTTGACCGGGACGGCCAATAGTTTAAGTTTGGGGGTATTTGTTCACTTGGTTTTATACCATTGATTTGGGCTTCCTATACTTGAGTTTTGTGTTGTTTTTATTATTTTGAGTCATTTGAGTAGCCAAGCCATGTTGAGAGCCAATTATATTGAGTTTATAGTCATAGTAATGAATCGTGTATCAAAACAAGTACAAACGAGCAAACAACGAGATTGATTTGAAGAAACGCCCAAACGCTGTCTCAAATTTCCATCATCGCAGCGTTTTGTATTTTGGCCATAACTATCTCTACAAAATTGATATTGATATGATTCAAGTGGCTATGGAAAGCTAAGAGATAGGGCTACAACTTTGAAGAATGGCTCAAAAGCAAATTCCAACATTTGGTGGGTGAAAACTCGGGTGGGGACGGGCCAAGACAGGCAAAACACTCCAAAATTCACGTCTTTGGGCTGGCTGCAAATACTCGTCCCGGAAGCCGCAGCGCCCGGACGGAAATTCTTAAGTTCTTCCACCTATTTCTTGAACTTTTGAGGGGCTATAAATACATACATGGGAGGCTTGATCTAGGGTATGAAGGAAAGGCTTGAATACACCCAAGAACACAAGAAATACATCAACTTCATCAAGGAAGAACCAAGGGAAGAATCGGGTCAAATCGGAGCTTGAGGATTGAAGATTAATCGAGAGATTATCCATTTCCCTAAGTTTTCTCATTCTTTGTGCTTTAATCTTTCATTTTAGCTTGTCATGAATATGAACAATTTGTCTATGAGTTGTTTATTTGTAATGAGTAGCTAAACTTCTTGTGATTTCCGGGTTTTGGAAGTAGATTAATTGAACTCTTGTTGAATGTTTTAATCTTAGTTGAATTTATTGTCTTGAAGCCTATTTGAGTACTTTGTTCTTATTCTTGTTTTATCATTTGGCCAATGATTTAACTTGTTTGATATATTGATTCATAATTCGAGAGATGAGTTTCAATATTAGATCTTGAGTACTTGACATGAATATTTGCATAATCGAGAGGTTTGTGAATATTTGTGAGGATATTTGATCTTTTGTGCATTTGGGAGTTGTGTATCCTATGTTGAGTAGAGATACTAGCATAGATATTTCAATCTACACTTTATATACATCTCAAGAGGGAGGATAAAATACCGTTGTGATCGTCTTATAGGTGTATTGATAATAACTTTGGCTTTGATTAAATCGTAAAACAAGAGGAATATTAATTGAAACCATAACCCGGGAATCCATTTCATTTCCCTTGATAATTCCACTATTATTTTCATCTTGTGTTTTTGTGGTTATTCTTATCTTTTCTTCCACAACAATCATTCAATTTCGATCGTCTAAATAAAAATAAGACTATCTTAGTTCAATACTTAGCGCATTAATTTATTAGTCTCCGTGGATACGACCTTGCTTACCCTATTCTATAAACTACACCGTACACTTGCGGTGAAGCTAAAAATAAGGCGAACATTTGGTTCAAATGAGGCCACCCTCCCTAGGTGAGACAGTGTGGACTCATCTTACCCATTTAATTCAGTTTTTTTAATTATTTCCTATTTTTTGCTGATTTTAAGGGTAAGATTGTAATTTTGTAATTCAAATTAGTGGTCCCAATGTTTTATGGTAAATTGAAATTGAAGCTACGGATTTTGTGTATGGAATTTGAGGAACTGTTTTTTTCTAAATATTTTTATTTTACAGCATAGTTAGGGTTCTTGTACTGCATAATTAGACATCAAATAATGCATATTTAGTTATTTTGTTGGCATTATTTTACGGAAACAAGACATAATTGAATATAACATACTACATATTTAGTTATACTACACTACATAAATAAGTTCAATATAATGTATATTTAGTTATGAAAATGGGATGTTGCTTTTGGAAATTATAAAAATGGGATGTTACATAATGTACTGCATATTTAGTTATTCTACAATGCATAGATAGTTTCTAGATAATACATAGTTAGTTGATTTTTTTGCATAGTTTATGACGTCTTGCATAGTTGGATATACTGTACTACATATTAGTTTTTTTATGCTGCATAGATAGTTTTCAGATAATGCATATTTAGTTGAGTTTTGTTGCATATTTAGTTTTCGAACTCAATGTTCGTTATTTCTCTGTAATATTGCACCGATTTTTCTTGTTTTTTCTCTCTTAATTTTCATGAACTCGTAATTTTCGAGTTCTTCACGCTTTTTTTTTATTTGCGTTAATAGAGGAATGAGAGAATGAGAGAGAGAGAGAGAGAGAGAGAGAGAGAGAGAGAGAGAGAGAGAGATGAGATTGGGAAATTGGGAAATTGGGAGATGTATAAGAGAAAAAGAGATTTGATTCCATTTTTGTAACTAATTTGTTATGTTATTTTACCCTACTACCCTTATATTGATTAAATTAATATTTTAATATATTTTTTATCCATTAAATCATACCCATTTATTAATAGTGGGGGATGGTTGAGATTAGTCAATTGTGTCTCATCTAGAGACATGGTCTCACTTATCCTCCCCCTATATACATATGGATAAAGATAATTCAATTTTAATCCCAAATCTTATTAAATTCTACACCAGTCAATATTCAATCATCATCATCCAGAATTAAGAAACGTTTAAAAAATATTCAATCATCATCATCTAATAAAGCAATTAGATAACAAAAAGAAAATAGTAAGATAATCCCCAATAGAAGGTACCCCAAAAGGGTCTTATAGTTTAAGGGCAAGTCAATTGGCTTTTGAATACAAAGGAGTGGGAGAGCAGATGTGGTGTCGGTGAGCCAATGTAATATAGTCGAGGTTCTCATGTCCCATTGACCCCTTCAAAAGTCAAAAAAATTATACGACCCTTAACAAAGAGTCAGAACCAAATAGAGTCAAAAGCGGGTCAAACTCACATATGTTTTTAAGCTTCGAGATATTAGATAGGGTGACAATTTCTGATACGAACACAATTAACACGAATCTGAAGTGATGTTACGTTTTGTCTTAAAATATAGTTGTCTTATATTTTACTTAAAATTTTGATGCATTTTTAACATAACCCGAAATTTGAACACAAATACGGCCCAATGACCGGAATTATCAACCCTAATTTTAGGACAAGACCAAAACTGTTGTTGAAAACAAGGAGTATTTTGCAAGACAGCTGCTACAGAGTCATAAATAGGGCATGCCTAGGAACATGAACCTTAATTGCTTTTGCTTAAATCCAAGATTTGAGAAAATGGAGGACATTGTGTAGCTTTATGCACACTGAAATGTTGTCCAAACAACAATTGTACAGTCACATGCCAGTAATATAATTAAAATACTGGTTGATTGATGAGATACACACATTGTGGTGGTGGATTGGTGGTAAGTTTCTGATTCACTAGGGCCTATTTGATTTTGTTGACAGTATTGGATAAAGTTTTAGGATTAGATGTGATTGTATTGTTCATTAATTATATAATTATGTATAATTTTGTGTTGAGATCTGACTATTTGAGATTGAATTGTTGTTTTAAGTGTAAATTGAAACTATTACAAAGGAATGGGAGTCTTGTAGGGGAGCGATGAGATTTGAAATCAGCTTGACCACTAATAGGTGAGACCAAGTATCATCTCTCTTTAGGGGATGCCAATGGGTCGGGTCGGGTCGGGTCCAACCCGTCTCATCTTAGACATGTATGCGCCCCGACCCATGCCCGCGTATAGCAGGTAAAACCCATTAGACTCGCTTAACTTCATATATTTGGCCAAATTTGTATGATTTTTACTCAAAATAGTGCACTTCAAAACTTATGCCAAATGTGATATTTATATAATTTTGTAGATATTATATGAATTATGAAATAAACACCAACAACATATATTATACCCGTTACAATTTTATTACTCGCCCGGATCTAAAAATAATACTAATTATCCGTTTCGCACCCATTTATTGGTTCCATACCCGATTCAAATGAAACGGTCCGATTCGGCTTCTTGGGACCCATTATCATCTTTACCTCTCCTCGTGAGAAACGATTGAGACTGAATTGTTTATTTCATTAGGTTTTTATGTGTTTGCTTGTTTTGCATTTATGGCTATGTAGGATAATATTTGAAATCACCAATTTACCCCTAAGTACTTTAAAACAATTAACACATTATATTTTATTTTTGGAGTACATATCCTGAAAGCGGAGAAAGGAGTGAGAATCGAACCCAAAATTTATGACCTGGGCATGAGAGTTTTAGTCATTTGACTACTATTCAATTCCAAACACATCATATTTTATTATTTTAGCACAAAATAAGTTCTGTGGACAGAAATGACATTTACTTTGGCTGGAAATCTCGGTAATACATGACACCAGGTGGTGATAAAATTCAAATATGTATGTGATATTATACTGGGTTGGACCTATTATACTGGGCCGTAATATCACTACCAAACAAGGAAAATGGATGGTAAAAGGCCTTTTCCAGCACTATCACAAAGCCCAAATGTTCCAATGGAACCAATCTTGAAATAAAAAGTGGTATACTATGGACTATTTGATGATTTAAATGATTTAGTTTTGATCAAAGAGACATATCTATCAAAAAGGCCCAGTTGAGTTCAGTTTCCAGCAATCTCATATTCTCATTCACAAGCCAACACATTCTTAAAGGGTAAATTACAAAAACTACCTTCAAGTTTAGCTTAATACAAAATCCAGCTATCATTCAAAACTACACATACCCTCCCCCAAGAGATTGCATATACACATTGAGTTTTGTATTTACTTAACAAATAAGCCGCTCTTGAGAGTGTGATTTATAAAGTAGAAACAAATATCAAAGGAAAAAAAAATTGAAGATAGGTGTTTTTTGTTTAGGAAATTTTAATATACCCGCCAAACTATGCGCAATTTTCTACACCAACCCTAAACTATTTTTTTCCACTTTAACACCCTAAACTACATGAAAATTTCAACAGTCCCATCTCCTCCTCCCTGCCGGCGGTGGATCTGATGGTAATATTCCGTCGTCTGGGAGGAGGAGATGGGTGTATTTCATTTTTATTTGAACTAAGATGCAAAATATAGTGCCCTGCTTGGGTTGGGCCGTCTGTTAAAAATTGTTCTCTCACTTTGGGTCCAGTATGTCCTAAATCATCCTCACTTGTAAGATATTGTCCCTTGTTTTCTAGGTTTCTTGAATGAATTGATACACCAAAAACCCAAGGCTTTTAGAAAGAAAAAAAAAGGAAGAAAATAATAATAATAATCCCAAGGCTTTTTTAACACTTTATAACATTTTCCTCTCATTAATTACACAAGTAATTTAAAAAAGAAAATAAATGTTTAATATTATAGTCAAAAACGTCTTTGAACTTGCCGTCTCTTAAAAAAGTCATTTTTTCTTCTTTATTTTTAGAAGATCCTAACTAGGACTGTAAAACGAACCAAGCTACTCGATACTCGATTCGAGACCGATCATTAAAAAAACTCGGTTTGTTAATATAGCGAACCAAACTTTAACACATTTTTCCGTACGATAAAACGTAAAGCTCGGTTCGAGCTCGACTCAATTAGTAAAATATGTGTAAAAATATGAAACTACTCGAACTAAATTCGTGTTCAGCTCAACTAAAACTCGTTCGAGCTCGATTAAAATTCAAACAAGCTTGAATATTTCTATGTTCAGCTTGACTCAAGACTCATTTACATCCCTAATCCCAACCGCTAAAGGTCTACGAAAAAAAAAACCCTACTTCCTACAAAAGAGATCGGTTCCAATTAAAAACGCTGGAACCTCTCTCTATCACACAGGATATATTACCACAGAATCAACACAAAGACCACCTTTCGTGTGCGTGCAATCGATTTGTGTCATCGAAAATTTGACCTTCATCGACTTGCGCGAATCCGTGACGACAAAATTCCCCGCGTGATAATGGATCCATTTTCCTGGATCCTTCAAGTAGAACTGTTTTGTAGCTTGTTGGCCATCAGAAGTCGAAAGCTGGAACCTTGCCGGCTTTTTGTCCCACCCGTGGACGTGCTCAGAATTACAAAGGCGTCGACCGAACCTCTTAAGTGGTTGTCCCAATTGTAGTCTGAAAAAGACGCCGTACGTCCCTGCTGGAAATGGGAACTCGATCTCCCCATAAACCTCGAACCACCAGATTTGTTGGAGATATGCAACCGATCGAAACCTAGACGTAAGAATTTCAAATCCCAGATTAGTGCACTTCAAAAATCTAACTATGTAAGTCCCATGCCAGATTCAAATCCATAAATGCAGAGGTTAAATGAAGTTTCCTAATACAACGGCTAGTGGTCCGATGACAGATAGATATGGACTCAGATTTCCGGCTCCAAATTGGTGTTCTGCTTCCTGTTGCATTCATTTAGATGAACGACACGTGTAAATATCTTTAAACAATCAATAACTCATGTTTACCTCACGCACATGTGTCGGTCATCCGGTTAAATGGAACAGGAAGTAGGACACCGATTTGGTATAGAAAATCTGTCCCGATAGATATTGCTCTCTATTACAACTAGAAAAATTAGTTGAAATTTCAGTCATTTGTTCATATATTTAAGGGATAATTATAAAAACACCCCTGAGGTTTGGGCTAGATACAAAAAAACCCAACAATATTTCAAAATGACAAAAACATCCCTCAAGTTTGATTTTGTCTTAAATTTAAGGGGTTAAATGTAATAAAAGACGTCAAGGGGATTTTTGAAATGTTTTTTGCTTCTGAAAGGGGAAATGTAAGAAGAAATCAAACCTCAATAAATCAATGGGTTTTTTGTAATTAGCCCGAACTTCAGGGCCATTTTTGTAATTATCCCTATATTTAAAATAAAACTCAGGCATTTTGGTGAATGTCACCATCTTCTAAAACAGAGAGGACCACCAATATATAATCAACATGGGATCAATTTATCGCAGTAGTTGCGCTACGGATTCTCTTACTAATCTCTAAGGCTTCATTCGGATTGATGGATTTGCAGATAAATATTTAAATTCATAACAACAAATTCATTGAGTTTATTTGAATAATTTACATGGAGTTATTAGAAATCACTTCCACAAATCCTTCATTCAAATCCAAATCATTCATCTAAATGCAACATAAGTAAAAGGAACACCGTTTGAGAAACCAAGATCACTTCATCCGTTCCATCTTTTCAAATGTTCATCTTCAGAATACGAAAAGAAATTCTCACGTTTACCGTATTTTTCCACAAAACGAATAAAATTCTACAAGCTAACGCAAAATATTTCCTACAATTTCATTAATAACCATCCACTAAAACAAAGATCCCACACATAGCACGACGATAGAACAGACGATCTCTTGTGACAACTACCTATATGAAACGGTATGATACCTCTATGTAGGCAATAAAAATGCACATCTCATTCTATGTTTTATCCAAAAGCACGACAATTGCTATAGTAGATATCTAGAACAGCATCGCAAACATAGCATTTAAAGCTATAAATGAAAAATGAATGGCAAAGAACCTTTACTTCGGAGAATTTCAAGGAGAAATAGCCCGAAAAATACTTGATTTTGACCGGCCAATCCAAAAACATACGCATCAGAACACAACCAATCCATCTCAAATCCAATTCCTGAATATAACAAACAAAAAACACCAACATTTTCAATCCCTCACCTCGATTCTTCGGTTGGCATGCGAGTCCAGTATCTCCTGTCATCCATCCCTGTTATCGCCAATCCATTCGACGGTATCAACATACAAGTCTTGCCTGTGGTCTTATCCAACCAGACTTTCTGCACATAATCCAAATGAAAACAACTCCCATTAACATTTACATAAATTCCAAACCTACTATCCTTTTTAAACACTACATATAATCTAAATAAGGTACATTCTTTCAGAAATTTGACAATGCTCAAGATTCAAGAAGCCATTTTTGCATAATTTTTTTCCCATCTATCATTTTCTATATTGTGCATCTACCAAAATCCTGAATGGATAATTTCCAGTTAAAAACTGAAATAAAAAGGCTAAATTGCAAAATATGCCCTTTAACTATTGGGTGGTGACAAAATAGGACATTAACTTATTCAACTTGCAATTTAGGACAATAATTTTTAAAAATGGCATATTGAGGACTAAATTGGCCGCCGATTTCAATTTTTTCCCAGAATCGATTCTCAATTTGGGGATTTCATTTATTTCGGCACTAATTGCTGACTAGACATATGACATGACAAATTCACGATGACTTGAATGAAAAAAATTTGAATTATAAATAAAACTACGCATCCCCTCAGCAAAATCAAGCTCCAAATAAACTGGAGAAAATATAGAAAATCGATTTCCTCCTCCTTTTTTTCATTCAGATCATCGTGAATTTGTGAGGTCATATGTCCAGTCAGCAATTAGGATCGAAATAAATGAAATCTCCAAATTGGCATCGGTTCTGGGAAAAAATTGAAATCAACGGGCAATTTAGTCCTCAATCTGCCATTTTTTTAAAAAAAATTATTGTCCTAAATTGCAAATTGAATAAGTTAATGTCCTGTTTTGGCACCACCAAATAGTTACAGGCATATTTTGCAATTTAGCCTATAATATCAGGACTCTCTCTCTCTCTCTCTAAAACCTTTTCAAGAACAAAGAAAAATCCCATTATTGTCTTATCCTAGAATATAAACTAAAATTATAAAAACATCCCCCAAGATATCTTAGCAACACAAGCAAAAACATAGTAATCAGACACAAAAACAAGGAAATTTATGAATTCAAACTTTCCAAAAAAACACACACACACAATGCAAAAGGGGGAAAAAGATTAAACCTTGGTACCACCATCAAATCCATTGGCCGCACAAAGCCTGGCATATATATCCCTCTTACACAAACCCTTGTTGAAAAAAACTTCATCTTCCTCAAATACCCTTGCAATAACATCTTCGTAGTTCAACGGCAACTTCGATTCCCAAACGAAATCGGCAGACGAGGCCCCCCTGAAAGCCCTGTTCAGCGTTGCGAGCCTGCATATCTGCGGCGGGTCGAGATGCGACAGCACCGCCGCCACGCAGCTCTCCGGCAAGTCCCCCAGCCCTGGATCCGGCGACGGAGTGGCGGCGGAGCTCCGGCTCGCGGAAAATGATAAGCCCATGAAAGAATAGAAAGCAAGAAGAAAGAATTTAGAAAAGAACAGAGGATGGGTTGTTTCTATATATAGAGAGAGAAGTGGGAATGTCTTTTTTGCTTGACTATTAGAGAAGATAATTGTTGGAGTCATCCGAAATATGATCAACTCATTCATTTTAGGTAATAATGAATTAATTTGGATAAGGCATTCTGTAAATTTGATCTGGATTTCTCATTAAATTTAGGGATGAAACATGCACACTCGTCGTACGAGATTGAACTTAAGTTAATAGCCCTGGCTAGAGCTGTCAATTTGGTCGGGCCGGTGCTAGTCCGTCGGGCCAAGTGGAAAAATTGGGTCGGATCGGAATTTCTTCGGGCCGCTATTTTGAGGAGTCCAACTTAGCCCATATATTAAAAATACATTTAATTTGCTTCGGGCCAACCGGCGTGGCCCGGTGTTTCAGGCCTAATAGGCCGGGCCAAATAGATTCGGCTCTTTTCGGACTTGCAAAACCGTAGTCCAACCCGACCCTATTACCTGGACGGTCAGGCCAACCCATCGGGCCAGGCTTTTTTTGACAGCTCTAAAACTAACAATGGGTCGGGTAGCCAAGGGGCCAAGTGAAAAAGCGGATTGGGCTAGGCCGAACCAAAATTTCATCGGGTTGCATTTGTTGTGACTCATACCACCACATCATGTGTATTTTTTATCGGGTTTGTCGGGCTTATGGCCCTTTGGGCGGCCAAAGTAGGTCCGGTCCAATTCGGGCCACTAAAAATGAAGCTCAGTCCAACGTCTTATATAGTTATATGTGGACTGGTTGGGTTAGCCCATCATGCCGAAACCAATTTCGCTAGTTCTAGTCGTGACAACACAATCTTCTACCACTTAAGCACAAAATTGATCTCATTTATTTAATTAATGGCTTATTTGCATTATGACAAATTTCAATGGGATTGAATTAATTAAAAAAGATATTAGTTTTTAACCTTGTAATTTTGATCACCAATCCTAGAAATATTTAAAATTATACTTTTGTAAATTCCAATTATTATACTTTCGGAATGAGAAAGGGCAAAGGAGATTCGTACAACAAACATGTACACTTTATTCTTTTCTTAATTATTATTGTATGTAATAAAAATATATGCTAGGAACTTTCGGCTAATCCTATTGACAAGACACAAACCAACGTGAGTATTGAAAACCACAGATTCCAAATACTTTGTCCATACCTTTATCCCTTTGTGTTGATTAAAAGTCACATTTCAATCTTCGAATATATTTATCGAACAAATACTGTGGAAGGTACTAGGTTGTGCATCATGTCCTATAGTGGAAATTATAAATTTATGATCATAAATGATTGTTTTTTTATTGAATTCATGTTGCACTCGATAAATCCATTGAATGTATCCATAATTCAATATTGGGTTTGATAGGCAACAAACTATTAGCAAATAATCTCATCTATTAATTGCACATAATCACATAATAAGAAATCAATGATACCTTTCAAATTGGCAGTAGAAAAAATTCACCGATTGATTTCTGCCAGCCGTTGATTTTGATAGATCATCTACAAGACTTTCTCGAACTGCACTAAAATATAGGTCGTGCTTCAGTTCATGCTTCACTTTGCTTGATGTGAATACTACTAGAGCATACACAATATGTTCCACACCTTAAATACTCGAAGTCTTTGAGTGGTGATTCTCGTAGAGTGAGAAATTCTATGTATGAGATATCTTTGTGAAAACAATGTATGTTTAGGAATACCGAGAGATCATCTTATAATTGTAAGATATCTCCAAGATGCATACTAATAAATTAAGAATTTTTTATTTGGCACAATTTTCCTAAATTAAAAGGTATATATACAGTTTTCCAATACAAATGAATATAGTAGCTCATACTCTTAACTGCACGAGAGGCGGCATATTTTAATAATAACGTGTTTCCAGGCTTGCGCGCTGATTAGTCTGCGGATTGACAGCCCCAACCCTTGAAGACTGCCACCGATTAAATCGAGGATGTTAGTGGCAAGACCTAATTAAAGGAAACTAGGAGAGGACTTCAAATCCAGAGTTTTCTTCTGTCAAAAGGAAAAAAAAGTTTAATGCTAAATGTTACACTTGATGTAATATTTATTACTTAATGTGTTTCCTTACTAATATAGTTTTTTATTCATTTCGAACTATTAGTGTTACTTACAACGACTTTTGGAAAAGATACATTAAAAATACAATAATGACTCGCGTGGAAAATAAATGCACAAATTCAATTCAGCTTAAGTAATTGCTTTCTATCGCCGTTTTAATCTCAAATAAGAGCAGAGTACAAAACTGAAAGGCTTGTAATATGAGAATACATCCCAAATTGGCCTACAAAAAAGTTTGGCTTAGCTTCGGATGGGATCTTCTATTTCAAAACCGTGTTTCATCTCTTATTCCAACCGTGTGGATGATTAATACGTGTATTACACTTACCATTTTAGAACCCTACAATTTCTGCTTGATTTATGCTTGAAAATTAACATGGTAAGTGTAATACACGTGTCAATCATCCACACGGTTGGAATAGGAGATGAAACACGGTTTTGGAATAGAAGATCCCATCCGGGCTTCGTTTGGAATTAGATGAAATGTTCAAATTTATATTTAGTATATTCTCTAAAAATAAATAATGGAAGGTTTACATATAAAAATGATAAGGAGCATTTTGAGGTATATTTAGATTTTGTTTTTGACCTGGGGGAGAATTTTGATTTCAGTGGAAGTAAGACAACGTATAATTATACGATTTTGTTTAGCACAATAGGGATAGTAAGGGGGGAACACACACTCATATGATATTAGAGCTATCAATTTCAGACCGGTCCGAAAAAAAAACCGGACTGGGCTCTATATTTAGAGGCCTGAAATGAACCAGGGCTTTTTTGGCCCTGGCCGGTTGGCTGGCCTAGTTTTTTCAATGTACTTCATGAGTTGGGCCATACTGGGCGCCAGAAATAACAAATCAGTCACTGTTTGGCCTAACCCGATTTTTACTTGTGGCCCAGCGGGCCAGACCGTCCCGTCCCATTTGACACCTCTATATGGGATTGAACATGTATCAATCGTCCTATCAACATAAGTCTCTACCATTGGATACATTATCTTTTAAAGTTTTGTTGATTACCAGTTTCACACTGTTATAGTATATCATTACCTTTAATTAACTTAATAGTTAGATTATGTAAATATATAAATTTTATTGATTACGATAATTTGTGTGTGTGCGCGTATTTAATTATGAAAAGGTCTCTGATGGCGAGATCTTCTCAAGAATCCAACTCAATCCTCAGCTAGCCTGCAAAAGACTGACCGAAGAGAACTCCGGCGTAAGCACTCCGACGATCAAGTCAGTAAAGGAAAATGAGTAAAGAAAAATGTATAAAATATAAAAGCTGAAATACAAAAATGCCAAGATCCTTGATTTCTCACCTTCTTCCTCCTTTTATACCCAAACCATTGTGTCCTTGGTATCCATGCGTCCTTTCTGGATTGGGGGTCAAAACAAGGTGGAAAATCGTGCTAGGTCGGCAGAAAGAACTAGTCACATCCGTCAAGTCTTCCCTGGGGATAGTTACTTCCCGTTGAATCAGCTTTTTGGGATATTAATTACTTGTCAGGTCTTCCCCGGGGGACATTTAATGCTTGCAGATATGACCTTACATTTAATAACTTCATGTCAGGTTATCCCTATCTTTTAGTAACTTCCTGTCAGGTCAATCGAAGCCTTAGTATTTCCGGTCAAGTCAATTGTATCTCCTAGTAACTTTCTGTCAGCTCGGTTGTATCTCCTAGTAACTTTCTGTCAGCTCGGCCATATCTCCTAGTAACTCTTTGTCAGCTCGGTCATATCGCATAGCAACTCTCTGTCAGGTCGGCCCTATCTCCTTGTAACTCTCCGTCAGTTCGGCCGTACGTACTAATTGTTCTACATCAGGTCGGCTATGCTCACGAGCATCCTGACAGGTCGGCTAACTCACGAGCAATTTGTCAGGTCGATCAAACGCTCTTGTCTAGGACTCTAGGTCAACATCTTTTGCAACTATAGTTCAGCTCGGCCAAGCTCCTGAAGACTTGCTTCTTTTCAAAGGATCGCCCTATTCCTATGCTCTTAGACGTCGAATCAACTCTCCTAGTTTGAGGGTAGATCTAAACTAGGTGAGTATCGAATGACAGGTCTCCTTTGAGTGTACCGAATCAACTAGTCCCCCTACTCTCCTAGTTCGGTCGTAGACCTGAACTAGGGGAGTATCAAATTACAGGTCTCCCTTGAGTGTATTGAATCAACTAGTTCCCCTACTCTCCTAGTTAGGGATGGCAACGGGGCGGCTTTGGGGCGGGTTTGGCCAAACCGGGACCCGCCCGCCAAGGAGAAGTAAGACCCGGGACCCGCCCCCCCGCCTCAAGACCCGCCCGCCTCAAAACCAGCTGGGAAGGTCTAGACTCCGCTAGACCCGCCAAATATATTTTTTAAATTATAATGATTTATAATTTTCTATTTGTGGCCAAATTTTCAAAAGTAATCAAATGCCAATATATTAAAAAATAAATAAATATAATTATGCAACTTATTATAACTATTTTTTTTTAGAATTTGCTACTATTAAGAATTTTTTTTTAAAACAAATACTATTAGTATACTACATAGTACTCAACTAATACTTAAAATAAATATTCAAAGTAGAATATTACAAGATATTATATTAATAAATTAAACTTTAAAAGTAAATAATATTATAATAGTACTCAACTAATATTTTTAAACATATAACACTCAAATTTAAAAGTAAATAATGCAAAAATATTTTAATATATATTTAAAAATTTAATAAAAATTAACATGCGGGGCGGTCCGGGCGGGTCCTATAGGACCCGGGACCCGCCCGGACCCTAGCGGGTTTTGCAACCTTAGACCGGGACCCGCCCGGACCCATTTATCCGGGTCTAGACCCGCCCCATCGGGGCGGGTTTAATGCGGGGCGGGTTTTGACCCGCCCCATTGCCATTCCTACTCTAGTTCTGGCCGTGAGACCGAACTAGGGAGATCAAATTACAGTCTCCTTGAAATACCGAATCAAATTATATAATAATTTGGAGTTAATTCATTTCAAAAAAAAAAAGTTAATTCTGCGGGAACTAAAAGTGTAGTACAAAACAAGCAAATTACAATTATAATGATTTAAGTAGATATAAGTTTAAAATTAACTCAATGATTTCTTTCTACTTTAAGTATTGAATAATATGGTAAAAGAATAAAGAGAGAAGGTACGAAAAACATGTCAACCACTTAATTATAGGTTTAGCGTAATTGATACTTGTTGCGTAACGGAAAAGTCCAGATTAATATTTTTCTAATTTGCAGCACACAAATGTGCGTTACCCTAACTCTTACAACACTAGAGTTTGGAATATTGGGACGTTATTTTTCTTATTGAAAATAGTAGAAAATGATATATTTACAAGAATTTAAAATTAAATAATTATATATGTAAAACTTATATCATTTTTTAAAAAAATTATAAAATCGCGGGGGAGCGGCCCGCCGCCAGCCCCTCTTTGTCCCTGATTGTTCTCTCCATGTGTGTTACACGTACATTGAAATTGATATTAGCGTTTCAAAACTTACCAAGATGATATTAATTTTTATTTATATTTTGTTTAAGCAATAACTTAACATATTTTACCGATATTAACTCCCTATACTTATGATATATAAAAATGTAGAACATTTCATAAGAAAAGAAAGCAAACAACAATAATTTTTCAGTTGAATTATTGGAATATTGCACACGAAATTAAAAAATTAATATAGGTACTATAAATTTGTATAGACAGCATGATAGCTTATCAGCTCATATTCATTTGTTTTGGCATATAAAGATAATTGGACATTGATATAATGTGGTACTTTTAATCATCTTTTATATGATAAGAGAATCATCTCACCGACAATGATCAAGAAATTGACAAAATATTAAAGCATATTAACTTAATTTATTCGAGACACTTATTTCTTAAATATAAATAACTTGAGTTAAGCCAATAATAGAATAGAACATTCCCATTTTATTTGAATTTATTATAAAATGTAAATTAATTTTGTGGACATATGCACATTGCATGTAGCATATCCAACACTTACAAGTTGTTCAGAATCAAAATCAATCATAACGATTTGATTATATATATTCAACAATTTTTGGGATATCAAAATATTTTTGGGATACTCCCAACTTTCTATCTTTTTCTACTTTGCCGACCAAATTTCTATTTATTACAAGATATCCTCTTAACTATGTAAGTTTTGTACTTTACCCTATATCGACAGTTTTATCCATAGAATTTGATTTTAATTACCATTAAGGAGTGTTGAAGTTTCCAATGTGGAGTGGTTTTAATTTGAGGTGGATAGTTTTTTTAGTCCATGTTGTGAATCTGAATTGGTCTTACCAATTCTCCGCTTGGCTCTTAGTTAGTCTTGTCGACTCTTAGGCCGTTGACTACGATTGTAATTGTAATTTGAGTTTTTGAGTTGTTATAATAAAATACTATTGTTCGACAAAAAAAAATAGAAATAGTCAATTACGACTATATCAGACACGTCATGCTTCCGTATAAAAATTAATAATATTCCCAAAAATTCACTAATTTCTTTAATAAATCTATGTTGTGGTATTATTTTTCCACTACAAAATAAATGACATTAGGTAACACAAATGTTGTAGCACTTTTTATATAAGGTACATATGTAACACATGTTTGTAACACTTTTTACATTACAATATTTATGTAACACTTTTGTAGTACTTTATCAATATGTAACACTTATACGTAACACTTTTATATAAGTAACACTTTTTATGTATCATTTTTTTTTGTTATTTCTTTTGTAACGCAAATAGGTAACACTTTTATCAATATGTAACGCTTATATGTAACACTTTTATATAAGTATCAACTTTTAAGTATCACTTTGTTTTTGTTATTTCTTTCGTAACGCAAATAGGTATCACTTTATTTAAGAAGCACTTTTGGCAACAATATATTTTATTGATTGTAACACTTTTTAAGCTATATTTTAGTAACACAAAATTATATAACTATCATTAAATCATGTCAGAGATTTATTTAATTAATTGATGTCACCAAACCTAAAAATTGTAGACATCATGTACTCTGTTTTTTAACTGAATTTTTATTTACTTTTTACAAAGTATTTTAGTTTGGCTTTTATTTTTTTTATTTTTTACGAAGGCAATTAATTCCGTCTTAATACCAATGGAAAATGCGCATGTATATATTTTATTATTATTATTTATTTATTTTTTTAATTTTTACTAACGGGCACCAATTTCATCATTAACCTTTTTTTATTTTTTTTTACTTTTTTAAAAAATTTACCAATGAAAATTGATGTTGCCGGTAATTACTTTGGAATTTTTTCCATCGGTAAATTATTTTTTCGTTATTTTCTTTATTATTTAATTTTTTTACTGTTAGAACTTTTTTATCTGTTGGTAAATTAATTTTATATTTTTATATATTTTTTATTTTTACCGATTGAATATTTATTAGTCGATAATTTATTTTATATATTTTTGATATTTTTAATTTGTTGTGTCCTTTAATATATAATATAATAAGATTTTCAAACTATATACTATACAATATAAAACTTGATATATACAGTGTATAATATAATTTAATACATATATTATAAAATATAATCTTTATTATATAAAATATATTATATATACATATAATATATATGTGTGTGTTTGTATGTATGTGTATATATAAAACAAAGCAAAAGTTGTAATAATAATCAACTTAGCTTAGTGGCAAATTGCCACTTCCATACATAACAGGTTGTCGGTTCGAATCTACTTGGTGGCAAAAAATAGTATTTCTACGAAGTGCTACAAAAAAAGTGTTACATAAGATTCATATGTAACACTTTAGAAGTATTTTTTTTAAAGTGTTACAAAAAATTGTTACATAAGATTCATATGTAACACTTTAGAAATACTGATTCAAAGTGTTATCAATAGAAAACTTAATGTAACACTTAGAAAAAGTGTTACTAAAAGCTAATAAAAGTGATACTTTTGACTATAGGTAGCACGGGCAACTGCAACGCCATAAAAGTGCTACTTATTGTCTATAGTAACATTTTATGGCCATTATGTAATATTTTTTGAGTGTTACCTAATGTCATTTATGTTGTAGTGTTCTAGGATTGCAAAATGCAATCGTAATCCTTGGGAATTAAAGGTTAAATGCAATAATTCGCAAAATTCAGAAGGTTAAAGAGAACAAATCAAAGTTAAGTAGGCGAAATAAAGAAATTCGGATGTTTCATACATGTCTATTACATGATTATGTATAGATGATATTTTAATGGTGGAAACATACGAGACAAATTTATAAAGTCTTGTAATTAGCCCTTGGGACGTTTTATCCGTGAATAAAACCCGAAATAGCCGAACCGTATTATACCTTTGCCTTTTGTTTTATTTTTCTTTCAAAATTCAACATAAGATTCTAGCATATGGCTTAATTTTTCTTGTATTTGACTGTCCTTACTTATTTTATCTAAACACTTCAACAACTTATTTTTAAAATAAGATCTAACATCTTATAAGCTCTAAAAATATCTTATAAGATCCTCTTAAGGATTGTAATCATATATACATAGAGCTATCAATGATAGTCGGGTCAGCCCAGTACTGACCCATCGGCCAATGGAAAAAACAGGTTGAGCGGGTCAAATGGTGATCGGATCGCTATTTTTGTAGCTCATTCCATGAAAATACACATAAAAATTGGGTTGTTTAGTTTCGAGTCAAATAGGCCCGATTAGTTTCCGCCTCTAAAATTAAGCTCAATCTGATCTTTTTACCAGGCCAGACTCATTTTGACAGCTGTAGTTTACACGAGCCCAAATTAAGACACTGTATTATGTTAGGAAACCATCAACTTGTATTCATAAATAGGTCCAAATATCCGATCATAAGATAATAGTCATCAATACCAAATATTAACGTTGCAGTCACATGCAAATCCTATAAAACACAATTTGACATTTGATGTCATTGACATAAATCATGTTTTGATATTTGTTGGCAAAGATGATAATGAGATGAGTTCAAATTTCAAAATATATTATAATATTTATTTTACTTGAGGCAGGTTTTAAAATCATAAGCGAGTTTATGTGCAGGGGTTTTGATATTTTAATTTTTATGTGCAAATTATAAGCGAGTTAAGGATGGACTTGATTTATTAATTACTAGAATAACACTTGTGTATTACACGGGATTTGTCAAAAGATAAAATTTTAGTGTCGCAAATTTAAAAGATAATGGAGATAAAATCATTGATCTTGCTATCTCTTAATTTTGTTATATTTTAAATTCAAAAATATATATATTCTAAACTTCTTTTAGAGTCTTAACTAAATTTATTATCTTTTAATTTTGTACATAAAATTGCCACATAGATAAATGTGAAGACATCACGTGGAATTGGAAGGATGACAAGTTGACAAATGTCTAAGATTAATAAGGTGATAACATGTGTGAACTTTGGTTTTTCTTTTAGTATATAGGGTAGATTTTCAGACCTCGCTATTCCGACTTGCTTATTTAATTCCTTTTTTATATTTTTTTAGTCTATTACTATGTATTTATATGATGTTATATTCAGAAAAATATAATTTTTAAAAAAAGATGGTTGTATTAGTTTTAGATTTTTTTTTGTTACATTCATAAAATGATAAAATGAATAACAAATTAAATACGTTGAATCAAGATCAAGACACATTTATAAACTTATGATAGTGCGACTGTGTGAGACTTGAAATATTAACGCAGTTGAATTTTCAATTATTTTCTATATCTTCTAATGTTTGATCTGGTGTTTAAATGCACCAAATGAATGTCACGTATATGTACAACAATAATATTAACTTATACACGTTATATTTTCCCCAAGTGAATTGCAATATTAGATGAGACAATATTGGAAGTAAGAGACACCATGTGATATTGACAAATATTGCTTGGATTCAATGTAAATGAAGAAAAATAAAAACGACCAATTATTAATGGCCGTGAACAAACTTACATGCACACAAATAATTTTTTGCCTAATTTGATATAAGCTGTTCCAAATTTGGTCTTAATAAAGTATAGTTAATTATGCAAAAAGGCCAAATTAATAATAAGTACATACAGCTCATGATGTTATTTCAACAACACCATCTCACACAAATTAGGTCCATAATTATTGTTCTCCACATTAAATGTTACAACTGGTCCAGTTCATAATTTTATATAATTGATGCAACTGATTTGTACATGTTTTGAATTTTTCTGTTGTACGTTACTTTTTATTAAGGAAAAAATCTTTTTGCACCTTGGTCACATTGATAATGACTTAAGTCGGACGTAAACAGGATATTTATGATCTTTTATAGAGAAAATATATGAAAAAAACTTTGTAATGAGTTATTTATTACTTGGAGGAATAATAATAGGATTAAATTTGTAAAACTTGCAGTACTTCTCTTTAAAAGTTTGGGAAAGAGAAAAAAAAAAATAGCCTCGACTTTATTCAGCGGGTCGACTTTAAATTTTAAAAATCTTATTTCTTCTTATCATGTATGTTACTGTGGACTCATATTATTAACGCACAACACTAAAATTAGTGAATGTTACTCATGGAAGAATACACTAGGTGTAGTATTTACCGTAGATTTGCATGCAATACACGTCTACTATGTCTGTTTGTGTGTGAATTTATGTATATCCACGATAAATCTACGGTAGTTATCCACGTAGGGTATTCCTCCAGGTGTAGCATGGATAAAACCCTTATATTGACCTAGTAGATGCTACTCCTTGAGGAATACATCAGGTGTAGTATTTTCCGTACATCTACGTATAATACATGCCTACTATGTGATTGTGTGGGAATTTGTGTATATCCACGATGAATCTACGATAGTTATCCACATGCAGTATTCCTCTAAGTATAGCATGAATAAAACCCTTGTATCGGTCTAGTAGATCCAACTCCTGGAAGAATAATTCTAGATTTAGTACCTGAATTATGACTTGAACGTGGGGTACCAAAAGTGAAAACAGTAAATAATTTAGGCACTAAAATTGAAATTATCCCATATTTTGACAATAACAAAGTACAGAACATGTTATGCATTGGTCCTATTCAATTTTGATAACTACAAAAAATTCCCAGATATTGGCAAAGAGTTTTAAAAAATTTACATAACAAATACCCCTCCCGAGGGTGAATTTGTTAAAAAAAGGCCAAAGGAATAGTTGTAATTTAGAGAGATAAATGGACTTTTTTGTAATTACGCTAAACCTCAGGAATAGTTTTTGTAATTAAACCAAATAAAAATGAATTGTAGTGCAGGAGGAGGAGAAGAACCTCAATCAGATAATTATAAGGGCTGTGTAAATTGCAAAATAATAGTATGCATACACATTATCATCTTCTATTTCAAACCTGCATTGTGAATATCATGTTTTGTGCTTTCATTACGTTTTCACCGTCATTAACAAATGTATGGAAATTCAGTTCCCAACAAGCCAATCGATGAACGTTTCCAAGTTCAATTCCGAATGGATTTCAGGTATACCAATCTATATGTGTAAAGAGAGAGTCGTGAGACACCTCTGAGACGCTCTCCATTGACAATGTCACGATATTTCCCAACCGAAACCGACGAACCAACCACCAATGCTAAATCTTCACTTATAAAATTAAGGTATATAGGCAAAGTTTAAGATGCAGGTTTAATGATAAGTTATATCAACTCCAGATACAAGGCTTCTTGTTTGCTGGTCAGACCCAATTCACTCAGAGTTGAGCTACTCTCTCCATCACCGAACGCACGCCTAGGAAACGGCCTCACCTAAAATTAGAGAAACATTCGAGCATCAAGACGAGAAAGTCTATCATAGGGAGTGTTTGCAAACACTTCTGCTTCTTTAAGAAGTGATTTATTGTAGTAAAAACAAAAGTAGTTGAAAATCAAAAGTTGGTGGTGTTGCAAACAGAATCTAAAAGCTGAAAAAATCGAAGTTGAAGTGTTTGGAGGAAAAAAAAACACATAAATTAGTTTCTGGATGGAAAGACAAAAACACACATATATGAATGATATGAGTATTTAGGAAAAGAAATGGCAATTTTGGATTATGACAAAAGTTTGAGGATAAGAATGTCAAAAACAAACTTCGTATCTGCAAAAGTACCAAAAGCACCTTTGATTGAATGAAGCAAAAGCAAAAGTTGGCATTTGCAAACACTAAAAAGTGATTTTCTTTCAGCTAAATGTTGAGAATCACCTTTTTATTAGTGTTTTCAAACATTCTCATAATATTTCATTATGTTCATTCTTCTAAGAGTAGAATAATTTTCCAATAAAGACATTGTTGATTATTGAGATGATTGGGGAGAAAGAATGACCGGGACAAATAAGAAGAGTGTGTAAAATAGATTTACCAATCTGTAACTCCCAGGTTTGACCCCTCTGCCAACATCAATGAAATCAAACAGATACTGTGAAACAATCCGAAAAAATCAAGTCAGCTCAAAAGGACTTCAGGACATGGCATATTAAAAATGACGACAGGATGATACAGACTTATTATAGTTTACGTTTTGTTGTATGCCGTCTGAGTCAAAAATTATAGAGTAGCATCAAATATTTAATAGTTATAGAAAAGCAATCAAGGTTGATAACATAAAATAATAGGTCAACAGATACAAGTCAAAATTAGTATACTGGTTGTAAAATCAAGGGATAATTACAAAAGACCCCCTAAGGTTTGGCCTAATTACAAAAAAACCCAGACATGTTTTAAAATTACAAAAAGCCCCCTTAGGTTTGATTATGTCTTAAGGGGGGAACTGTAATATTTTTAGAAATATCAGGGGATTTTTTGAAATGTTTTTTGCTCATGAAGGAGGAAAATGTAAGACGAATCAAAACTCAAGGGGCTTTTTGAAATTTTCAAAAATCTTTGGGTTTTTTTGTAATTAGTCCGAACCTCAGGGAGGTTTTTGTAATTATCCCTAAAATCAATTATCAAACAGAAGCATTAATAATTCATGGAACTAAGTAAAGATCAGTCATCTCTCCTAATTTCACCTTCTTTTAAACCTGAATATTTTTTAACATGATATGATATTCCCATTATTGGGTTCTAAGATCACACTTTGATCTCAAATGAACTCTTCTTTAGTATTGTCCCTAACATGTCGAACTGCATGTTTTCATACCGCGAACTTAGGTGTCTGAAATTATAAAAACAATTATAAGAGTATGCTCTCTAGTCCACCACATATAGTACCTGTAGAATGTCCGACTTACGAAATCGTCGACCTCTCCTACTTCCGTCAGGCATTCGCACAAGAAGTGTGACGGCATTCTCATCATCTGGTGTTGGTTCCTGAGGAAGGGAAGCTTCTTTGGCTGCTAATTGTCTTTCAATTTCCTGGGCAAGAATAAGAACGCGTACATAAATTATGAGGATACACAGTATTTCTTACAACACAATTGCTTCCTATTTGAGCAAGATTGCAAGAAACAGCTGTTCACTTTTGGAATTGATGTAACCATTACTACAGTACATAATAAGGAACAGCCATCTCAAAAAACCAAGTAGGTGGAAATTGTTTTAGCCCACACCTAATACTCATAACTCTTAAATATTCAGATCAAAATCTTAAAAACATATTTATAGACAAAAAAGAAAAAGAAGAAGAAAAGTAAAGGTGTATGTGAGATTAGAAAGTCAATGTTACCAAGGGAGGTATCTAACCAATAGTGTGGTTAAGAAATCTAAGGTTGCATTTGGATGGGAGGATTTGGATTTGGGAAGAGGATTTGAGGGAAGGATTTCAAATGACTCCATCTAAGATGGATTTGAAATCCTCCAAAATGACTTCAAAGATAGCTTTTAAGGATTTGAAATCCATTATAGAATGACTTCATCCAAACAACATCAATGGACTTGTTATTATGGATTTGAAATTCTTAGCTCCAAATCCATCAATTAATAAAATGGAGCATAGGGGTATTTGGCAAAACTTACTTAAAAACCTAATAGGTTCTACATTTTATAAGATGTAGTTGGAATTTATAATATGTTAGATTATAGATATTTTAAAAAAAATCATTAAAGTTTTTGGATAAAATAAGATTGTAGAGCTTAAACGATGTTAGTAATTGCAATCTTGTAATTACTATGATCAAAACTAAAGAAATTTTAATCGAGAAAAATAAAAAACAACTAAAGAAATTTGTTAAGATCGTAAAAGTAAGTAAAGATCTCCTTACTCTTTCTAAAGAATCTTATAAGACCCTAACATCTTATTTTGAGAGTTTATATAAGTTCACTTTCCGAAATTTACCACACTTTATATCTTATAAACTCTCTAAGATTTTGTAAGAAGTCTTAAGAAGCTTTTAAGCTCCCCCAAACACCATCTAAATATGAAGAAACTCAGGATTGTGTCATCAAATAAATATATATTTAAGGTTTTTTTGAAGAAACGTCTTGTTAAATACTTTAAAGAGCTTATAAGCTTGCCCAAACAACCAAAGAAACTGAGGATAATGTTATCAGGTAAGTATAGAATAAAGGTTGTTTTAGACAATTGCACTCCGAAAGAACTCCTAGGTATCCATAGTTTCTTGAACCTCTTGTCAGCAAGTCAATATCATTTGGGTTTCAATACCTCAAGCCTGGTAACTTAACTGTACATATTTCAACTGATACTTACTGAACTGAGCTTGACTGCTTATTTGAATATGAGTAACAGCATTACAGTTAACAGATGCAGGTGTTTGTGTATAAATACAAACGGTACAGTCTTACAGAGAATAAATCATTTTGAAAGCCTAGATTCAACAAACCAGATACATCAAGTCCGTATTTGGAGATCCTAAAGAAATAGAGAAAGATTAACTTATAAACCGCATTCTTGTGTACTGTATATCAAATCAGTATCTTCATAGAGAACAAAGAAATGCAAAACTCGATTTTATGTACTAGATATTTGTAGAGAAAATAAACCGTACCACAAACACACCACGAAAGTTGAAGCAATCTACCCAGACAAAATTCAGGGTGAAATGCAATAGAGTACACTAGCAAAGGTTGGTGCTAGAATATTGAGCCAGTCGAAGCCATATGCAACAAATTACATACAACAACAACAAACTAAGTCTTAATCCCACTATGTGGAGTCGGCTATACGGATCATATCGCGCCATCGTTTACGGCCATAAGCCATATTTTCATTTATTTCTATATATAAAATGTCTTGTTTAATAGCTTCTTTCCAAGTCTTTTTAGGCCTACCTCTGCCTCTTTGATTTGTGTGAGTGATTCCCTACCTTCTAAACGTCGCAAAGGTGCATCTAAAGCCTAAAGGCCTCCTATAAACATGTCCAAACCATCTTAATCGTGTTTCTCTAATTTTCTCATCTATTGGTGCTACTCCCACTTTGTTTCTAATGTGTTAATTTCTTATTCTATTTAATCTAGTGTGTTTGCACATCCATCTTAACATTCTCATCTCTGCTACCCTCATTTTTTGTTTGTGTTCATATTTAGTCGCCCAACATTCTGCTCCATAAAGCATTGCGGGACTTATGGCCGTTTTATAAAATTTTCCTTTCAATTTTAATGGTATTTTACGGTCACAGAGGATAGAAGATGCACTCCTCCATTTATTCCAACCCGCCTGAATCCTATGTGTGACATTTTTATTGAAAAATAGTCCAGAAAATCAACCAAAATTTGTCTCGGATCCATGCAAAAGATGCCACATGTAAGGTCACAGCAAGGCATGCAATTAAAACCAGCGTCCCATTTGGAAATTTGGCCAAAACATATTAGAAAAAACAACAACAACAACAACTAAGCCTTAATCCCACTACGTGGGGTCGGCTATACGGATCATATCGCGCCATCGTTTACGGTCATAAACCATATTTTCGTTTATTTCTAGGTATAACATGTCATGTTTAATAGCTTCTTTCCAAGTCTTTTTAGGCCTACCTCTTCCTCTTTTGATTTGTGTGATTGATTCTCTACCTTCTAAACGTCGCACAGGTGCATCTAAAGGTCTCCTATAAACATGTCCAAACCATCTTAATCGTGTTTCTCTAATTTTCTCGTATATTGGTGCTACTCCCACTTTGTTTCTAATGTGTTCATTTTTTATTCTATCTAATCTAGTGTGTCCGCACATCCATCTTAGCATTCTCATCTCTGCTACCCTCATTTTTTGTTCGTGTTCATATTTAGTCGCCAACATTCTCGCTCCGTAAAGCATTCATGGGCCTTATGGCCGTTTTATAAAATTTTCCTTTCAATTTTAATGGTATTTTACGGTCACAAAGGATAGAAGATGCACTCCTCCATTTATTCCAACCCGCCTGGATCCTATGTGTGACATCTTTATTGATTTCTCTGTTCTCTTCAATTATAGATCATAAGTATTTAAAACTTTTTGTTATACTCACTTCATGTCCATCAATTTTAACCTTCGTCTCATTGTTCCCGTTGTTTTTACTAAAGTGGCATTCCATGTATTCTCGTTTTAGCCCTACTTATAGTAAAACTTTTTGATTCGAAAGTGCTTCTCTCCAAACTTCCAATTTTGCATTTACTCTTTCCCTTGTTTCATCAATTAAAACTATATCGTCCGCAAATAACATACATTCGAGGATGGATTTTTGTAAGTGTTTAGTGATTTCATCAATTATCAGGATAAAAAGGTACGGGCTTAGAGCAGATCCCTGATGCAAACCTATAGTGTTTGGGAATTCACTAGATATTCCTGTTGGTGTTCTAATACATGTTGTTATACCATCATACATATCTTTTAAAGTGGGTGCAAAATTTTTGCAGGTTACAAGCCAAAAGCAAGAGCTGAATCAGTCAGATTAATCTACTGAAATCCATATGTAGTACTTAATATTTCTAAACATTTCGATAGTACAAGAGAAACAATTGATAATGTATGAATATTAGGTTTGCAGGAATCCCTTTCATGCTAATGCACACAAAACATTAGACACAGATGCATGCATCTCAAGAACACAACACAAAGCGTTGGATGAACACTCACAGAAGCTATCTTTCACTTCATTCATGCCGCTATTAATGCATATAAAGGTTTTACGACATTATAATTCAATAATAAGCAGTGTGAGGCAATTAGTTAAAAACAATTATACTTAAGGTGTCCAAATTAAATGAAAAAGTTCATCAAGAAACTTTTTATCATATTCATTTGGCTTCTTCACAAAATAATTAATATTCAAAGTTCAAGGGCATTTTAGACTTTTAGGGGGAAAAAACCAGTTTGAAGATACCATTCCAACTTATTAACCAATTATTTTCTAATTTATTCCCATTTTTCAACACTTCCTGCAAACATTCCCCAATTTTTGCTATTTTACTACTTTTCTAGCACTCTCTAAAGTCGGCACATTAAATGTACTAAGTCTTTGCAGACAATCAAGATACATTTTAAAACAATAATCGGGGTTTCTGTATATTGTACAATCTAGAGCAAGACCATCTTAAACAAGGCAATAGGATAACTACCATATCTCCATCTTAAGTTTCCTAAACATGTTTCTTTATCTAGAATCAACTCCATATGGTACACGGGTAGATCATATACATTGGAGTCTAAATCAAATATTAAGCTAACACACTTATCATGGCAACAATATTCATACATGCATAAGTTAATTGACAAATCAAAACTCAATCAAACATAAGTATATGTTAACCATACACCAAAATCTTCAACATAAAGTACCTGCTCCTCTAGCTGTTGTCTGCGGAATTCATCCTCCCTGTGTCTCTCTTCAGCAAGAGCAGCTTCAGCTTCTTCCTTGGCCTTCAATTCCTTCTCTCTGTCAGCTTGTAATGCAGCAAGATATTCGTCATCCTGCATAAAAAAACATAGAATTATAATCAAGGATCAGCTGAAAATCTAACCAACACTCAGGTTCATAAAGCAAACCTGTTGTTCTCGTATCAATCTCTGAGCAGTAAGAGAAGGCGATGGAGGACGAGGTATACGCGTGGAGTAAGAACCCACGGCTCTATCTAAACCATTCTGCGTGAGCTGATGAGGTGCATAAGGAAAATGATAACCAGTTCCTTCAGGGATGCCACCAAACATTGCAGCCTCAAGCATTACAGCTTCATCATGTTCCACAGATGAGATGCCACCCCACTTAAAATAGTACAAAGCAAAAATTTCAATACACTTCTTCATCAAATAGGGAACTTTATTAACTTTCTGCATCTGCATAATTCTAGTCAAATTATATGAATATCAAGAAGAAAGAAGATACCTCATCAGAAGGGAAATCACTTCCATTGTGTTGTGAATGACGAACATTATCATTTTGTTGTGGACTTGAAGGAGGGCTAACCTCAACTCCTCCAATATCATTCGGTGTGTCAATAGAACTTGAAGTCACGCGTCTTCTCCTATGCCTAACTAGTTCAAGCTCTTCCACATCATCAGTTTCATCTTGGATGGATGAGCTTCCGATCTCCAACTGTGATTTCCTACAGATACCAAATACTTATGTACATGAGGGGCAGAATACGTGCACAGGTACATTTAGAGACACGGACCCTCCGACAAACTATTTTTATTATTTTTGCAATTTTAGAATACTGAGGACGAGCTAATAGTAGAGTCAACAGTTAAAATGCGGGCAAGGGCTAAGAGGACTCAATTAAGGAAACCCTTTGAGTTCCAAATATGATTTGGAGGACAACATAATGAAGTTAATTACATTATTCAAAAACTTTAAGGTTCAAAAAGAATGAAAACAAGGAAAATATAAACTAGCTAGCCAATACAAGAAAAAAAAATGTGCATCTACTATAGTCAATCAATTCTATTATTCTATGGACACTTCTGATGTAGTCACTGAACTCGAGACATTACTAGTTTTCTCGTGTTTAATACTCCCATTTTGGAGCCCTACTCATTTATTTTTATTATATAACTAATAACTTTTCTTCAACTATGCTTATCTACTGGCTTAAGTCTTTCCAATCTAGGAATTAAAAGTATCTGAACGTGGCAATGTGCACCTTGTGTGTTAGTATTTTGGAGGATGATGTGTCAAGCTGTCGACATAACTTCATATCAACATAAGACAATTATGGAGGTGGACCAAATTATTAAAGACACAAAAAGTATCTACCTGCTACTTGAAGATGCTAATTTTCCCATTTCCTGTGGTGAAGCCGACTTCTGCGCCTCTAGTTCTGGATCACCAACCTTCCCTTCGAGTTCCCTGAGCGCTTTTTCTTTATCCGCAGTCTGGATTTACCTTATGTTAACTACAACAATTTGGGTAATTTCAAAATGTTGCACCAAAAGGAAGTGCATACCTGCAACGAGAGGGAAACTGCATGGGCAAGCTCTGTATCCTCTAGGTGAGAGTGCACAGGTTGAGGAGTGGGATCCCCAAGATCCTGTATCAGAATGAAGTTTATGAACAGTAGTCCAAATAAAAATGTTCGAGGATGATAGCAAGTTAGCAACTCCTACACAGTAAATTTAGATACATACAAGATGGTCATATTGTTGACTCGACATTGCAGTGTCGTGCTTTGAAGCCTCGATTGCGGCTCGTATCATTTCTTCTTCTATGTCATTGCTATTGTCAGGCACATCTATAATTGTGGGAGCATTTGGCCCAGAATGCACAAAGCCACCTCGACTCCCGTGCCCATCAATACGTGTAATTGGTGCATTTGGAATATTCAAGTCATCATCATCTCCATCTAATATGACAGTCCCACGTATTTCTGGATCATGATTATGTGCAGTTCCAGTGACATCTTCAATGACAGGAGCACTGCCAGACTGACCTAATGCTCCAGTCCCATCTTTAACCTCAACCGGGATCTCCCTCACCTCTCTTGGATGTGAAACAAAAGGTGGACGAGATGCAATGTCAGTACCAATATCAGATATACTTCTAGTGAAATTTGGATCAAGAAGAGAGAATGGGCTCAAATCTCTAGCAAATGGTCGTAAAGAAGGTGGTATATCAGATTCGACTGGTATTGGATCATCAACATCCATAATATCATCCTGAGCAGCAGCAAAAGATGCTTCTCGGGCTCTGCACACAAGGAAACAAAAAATGCGATATCAGATACTGAATTACAGCATTAATAAGTGCGCCTTACTTACTATAAGCAAAGAAAAAGAAACATTAGAAATGACATGAAAAAACTAACACATTTCTATCCCCTTCACTGAAATACGCATTAACAGCTTCGTTGAGGTTGCCATGAGTTTCCTGCTCAAAAAAAGGATATACGATTATCAAATTCAAATCAAATAAAGAAGGGAGCAAATAATTCAAGGGAAAGCCTTTAAAAATAACAACACCTCGACCTTAGATAATACATACAGGACACCTTTTTTGCATATGCTCACGTTTTGCATTTAGTTTAGCCTATTTGGCAATTGTATGTATCACCAACTAGCCTTTACCGGTATTTTCCGAACCCTCACCCCCGCCACTCCTAATTTTAGTAAGAATCATTGCAGTTTACGCACTTGATGGATTCATAAATCAATACTTTCCAAACCAAGAAGATGTGAATAAATGTGAAGGATTAAAGGGTGGTGTATGAAATTCCCTTATTTGAGATGCTAAAACAGTGCCCAAAATTTTCCAATTGTACAAAGTAAACAAATACAATGATCCAAGCTATGGGGAACTTCATATCCAGCTCATCAAATTCATCAATCAAACTGCAATTAGCAATTCTGCACGTAATAAGCAACATTTATTTTTATTTTGTTCAACCTACCATTATAACTAGTTGCTCAAAAAGCTGCAGAAAAAAAAATTAAACATTTTAATTTTAAAAAAAATCCACCTTCAAAGTCACCAAAATTGTAATACACCAGCACACTAAAAATTCAAAATTCACTCAATTCCCATCACCAAAAAATAATAAAATAATAAAATAATTAAAAATAAATAAACAAACAAACGAACAAGAGAGAACCTCATTTCTCACACGCTAAAAGGACTGTTGTCTGCACTCATACAGTCAAGCAACCCAGCCAATACAGATTGAAACTCAAACGAAAAACTGATCAATTAAGCAACAAAAAAAAAAAGCATTTAGTACAGAAATTACAAACAGTGAAAATTTGAGAAAAAAAACCTCCAATCTTTGAATGGCGGCGGCTTCAGAAACGCCGGTGATGCTCATGAAAGTGTCGATAGCTTCTTGATCAGGTCTCACCATTATTTTTTTCTACAATTTATTTTCCTGGAATTAGAAAGCAGATTTTTGTTAATAATTAATAATAATGATAATTTGTGTTGTGTAAAATGTGAGAAGAACATTGGATAGGTATATATAAGGGTGAGGACTGAGCTGTCATTTTCGAGTGAAAGGTGGGTCGTTTGGCTAATAATTTGAAAGTTGGGGGAGTCTTTTATTATAGCTTTAAAAACTTTTACACGCCTCTCTTTTTTCTTTTATGGGCTTTAGAATATAGAATATCTTGGGGCATAAGTCAAGGTTTAAAGAATATAATTAGAGGTTGAAAAAAAATTATTATGGATAAGCTACTAAATTTTATGAGGAGATCTTATGTGAGACTGTCTGGACTTAAGTTCATGAGACGGATCCTACAAAATACAAAAACATGGGTCTTTTTGGTGGGTTTGGGTTTGGGTTGAAATTCTATTTACATATAGGATCCGTCTCATGGACAATACCTATGAGACCGCCTTATACAAGTTTTTGCCAAATTTTATTGATATGATTTTGAATAATTCTAAAGGGAGCTGAGAAAGAGAATCGTTTCATAACCTAGTGTTAGGACGTTTGTAAACACAGGCATGCATCTGGTTCGATTCTTACCTAGCTTCCTCCTCTCCGAGGATTTATTCTAAAAAAAAAAAAGAGTTGATAAAAGTTTCCTTTCTAATAAAAATTACTGAAAATTTTCTTTTTCTTTTTTTTGTACTTTTGTTTAATTATATGTATATTAAATGACTTTGTTGGTAAGGGTCATGGTTGAAATCAACTGAATTCAACTAATATTTCTTAAAAAGGAAAATTACTCATAATTTTATTCACTTTGTTATAACTTGTACATAATAAATTAATGACTTTGTCTAGAAAAAGAACGGGTTCAACGTTAATTTTATAAAGAAAAATAAAGAAAACTCTTAACTTAATATTTTAATTTCTTAAACATTGTATGACGGGCCGAGAGCTCTGGCCGAGGCCCCAATATGGTCCTCTGACGGAATTTTCGTCAGTGCTTACAGTAACCTTCTCAAAATAAAAATAAAATAAAATAAAAACCTATGATGTTTAGACTCTTCATTTCATGTGCCGTACTCGTGTCGACATGACATAACATTGGACACGTGTCGGATCCTCCAAAAACAATCGAACACTTTTGATAATAACCTTATCCTTTCCCTATTTTTGATTAATCTAGTTTGATGTCATTTTGGTTCTTTTTATTGAGTAATAATTGATATGATTGAGCTATATTAGGTTATAATTATGTGATTGATATGATTGACGCTTATATTAGGTTTGTTAGGAATTTTATTGTTTAGATTTTGATGAATGCCATGTAAAATTTAGAATAGAAAGTTGGCACCCCAATTCTTGTTGTAAAATGCATTGTAACAATTAGAGTGGCCAAGAAGTTAAGTTAAATTCCTACGCCCTAACATGCAAAAGACAACTCAAGACGGAAGGAAGACTCTGCTGTGAGACAATGAGTATGGCAAAGAAGAGTAGACGGGAACTCTACTAAAGAAGCGGTGAGATGCGACCAGTGGAGTATCGGTCAAGTCAACTCGAGAAAAGCCAAGTCTCAGTTGAAGTGAAAGAGTCATCCAATGATTGGAAGGCGACTAAAGTCACCTGGGAAAGCAAGGAAATGCGGTCAAGTCGAGATAATCGAAAAGATCCGTTGCCGCAAATCAAGAGATTTACTTAAACAAGTAATATCTCCATACCACCTTTCTCGAGTGCTCGGTCCCTGCGTGCAAAAGGAATGAACGAATGGGAAGCACTACATCGTGTCGAACTCGAAAGGTGAAAGAACCATTCATACGAGGCAATTCGGCAATTCCAAGGATCGCAACAAGACAAGCCAACGATCGCAAGTGACTTTCAAAAATAAGCATATCTCTTCAACGGGCAAATTTTTGAAAGATCACTATAAAAGGCCGAGGAATGACTCGAGAGAAAGTGACCAAACACGAATATTCAAGAAATCAATTAAACTATAACCGAAAATACTCTCAAATCATTCAAGATTAATCCTCAAGCTACATTCTGACGAAGTACATCAATCCAACACTCACTGTGAAGGAAAGAGAACTTCAATCGATTGAAGATGAAACTTTTGAAGAAAAGGGGTCTACATTCCACGAAGGATTGTAGGAAGGTTCAAGGTCGAACCAAGTCTTAAGCTTTTGGAGGGCTTCGTGATCAAATCCAAAGAGCTTGAGCAAGTGAGTCAGTGGCAAGCGCACCGCAAATGCCTGGAAGAAGAAAGTCGTAGAGAAGCCACCGAGTGATCAAGCGTCTCAGATCGAGTCCCAAAGGATCAAGTCACCAGTGTGATCAAGACAGATCGGGTATCACCACTTTGTAAACCGATCATTACTTAGTGGATTCCTCCAGAGTTGGAGAAGAGAGGAGTAGAAGAATTACCCCATCTTCGAACCTCTATAAAAATTTCATTGTGTCATTTACATTTCAAAGACTTTAATTCCCTGCACTTTTAACTCCGCTTATATCTCACGATAAATTTGCTATCCACTTGATAATACTAAGTACTAAACCTAGCACTAAACTCTTGCTTAATCTAATCAAGGGTGTTAAGTCTTCCAATAAAACAAAACCACAATTGAGTTAATTTAGAGCCAACAATGAGTTACTCCATCAACAAATTCGATTGAGTCTCGTTGAGAGATTAACTCTACCGAGTAGCTAAGTTGATTTGTCCATCAAGACACACCAGTAGTATCAACTCTGTATATTTAAAAGGACTAAATCGAAAATTTGGTAAGGTTTATTCAACCCCCCTTCTAAACCTTACACTTACACCCATTGGGACCTACAAGTGGTATCGAGATGTTGGTTCATTGAACCCTCCGCACCGTTCTTGAACTAGATCTCCAAACTTTTCAAAGTCTCCGCTTTAGTACTTAAACTCTCGAAACTCTTTTTATCATTAAAAGCTATTATCATGGAAGAAATTTGACACGCATCCCTATGTTCACTATTGAAGAATTTGATGATTGGAAAATTCGTATGCGTGCTCATCTATCAAAGATTACATGATGAGATGTGGATAGTGATAGAAGATGGGCCTCTCAAATCTTAAAGGTGAACACAAATTTGCGAAGAGTTGTAGTGAAGGAGAAGAAGATGTTGCTCCTGGACACATCATGGTTGAAAAACCAAGAATCGAGTGGACAAATGATGACAGAAAAGATATAACCTGACAATGTAGCCAAGGACATCCTTTACAAAACCTTGGACAAAGTCATGTTCAATAAAGTCAAATCATGCAAAACGGCTAAAGAAATCAGGACAAGTGACATTGATTTGTGAAGGCTCGAGCAAATCAAAGAAAACAAATTATCGGTGGTCGTATGTCAGAAATTTGAGAACTTCAAAATGATCTCGGGAGAGAACCTGGATCAACTAGATGCTCAGTTCTGACGAAATCACAAATGAGTCAGTTATGCATGACTTGGAAAGGAATATACACGTAAGGAAATGTGTATGAAGATCCTAAAAAGTCTTCCAAATGAATGGGAAATGAAGGTCATGGCACCGAGACATTCCATGGACCTATCAAAGACATCCAACCATGAGTTATTCTCGGACCTCAAAGCCTACGAGTTTGAGTGAGAAGAAAAGACCAGGAAGAGACAATTGTACCCCAAAACAATTTTGCTCTAATTGTCAAAGATGGGAAGAGAGTGAGGTCAAAGTCATTGACCCGGAGAAATAGCCCGATGGTTAAAAGATTCAACAAGTTCTTTAATAAGAACTACAAGAGAGGAAGGTGAATCTTCCGAAGACACTCACTCCCTCCAAATCAAGGAAGATAGGCCAACCAAGAGAACATCATCAAAAAGTTGAGTATCAAAGGGTGACAATCCAAGAATGGAAAGAGTCGATCAAAAGGTTGAATATCTATCTTTGAACTGTAGACAACCAGTCACTATACCATTGATCATCCCATATCCTGTAGTCAACAAATACGGGGATGAAGAAGAAAGAAAGGTCTTCGTGAGAAAGAAGACAAGAAAAAAAAAGGCAATGATGGTCACAGAATCTAAAAACCAAGTCAAGAGAGATGATTCGAGAGCGATGAAGCCGACTACTCAAGTGACTCAAGAAGAAGAAGAAGCCCGATCCGCTGATGGCCAAGGAACAAGATCAACTCCGACCAAGAAGATGAGGTACACGATCTAACTCATCAAACTCGGACACTAGTGATAGTGATCGTGACACACACACTTCATCACCCACTGATCTTTATGATTCATTAGGCAAAATGATGAAAGATTTTGAACACATTAAATCCTCACACACACTATTGAATGAGGAGAACAACCTACTCAAAGGTCAAACTCCAAGTGACTAAGGAGTAGTCCGAGTACTCTAAGTCAAATAGGCGATGAGAATGAAAGTTTAAAAGTGAAAATGCTAAATTAATAAAGCAGAAATTGCTTTGCTATAGAAAAGAGAAAGAATGACCTCAAGAATGTTATTGCCTCATTCACTAAGGCATCTAAATCATTGGATGATCTTATTATGAGTCAAAGAGAATGTGGAGACAAGACAGGGCTTAGGATTTAATTCATCATGCTATGTCAAACCTCAAGAGTAATCTTGGAAAAAGGATCTTCAAGCCATGAAGAGTCTAAAAATCCAAAACTCTAAATGTTGCACACACATTCACTCCAAAGCACAATAACAAGCAAACGGCCTTGGTTATAAAGGAAAAGGAAAATGAATTGTGAGTGCTACTGAAAGACAAAATGTGAGAAGAGATTCAGCAGAGTTCCTCAAAGAAACTCCAAACAAAAATACTCTGCAAAAGGAAGCGAGCTACCAAAAACCCTTAAAACCCATAAAAGAAATACATATGATGGGAATGGTAGAAAATATCCAAGCCAAGTGATTGGAATAATGTGAACTATCGGATAGACTTATGGAATATAAGCCCAAATGGCAAAGGCACAGAACTCAAAGAAAGGCCATTCCAAAAGCATAAGAGCTTTCATCAAAGACACATATGCACCTAGGCACTACACTCAAAGACACCATTATTACCCAAGGAAGGCAATTGCTAAAACACATATGCAGGCATACGACAAAAGAGAAAGTTGTATGAACCTGAATCCCCAAGCAATTTGCGGGATTAATTATGATTATGGCAGCGATAGATGGCAACCCCTTAGTCAAATCATTTGGCTATAGGTTGGTTGGATCATCTTACAATTCTAACCCCTCAGGACCTGACAAGTATGGGTACCTAAAACTTAATTTCCTTGATTGCAAGTTCAAGAGCAGTGAGTGCGGAACCTGGTACATGGATAGTGGTTGTTCCGGACATATGACGAAATAAGAAAAATCATCAAAATTCAAGGAAGTTAAAGGAGCAAAAGTCATATTTGGAGGAAATGAAGCTCTGGCGAAATAAGAGGCATTGGATCCATCAAGAGGAATGGATTAGAGATCACGGATGTTGCATATGTTGAAGGACTCAACTTCAATTTCTTCGAGCATCGATCAACTCTGTGACAAGGGCTACAATGTTGGATTCAACATGGGTATATGCCAAATCAAAGATATTGAATCAAATGAAGTTGTCTTTGCAAGGATGTAGACAGAAAAATATGTATGTAGTGGATTGGTCAATCGCAACACCAAAGACTGTCTACTAGCAAAAGCACAAATTGAATCAAGTTGGTTGTGGCACAAAAGTCGAGTCATCCCGAATTTCAAAACGATTAACAAGCTTGCGAAGTAATCTTGTAGAAGAACTTCCGACTTCGATATCTGAAGGAGAGTATATGTGACGCATGTCGAAGGAAAACAAATCAAGTCATCATTCAAAGAAAAGACATGCCCATCCTCAACAAGAATATTGCATCGACCGCTTCATATGGATCTATTTGGCCCAAAGGAACCAAACAAAGATAAGTGGAAAGAAATACACCTTGGTGGTAGTAGATGACTACTCAAGATATACATGGACAATATTCATGTGCAAGAAGAAAGAAACTCTACAAAAACTACCACAAATTGATGAAGAGGATTCAAAACGAGAAGAGTCAAACCATTATCAAAATAAGATCGAGACAGAGGAACTAAATTTGTCAATGGAATAATAACTCGATTTGTATTGAAAATGGTATTGGTCATGAATCGGCAAGCTGACAAGAACTCCACAAACAGAATGGAGTTGCGGAAAGAATGAACAGAACCCTCAAAGAAGCGGCAAGGACCATGTTAGGCAAGCGGGGTTACTAAAGATTTTGGGGTCAAGCAATCAACACAACTTGCTACACCCAAAAACGGATGTATGATAAATAGGCAATTTGACAAAGACTCCCTATGAGATCCGGATGGAAGAAAAACCAAATGTTGCATATTTTAGAATATTTGGATGTAAATGCTTCATCCACAACAATGGCAAAGACAACCTAAAGGCTTTTGATGCTAAAAGTGATGAAGGTATCTTCTTAGGATACTCACCAAAAGCAAAGCCTACATGATACTCAACAAAAGAACTATGATTACGAAGAATCCATTCATGTAGTATTCGATGAGCCAAATGTAAATGGAGAAGACATTGAAGAGTCACCGATAAGCGAGAATCATCCAACCATACGAAGAGTCCCTATCTTTGGAAGTTGAAGCGGAATCATCAATTCGAGAAGAAGATGAGATAGCCGAACCTCAAAAACAAATGGAAAATTTGCAACTAAGTGATTACGAGAGAGGCCGACCACACTGCAAGTCGATCAATTCAGCTAACTTACTCCAACCTGATGTAAGATGGCTAAGAGACCATCCACCGAACTTGTCATTGGAAATATAAGAGAAGGTGTCAAAACAAGATCCGAACTCAACAAGAAGCCATGTTCACATGCTTCATCTCACAAATAGAGCCCAAAGACGTGTCACAAGCATTGGACGACACACATTGGATTCAAGCTATGCAAGAAGAGTCAATCGGTTTGAAAGAAATAAAGTATGGGAATTAGTGCAAAGACCCATACATCAAAATGTTATTGGCACCAAATGGGTGTTCGAAATAAGATGAACGAGGAAGGTTTTGTGGTAAGAAACAAAGCAAGACTAGTAGCCAAAGGATATTGCCAAGAAGAAGGGATAGATTTTGATGAAACATTTGCCCTCGTAGCAAGATTGGAAGCTATAAGGATGTTTCTTGCCTATGCAAACTCACAAGGGATTTCATTGTATATCAAATGGATGTAAAAAGTGCATTTCTAAATGGTTTATTGGAAGAAGAAGTGTATGTTGAACAACCTCCGTGGATTTGAGCGGAAGACTCTTGGAGATAAGGTATACAAACTCAAGAAAGCTCTATATGGATTGAAACAGGCACCCGAGCATGGTATGATACTTTGTCACAATTCCTAACCGAAAATGGATTCACAAAAGGAAAAGTAGATAGAACACTTTTTCGAATACAAGACAAAAAAGAGTATCTTTGCTTGTTCAAATATATGTGGATGACATCATTTTTGGTTCCACAAACAAAGAGTCATGTGTGAAAAGTTTTCAAACCTCATGCAAAGTAAATTTGAAATGAGCATGATGGGAGAGTTGACATTCTTCCTTGGACTCCAAGTGAAAACAACAAGGATGGAACCTTCATAAGTCAAACAAAATACACCGGAGATTTAATAGAAGTTTGGTATGGAGGAGAAGTCATCCAGAAAAATACCAATGAACACATCACCAAAATGGACATGGATGCGGATGGCAAGCACATCAGATCAAACAAGATACGGAGCACTTATTGGATCATTGCTCTATCTCACAAAGAAGCGGGCCGGACATCACCTTTCTTTGTAGGTGTATGTGCAAGATTTCAATCTGCTCCAAAAGAGAGCCATATGACAAAGAAAATCTTTGAGATACTTGAAAGGAAGCCAAAAGTAGGCCTATGGTATCCAAAGGAAGGAGGATTCAAGCTAATTCGGCTATTCGATTAACTATCTTTGGATGCAGAGTGGACGGGAAGAGCACTTCAGGCACATGTCAAATGCTAGGAAACAAAGCAATTTCTGGTTTAGCAAGAAGCAAAATTCAATAGCCACCTCTACAAATGAAGCGAAATACATAGTTGCGATGGGCAAACAGTGCCCAAGTCCTATGGATGAGACAAAGAATCGAGAGACTATGAAGTTGAGGAAAAAGAAATTCCAATCATGTGTGATAACACAAGTGCAATTACAATCACTCAAAATCCTGTGTTGCATTCAAGAACAAAGCACATTGATATCAGGTATCACTTCATAAGAGATCATGTTGAAAAGAAGAACATCATCCTGGAATATATCTCAATCGATAAACAACTAGCCGACATCTTCACAAAACCATTATGTGAGTCAAGATTTGAAGAACTCAAACATGAGTTGGGGTTAATTGAACCGAGTGACACACGGAAGAATCAAAGAAAAGAAATGGAATAGAAAAGGAGGTGAAAAAGAGTCAACACAAAAATCATTTCGAAGAATCACCAGATCGGAAAGACATCTACACCGAATCACTTGATAGGAGTTACTAAGAGAATCTGTGAGAAGTAGAGTTAAATCGGCTAAAGGATAAGGAGTCACTTATAAGCAAAGTGACAAAAACGCAATCGTTTGACTAAGCGGGAATGTTTTAAGAAATACGTCGGCCATAATAATGATGATGTGTACGGACATAAAGCTGCACACCAAGCTTATGATTGGATATAAATCTTTGCCGCATTAAATATGAGACATTAAATGCTAAATAAAGGCGTGCAAAATCTAAGCCGTTGATTTCGATCACATTTCAAAAACCACCCACATGTCCTTTCATAAACCATATTTAAACCATTTTCGTCCGTTTCTCTCTCACACTTCTAAAACCTGTTCATTTCGTTCTCTCAAAAGCAAAGGCAAAAATTCTCTCGAAACCCTATCTATCTTCAAATCAATTTCTGAGTTTTTCTTCGATATAATCCTGAAAAATGGCACCAACTTATGACTTTACCAAGTTAGGAAAGCAAATCCACACCGCTCTACGGTGGATTTCGAAATGGTGAAACAGGTCCGACGACACCCTAGTGAAGAAAATCGCTGAAAAGTTAAAACGCGTCCGATCAAAACCGTTTCGACGTTAGAATACCCGATGACATATGTGGAGGAGGTCGCACAATTCTCGTGAATGCCGAGATTCACGATGAAGGAATAAAGTCATCATTCACGGAAAGCGGTGACTATCTCTGCGGATTTGGCGAACATTGCTCACTACCGCCAGGAAGGAGCATCGAGAGATTAACGAAGTGATGTAAACCTGGCCGATGCTTGGAAAGAAATAGCCAAGCCCGACTTTGCTTTGATAAAATAGTGTATACTGACAAAACAAGAGACTGAAGGAGGATTATCACAAGTGTTGGACATAGTTGCCAAATGTATCGACATCAAATTTGGCGACTTTGACCAATCATCAAAGGCAAAGCTGATTGTAATGGTTGCAATCATCGTAGAAAAGAAGATAAATTGGGCAGGTTTGTCTCACGAGGACGGACTGCGCGAACGTGGGGAACAAATCCTTCAAGGAAGATGGCACATTTGGAGGATCCCTAGGATATGGCCTAGTGATTGGCCGATGATGGAGGTGAGCGAGTCCCTCTTAGACATGGGAAAGCATTCCATGTTAACAAGAGGATGTTCAGAGCAAATCTCTCTGGCGCACGAGAAAGAGAGCTTACGCCAAGAGAGTGACACAAGTGAGGGGAATCACCACCCCAAGATACTGTTGTTTCCTCTCCAACCAAGAAGAAAGCGCCCTCGCTGCTGCTAAGAAGATCACGCCCCGCAACAAAGAAAACCAAACATCTTGCCCCCTGCAGCAGTTGTCTCCCTGCCCCTGCGGCGGTCGAGAAGGACTCACAAATACCTTCTCCGATCGTCAAAAAGAGGAGAATCGAGAAGCCATGACGGCCTACTCTCCTCGAAAAAGACACCAAGACCGCCCCGCCACCCAAGACTCGGAGGACACCGTCTCAACCGAAAATCCCTCGGTACAAACTAGGAGACGAAGACGAATTATCAAGCGCTCCGAGTGGAGAAACCAACCGAGTCACCCACTCGGCTAGAGCAAATACTGGAGACTGCTGGAGAAGTAGAGTCTCCAGATGTAGTTGATGAAACAGCCAAGTCTGCTTGAAGGCGATCAGCAGAGGCAACCCGAAGACACACTGTAGTTCACACAGGTGAAGCACAAAGAAGAACTCCGCTGGAGCGGATAGTGATGTAATGATCCTATCTCCACCTTACCCGACATCCAAAATCGTCTGCGTGAGTGGAGAAATGGAAGTTGAGTAAGTCGGGAACAGTTCCAACGACTGAGTTTATAGAAGAAGAAGAAGAGGAACCTAAAATTTCCTCGGGACTAAACATCTGTGCTCCCAAAGACTAGATGAAGACAATCGCATAGATAGACATCCTGCAGATTTTCAAGGAAAATGAGAGAGAAAAAGCAAGTCAAGAAGGCTTAAGCGGCACGCGAGAAGGCAAGCATCCGCCTATCTCCTCACCACTAGAACACACACATTGATGGCTCAAAAGCTACCTTTAAAACCGTAGGCAAGTGCACCTATCATTTTATAGTATAGATTATTGAGTACCGAGTGTCATTCCCACAAGGATTGTAAATACTAATAATTACCGTCTTTTTTGTTATTTAATCTAACAATTTTGAGTTTTTGTTTGATGAAAAAGGAAAACAAATTATAAATTGTAAAAATGAAGGAAGATTTGTAAAATAAGAAATCAAGAGATAGAAATGTGTTTGAATGTAAATCCCTCTAGAATGTTTTTGTGATTTGACAAGTTAAAAATACAACCATAAGCCCTTAAGCAAAAACCAACCTCTTTTAATAAAATCTCATGTCTTGTGGACCGTAGAAATTCCCAATTTAAGTTAAACCCTTTCTCAAGGCGAAAAACTTCTAATCTCAAGTTGATTAACCAAATCTCTTTCTAGTTAAAACCCCAAGACAAAGATTATAACGATTTGTGAATTCCCATATTAGGTTTGACCCTAATCCGGAAGATTTATGTCGTCCCCATATCTAGGATTGCATGCAACTCTTTTCACTTATATAGTTCTATTTCACCATGAATCTCTCGATTTCCCGGATGAAAAATAAACTTCAAATCAATATTGCGCATATATCAATTCGAATGAACGAAGCATAATATAAGTGAATCACACAAAATATGAAGATTTTATTAAAAACATACACACCTTAATCACAAATCCATTCTAGAGTTCATTACATTCAAACACTTAGGAGTTTAGCTACACATGATTTTAACCAAAGAATAAATTACACAAGAAGATTTAAGTATTGTAGACATGGTGTACTTATCTTTCTCAAAATCTCAATTGACTTCTTTCTTGATTGATGATGTTGCTCCAAGCCTTCTTCTCCAATATTGCCCCAAGCTTTCTCCTTCAAGACCCTTGATCCCAATTCTACTTAATGAAATGAATACAATGAATATTTCCCGAGTATCTAATGAATTGCCTCTCCCAACTTCAACCATTGGCTTTTATAGGCAACCAATACATTGATAGTACTCTCTTTTGTTAAACAATTGCCTCCATTTTCCTTGTTGGTTGGTGAATTCTTGTATTCAAGTGATGAGGAGGGGACATGGAGGCATGTTTCAAAAATAGGGTGTTAAAAGTGTACAAAAGTGGCCAAAATGGGTTGGTTGATGAGTTTTCCCCAAATTCCGCAAAGAAAAGTTGCAAAAAGAGGTCCGGACACGCCCGTGTCGCCCGACACGGCCAGGCCGTCTTTCTTTGTTTAATGTGCGCAGCACTCCGTCGACATGGTCGTGCTTCCCAACACGGCCAGGCCGTGTTCTGACACGGCCAGTGTTAACACGGCCAGGCCGTGTTGGAGGTGTTTTGTGCAAAAATTTCGAGTTTTGGCTCCGTGAACACGGCCGTGTTGCCGACACCCTGCCTGCCGTGTTGGACCAAAAAGGCCCCGAAATGAATGAGCGTTTGGCTTGGAATTTCGAGCGTTTTTGCATCCTTAAACTCCCGGTATATTTTGACATGAATCCATGGTCCGAAATTCACCAAAATTAGCCCCGAATGGTCAATCTACATCAATAAAATCACCTCGGAGTAATATGAACTATGTACAATCAAAAATTTACAAAACTAACAATAAAATAACTCGAATTCTACTCAAATATACACATAAAACATGCATAAAAAGACCCTTATCAAACCACCTCCAACTTTGAACTTTGCTTGTCCTCAAGCAAAACATTATATCAAAAAGAGGGATTCAATAAATCATAACATATAAAGATGATTTTTTTCAACATATTGAACATAAGCGATCAAGTTCTTGGCCTTCTCAACCTGAATTAACCATTAAGTAAAAACATAGTTTTGTAAAGCGATCGATGTCATGAAAGATTGTAATATCGGCGGGCATTATTCGGACTTGAAATCATCACTTCACAAATCGATAGTTATGAACAACTTCAATTCAATAACGCCATGAAAATACAAGAATTCAATAGATCATTGTAGTTAGCCTACTAGTCATATAACCAAGCTTCTTGAACTTTATTGGAATGAGAAGTCAAGGAGTATTCATTCTCCTTTTTTTTTTCGTTTTTTTTTTTTTTTTTTTTTGGGACCTTTCGAGACATGCTTCCACTAGGTTTATATTTTGAATTTCTGTTCAAACACTCCTAGGTGGTTTCCCATACTCATATTCGTGTCTCCGTTTTACGTAAAAGACAAACATGGGGCTCATTAATGCTCCTAGTTACTAAGCAACAACAAATAGAGGAGTATAACCTCGATTGGTCCGTGTTTTTTTTTTCTTCTTTTTCTTTTTTTTTTCTTTTCATTTTTCTCTTTTTTTTTCACAAGCTTGGTTTAACAACTAGTTAACCACTACTAAATCATGAGTTCTCGGAAGTTCATAGCACTAAGTATCGTCGTATATGCCTTAACGCATCAAGTATTTATGGTGTTGGAAATCTCGTCAAAATTTAGCCCGCATCCACGTCAATCTATCCTAGACAATCAATTGCTTCACACTTAAAACACAAATTAACAAGTTAATATAGGTATAATTGGGCCAAGTTATTGACTAGCAAATACTCAATTTGTTAAAAAAAAATCACATCTCTTGAAAACAAACACACAAGCATTCCGAAAATGTTATTGTACCCACCTCCAACTTTAAGATTCACATTGTCCTCAATGTGAAAGAAAGAAATGGACAAACACTCAAAAAAAAACAAAGAAATTAGAATGATATAAAAGAGGTGGAAAAAAAATACGACCTTACTACAATAGTGGAATCAGTGTTGAGCGACCATTGGGTTGTTTTGGTACGGGACCTTCAACGGCATCTTCATACCTAATTAAAGTTAAGCAACACACAACTCGAATACCGTGAAATCTCAAATATTCCCAATTAGGACAACCAAGAAGAAGCTCAAGAGTTTTTTTTTTTTTTGATTTGAAAATGACTCTAAGGACTTGTGATTATTTTGAAAGAAAATAAAATAAAATTAAAATAATTGAAAACAATTGCACACAAACATCGGGTTGCCTCCCGGGTAGCGCTTCTTTAACGTCGTATAGCTGGACTATGTCACCTAGATGTGAAGATTTAATCGGGCGGAGCCTTGAACTTATGAAAATCCTTAACATCGCCACCTAAGTCAAATCTCGAACAATTTACCTTGATGGTCCCATTTTTTACATTTACATCTTTAAATGTGAACTTTTACAGGCACTTCTACATACCGAACATCACATGCTTTCAAGGGTTTATTAGATGGTGTATCAAGCAAAGGATCATTTTTCCCAATCAAGTTTATAGGAAAACAAGTATCATCTATGTGATTTTTCAAGGGAATTTTAAAGATAACTTGTTCACTCCCTACTCTCAAAATAAGTTTTCCATCATGCACATCAATGAGAGATTTTGCAGTAGCCAAAAAGGGACGCCCTAGAATTAAGGGAACTTCTAAATTATCTTGCATGTCAAGAATAACGAAATCGACTGGAAACACGAATTTGTCAATCTTGACTAACACATCATGAATAATACCTCTAGGATGTTTAATCGATTTATCGGCTAATTGAATGTCCATCCTAATAGGTTTAAGTTCACCTAATCCTGCATGCTTAAATGTTTCATAAGACATCACATTGATACTAGCTCCCAAGTCGGCTAGTGCCCTATCAACAGGTAAACCATCAATTGTGCAAGGAATAATAAAGCTTCCTAGATCATTAAATTTTTGTGGTAGTTCATTGGAAGGACATTTATCATTCAATTGCACATTTGATAATTTGTTAAGCTTATTTTCACTAGGAATGATGTCATTAAGATCCCTAACATGCTTTGAAGGAGGGTCAACAAATGGAATATTGGCATGTAATTGTTTGAAAGAATTAAGGTACTTACCAAATTTGTCCTCCCTTCTATCTTCTTCTTAGACTCGGTAAGGGATCTTGGGCTTGTATTCGCAACCTCCTTTTTCATGAGATTTTCTTTGGGCATGTCATCCTCCACGTATTTTTGCATGGCGGCATTGGCATAATCATGCTCATGTGGAAAACGATGGTGATTGCCTTTACGTGCTCCCTTGGTTTGGCTCGATATTACCCGGCAAACTACCTTGTGGCCTTTCTGAAAATCATCTTCGCAATCGGCCTATTTGGTTTTCCAGTTATGGATAGATGCCTCTTGATTTCTCAAGGATGTTTCCACCGCCTGGAATCGGGTATCATTGATTGCACAAACTTTGTTATAAGATCTTCCAAGTTAGGCTTACCTTGATTTGGTGAAATCCGGGAGACGTGTGTAGATCGGGATTGGGATTAGGTCGTACTTGGCCTTGGTTTCCCCAACCGAAATTAGGATGTTGTCGCCACCCAGGATTGTATGTGTTCTTTGTAAGGATTACTTGGGTAATTTCGCCTTGATTCCCAACGTAATTAGCTTTGCTCGGCGTGAGGTATTGTGTGTGGGCAATCCCGATGATTATGCAATCCCCGCAAGTTTCACAAGATAAAACGTGCGGTGGTGGTTTAGGAATCGCCAAATCATCGATCTTTTGGGTTAACGTTTCGACCTGTGCGGCGAGCGTAACTACCGCATCTGCATTATACACACCAACTGACCTATTAGTTTTACCTCGTATGGATTGCCATTGGTAGCCGTTCATGGCCATTCCCGATCAAATCCTGAGCGGCTTCCGGCGTTTTGTTATTAAGAGTTCCCCCACCCGCTGCATCGATCATTTGTCTTGTTGCAGAAAGTAGCCCATTATAAAATGTTTGGACTTGCATCCAAATAGGTAGGCCATGGTGTGGGCACTTTCGCAATAATTCCTTAAATCTCTCCCAAGTATCGTATAAAGTTTCATCGTGCGCTTGAGTGAATGAAGAGATTTCGTTCCTTAATCTTGCGGTCTTTGCGGTGGGAAATACTTCAAAAGGAATTTTTCGCCATAATATTCCATGTTGTAATCGTTCCTTTTGGCAAAGTATTTAACCACTTTGTTTTGCTCGTCCCCCAGGAGAGAGAATGGGAATAAGCGTGGCGGATGGCATCATCGGAGACCCCGTTGATTTTGAAAGTGTCGCAAATTTCAAGAAAATTCGCGATGTGATTATTGGGATCTTCATCCGGTAGACCGTCAAATTGGACAAGCATTGTTGCACCATTTGAATAACGTTGGGTTTAATTTCAAAATTGTTGGCGGCAACGGCCTTACAATGCTTGACGTCGTGCCATCCATGGATGGCTTGGCGTAATCGTACATAGTTCTTTGTTCATCCGCCATATCGGGATCCTTGCCTTCGTTAATATCCTCCTCGTGGTACGTATTAATACTTTCCTCGTATTGCTACCGAAAGCGGTGTCGCGACTTCCAAATTCGACGACGCAGTAGGCATGCACTGCGGTAAATAAAGAGGATAAGTGTAATCCAAAACTTACAAAGATAGATAAAAAGAAAGACAAATGATGAATAAAAAAATGATTAAATTAACAAAAATAAGGTGTTCTTAATATTACAATCCCGAACGGCGCCAAAAACTTGATGGCTCAAAAGCTACCTTTAAAACCGTAGCGCAAGTGCACCTATCGTTTTATAGTATAGATTATTGAGTACCGAGTGTCATTCCCACAAGGATTGTAAGTACTAATAATTACCGTCTTTTTGTTATTTAATCTAACAATTTTCAGAGTTTTTGTTTGATGAAAAAGGAAAACAAATTATAAATTGTAAAAATGAAGGAAGATTTGTAAAATAAGAAATCAAGAGATAGAAATGTGTTTGAATGTAAATCCCTCTAGAATGTTTTTGTGATTTGACAAGTTAAAAATACAACCATAAGCCCTTAAGCAAAAACCAACCTCTTTGAATAAAATCTCATGTCTTGTGGACCGTAGAAATTCCCAATTTAAGTTAAACCCTTTCTCAAGGCGAAAAACTTCTAATCTCAAGTTGATTAACTCAAATCTCTTTCTAGTTAAAACCCCAAGACAACATTATAACGATTTGTGAATTCCCATATTAGGTTTGACCCTAATCCGGAAGATTTATGTCGTCTATATCTAGGATTGCATGCAACTCTTTTCACTTATATAGGTTCTATTTCACCATGAATCTCTCGATTTCCGGATGAAAAATAAACTTCAAATCAATATTGCGCATATATCAATTCGAATGAACGAAGCATAATATAAGTGAATCACACAAAATATGAAGATTTTATTAAAAACATACACACCTTAATCACAAATCCATTCTAGAGTTCATTACATTCAAACACTAGGAGTTTAGCTACACATGATTTTGACCAAAGAATAAATTACACAAGAAGATTTAAGTATTGTAGACATGGTGTACTTATCTTTCTCAAAATCTCAATTGACTTTTTTCTTGATTGATGATGTTGCTCCAAGCCTTCTTCTCCCAATATTGCCCCAAGCTTTCTCCTCCAGACCCTTGATCCCAATTCTACTTAATGAAATGAATACAATGAATATTTCCGAGTATCTAATGAATTGCCTCTCCCAACTTCAACCCTTGGCTTTTATAGGCAACCAATATATTGATAGTACTCTCTTTTGTTAAACAATTGCCTCCATTTTCCTTGTTGGTTGGTGAATTCTTGTATTCAAGTGATGAGGAGGGGACATGGAGGCATGTTTCAACAAAATAGGGTGTTAAAAGTGTACAAAAGTGGCCAAAATGGGTTGGTTGGTGAGTTTTCCCAAATTCCGCAAAGAAAAGTTGCAAAAGAGGTCCCGACACGCCCGTGTCGCCGACACGGCCAGGCCGTCTTGTTTAATTGTCGGCACTCCGTCGACATGGCCGTGCTTCCCAACACGGCCAGGCCATGTTCTGACACGGCCAGTTGGGGGGAACACGGCTAGGCCGTGTTGGAGGTTTTTGTGCAAAAATTTCGAGTTTTTGGCTCCGTGAACACGGCCGTGTTGCCCGACACCCCCGCCCGTGTTGGACCAAAAAGGCCCCGAAATGACGCGTTTGGCTTGGAATTTCGAGCGTTTTTGCATCCTTAAACTCCCGGTATGTTTTGACATGAATCCATGGTCCGAAATTCACCAAAATTAGCCCCGAATGGTCAATCTACATCAATAAAATCACCTCGGAGTAATATGAACTATGTACAATCAAAAATTTACAAAACTAACAATAAAATAACTCGAATTCTACTCAAATATACACATAAAACATGCATAAAAAGACCCTTATCACACATCATCTCCTTGATGTTTTATCCGATGATGATGAGGATCCTGAGAATCTTCGCCCGCTAGAAGAGTTGCAAATGCAACAAGCATTGCATGAATCCGAATCCTTCACGAGCAAAGATTGATGGAGGGACCAGGAGAGTCCTCGAACACACGGTGAAATTGATCCAATGGGAGTGGTTGACAAATTGCCACTGCTTATTCTTGCCGCCACCACTTCCCCATCTCACTCGGAAAAAAAAGGCAATAAGGGACATGGCGATGAAACGGGACAATGGGGACCCCAATCAGCCAACCCCTATTGAAGGTGTTTTACCACCGCCCCAACGGGCTGAACATTCAATCGAAACAATGAGTTTGGAGACGAGTGACCCCATTCCAAGTCACTCGGTGGTGCGCCCGGGGGGAAACTCCTCCACTGCAGCAAGGTCGGAGGATGTCAGTAGATGACTCCACAACGAATCAAGGAGGCGAAGGAGAGAAATTACAAACACAAGAAGAACATCAAGTTGCCATCAACGAAGCTCGGATAATTGAGACTATCTCAAATTGAGGTGCCAACCGCTTCTCACGAAGACTAATGGATGGGATGCGATCGAGGCACGAGGAAGGAACAACCCTGGGAGTTAACACTGGGCGATGAAAGTGCAATCCATGGGGTTGAGACTCCAATGGATGCCACCACGAAAGACCCTAAGACAGTGACACGCCGAAAGAGAGGACCAAGGCCTCGGCAGCGAGAGAGCTAGGAGTGCGAAGGCCCACGGGAGGTTGAGACTTCCCGGGGTAAAGAGGTCAAGTAGAGAACATCCCTCCCCGCTATAATCGACCCATCCGAGAAGGAGATAAGCGCACTTCATGATTCACGGGATAATCCTGATGTAACCTTTCGGGATCGGAAGCGATGAAGAAGGCCGAGTCATCCCCCGTGCGAAATCCAAAAGACTCACGGATGTTCCAAGCACGAGCAAGTCGATCCCAAAACTACTCGTCAAACCTTTAACTTTGATGATAAGCCACCAATGGAAATCTCATCATCGTCCGATGACGCTTCGATAAGGCCGAGGACCATCTACTCAAATGGACAAATCAATCGAGACCAACGAAGGCTGTTGAGATAGGCGAGGCTCGGCAAGCGGGTCCACTTCACAACAAGACCCGGTGAACAAGAGACCACCGCACATGCTCCTCAAGGCCGCAGCAGGATCGATTCCTAAAAGAACTTCACGCGCACCGCTCATCATCGAACAAATCCCGGTGGGCGGTGATGAATCTTTTATAGAATCTTTTCCTTTTTCCCTAGAGTACCGGACCTCCATGAAGAGTCGAGAATGAACGCGCACGCTATCACGCACCAGCTCCGTTTTCTCTTCCCGGTACCATTGTTCCAGCTACTTATGAGTTTGATGATGTATGGCCATCACCGCAATGAAGAAATCACCGAGTTCGAGAAGTGTTCAAGGCACTATTTACGAGGTTGAACGGATGGAGAGGCATCGAGCCTCTTTGGACATGCGATGGACAACAGAGATGCCAACCTTACACCCGACTTGAGAGGCATAACATGAGAATAAGGGAATGGTGGCAACAAAGAAGAAACAATGCGTGTGGAACAAGTTAGATTCTTCGAGACATTGTTCAACAAGTCATGGTATGGAGAGTGAAAATGCTTGATGCAAAACGAAGGCGAGAGAACATATTGAGCACATGCATGAAGCTCATCTTTCGAGATAAAGCTCTGCGTGAGCGAAATACGAATGATCTACGACGTTTGGAAGAACACATGACTAGAAAATTCAGCCTTCTCATGGTGAGATGAAGCTGATTTCATGAGAGTCCAACGCTACTCGATCCAAATTCCCCATGTACACAACGCAGAGACTTGAAGCGAACTTCGACTATCGCAAGCTCGACTTCCGCTTTGCCAAGATGTTCCCTGGGTTCCATCCTTTGATGATGCCAAAAAGGGGAAGAGGAATACCTTAAAGCGCTAAAGAGATCTCAAGCATCCGAAGGCGAAAAAGAAAGGAGCAAAATTGTGAAGGCAAAGACAAATGAGGAAGCACCTAAACAAAAGAAAGGAAAATCTGTTGAGGGGAAGGATCGGCGGATGTGACATTGATGATTGCACAAACCCCCCAACAAGGACTGTCATCACGGTGACATTATAAGCGGCAAACTCCTCGTGACTCGCCACTCCAACACTCTGCTATATCCATGGCCGATAAGAGAAAAACAATTGAAGCGAGGGATGAAGGAAGTGGAAGGAAGAATGGATGCCCTGTTATGAACATCTTGAAAGAACATGGAGGCATTCCGGTGAAGCGAGACACGTATGCCATCTCGGATGTCGGGACAGAGCCACGATCGATTGATGAATTCAAAACACTCGAATCAAGGATACTTTTGCAAATATGTCTATGGCTCAAGCTTGGGACTTGTCTTGGGAAAAGGGTCTCACGTTATGTGAAGAAGGCGACAGCAGCGTGAGACTACCGATCACTCTCTTTGGTCACTCATTGAAAGAAAGAAGACCCCGATCAAGATACGCCCGGAGGCAGAGGAAGAAGCGATAGTGGAGGAAGAAGCTTCAGACCTAGGCCTCCGCCCAAAAACATTGAATATGTGGATCCGGGAAAGAAAGGAGGGATCTCTTTGGTGGGCTTGACCAAGTAGCAAATTTGCAAGTGGTTAAAACTAACGCCGAGTATGTAAAAAGACTAGAAGAAGAAAACAAGAGACAAACTCAGCTATGGGAGGAGAGACGAGAAAGAATAAGAAGAGATGAGGCCGCCAGGAAGGCATATGAAAAGAAAAAAAGAAGGCAACGACGACGAGAAAAAGAGAAGAAGAGAAGAAGATCTTTGAACAAGATGAAAGAAGGAGACAACGGGGTTAAGAAGATGAAGTGTTCTTTCCCAACCTTTCGTGTATTTTATTATGTAAATACATACAATGTAAGTCTTCCGTAATAAAGCTATAAATTCTTTATTTTTACGTGGTAGGCAAATATGTACTGATACACCTTGTAAACATTGTGTAAAAGAACAAGAATGATATGATCAATAAAAGAATTGATTCTCGCATACATTCTATGTCAATACACTATCTGTATGTATCTTTCTTTGTTTGCATTTTTGAATGGTTTAAGTTTTGGCATCATCAAAAAGGGGGAAATTGTTAGGAATTTTATTGTTTAGATTTTGATGAATGCCATGTAAAACTTAGAATAGAAAGTTGGCACCCCAATTCTTGTTGTAAAATGCATTGTAACAATTAGAGCTGGCCAAGGTGAGTTAAGTCGGCCTACGCCCTAACATGCAAGAAGACAATCAAGATCGGAAGGAAGACTTCTGCCGTGAGACAATTTGAGTATGGCAAAGAAGAGTAGACGGAACTCTACTAAAGAAGCGGTGAGATGCGGCCCAAGTGGAGTATCGGTCAAGTCAACTCGAGAAAAGCCAAGTCTCAAGTTGAAGTGAAGAAGAGTCATCCAATGATTGGAAGTGACTCTAAGTCACCTGGGAAAGCAAGGAAATGCGGTCAAGTCGAGATAATCGTAAAAGATACGTTGCCGCGAAAATCAAGAGATTTACTTAAACAAGTAATATCTCCATACCACCTTTCTCGAGTGCTCGGTCGAGGAAGCGTGCAAAAGGAATGAACCAATGGGAAGCACTCGCATCGTGTCGAACTCGAAAAGGTGAAAGAACCATTCATACGAGGAAGTGGCAATTCCAAGGACTGCAACAAGACAAGCCAACGATCGCAAGTGACTTTCAAAAATAAGCCTATCTCTTCAACGGGCAAATTTTTGAAAGATCACTATAAAAGGCCGAGGAATGACTACGAGAAAAGTGACCTGAACCACGAATATTCAAGAAATCAATTAAACTATAACCGTAAAATACTCTCAAATCATTCAAGATTAATCCTCAAGCCTACATTACGAAGTACATCAATCCAACACTCACCTGTGAAGGAAAGAGAACTTCAATCGGTTGAAGAGGAAACTTTTGAAGAAAAGGGTCTACATTCCACGAAGGATTGTAGGAAGGTTCAAGGTCGAACCAAGTCTTAAGCTTTTGGAGGGCTTCGTGATCAAATCCAAAGAGCTTGAGCAAGTGAGTCATAGTAGTAGCAAAGCAAATGCCTGTGAAAGAAGGCGAGTCGTAAGAGAAGCCGGTGAGTGATCAAGGCGTCTCAAACCGAGTCCCAAAGGATCAAGTCACTTGTGTGATCAAGACTTGTATCCGGGTATTACCACTTTGTAAACCGATCATTACTTAGTAGATTCCTCCGGGAGTTGGAGAAGAGAGGAGTAGAAGAATTACCCCATCTTGAACCTCTATAAAAATTTCATTGTGTCATTTACATTTCAACACTTTAATTCCTGCACTTTTAACTCGCTTATATCTGTGATAAATTTGCTATCCACTTGATAATACTAGTACTAAACCTAGCACTAAACTCTTGCTTAATCAAACTCAAGGGTGTTAAGTCTTCCTTAAAAACAAAACCACGGTTGAGTTAATTTAGAGCCAACAACTCGAGTTACTCCATCAACACTCGGTTGAGTCATTGGAGAGATTAACTCTCTTGAGTAGCTAAGTTGATTTGTCCATCAAGGACACAACTGTGTAGTATCAACTCAGTATATTTAAAAGGACTAAATCGAAAATTTGGTAAGGTTTATTCAACCCCCCTTCTAAACCTTACACTTACACCCCTTGGGACCTACAAGGTTATAATTGATATGATTGACCATAGATTAGGTTGTAATTATTCTCTTACCATCTATACGGTTTCTTAACCACCAAGCTATTAGATTATATATAGTTTTGTATTGTATTGTAAAATTCACATCAATCAAAACACGAGTTATTTATATTTTCTCTCTATGTCTTCTTTATAATTCGACATCTCTATGTCTTCTTTATATTTCAACATGGTATTTCAACATGGTAGCCTGTGCCATTGTCGTCGTCATCATCATCATCATCATTAATTATCATCAATATCTTTCAAATCAGTTTCTCTTGGAATTCACACTCTAGATTAAAGTTTCGGAAATACAATGGAGCGATGGGATGTTTCACAACCAATTTTTTTTCTGTTGGATGGATCAAACTATGTTCCATGGGCTCAAGCAATGACCAACTTTCTGAAAGGTCGAAAATTGAGGAGAATTGTCATTGGTAGCCTCATGGAGCCAAAGCAACAAAAAGATGAAGCAGAGGATAAGTCTATTGAACGACCTGAAGATTGGGATAGTAAAAATCATCAGATTATTACTTGGTTCTGAAACACCTCAGTTACCTCTATCAGCCTTCAGTTTGGACGCTTTGATGCAGCAAAAGAGGTTTGGAATTTTCTCGCAAAGCGGTATTCTGCTGCCGATGGGCTTATCAATATCAACTAGCCACTACTCTTCACTACATGCGTCAAGTAGTTGGACAACCTATTAACAACTTTCTGTCACAAATCCATATTATTTGGGACCAACTAACAACCTCAGAACCTACTTGGGAGTGTAATGCAGATGCTGAAAAGTTTGAAAATTGGAGAGATCGTAGTCGCCTTGTCCAATTTCTCATGGCACTTCATGATGATTTCGAACCTGCTCGTGTTTCCTTGATTCATCGATGTCCATTCCCTACACTCGACCAAGCTGTTCAAGAGCTTATCTCAGAAGGAACTCGGCTTCATTCTCGTAGATCTCGATCTTCTGATATAGGCTCTTGCTACCCCCACTAATGCACCAAAGAAAGATCAATCAACACAGGAATGCAAATATTGTCATCAGCTTGGTCATTTAATTCTGAATTGCCCTACTCGGCCTTGTCCTTTTTGCAAGAAAGTTGGCACTAATCATTACCCGAATGAGTGTTTCCGCAACCCAAACAGGACTTCTCAAGAAAACCGACCCAAGGGTGGTTCTTTCAAGGCTCCACATTCATCTCGTTCAGCTGATGCCACTACTACTCCACTAGATGAACCTTCAATTCATCACGATCCACCTTCATCAGCTATATCAGTCACTGACCTTCAAGATATACTCAAACAAGTTTTAGCTGGTCATTCATCTTCCACTGCTCTTTCAGTTTCCTCTGGTAAGCTCTCCTGGTACTTCGATTCTGCTTGTTCCAATCATATGACCTTTGATACTCATTGTCTCACCGACAAAATAGCTAATCCTTCTATTCCTTCTATTTATACTGCTGATGGTGCTTCCATGCCTGTGAGTTACATAGGATCTGTCTCCACATCCCATGATTCTATTTCTGATACCTATCTTGTCCCTAAACTCACTCTTAACCTTATTTCTGTTGGTCAATTATGTGATCTTGGTCTCACCGTCATTTTTTCTATGTCTGGTTGTCGAGTGCAGGACCCTCAGACGGGACAGGTTCTTGGGATAGGCCGTAAAGTCGGAAGATTGTTCGAGCTTGTTCACCTTCGTCTTCCACCCCACATTCGAATTGTTGCATCAGCCACTACTTCGCCATCTTCTTCGTCTTTTCAGTTGTGGCATTCTAGATTAGGCCATGCCTCTATTGGCAAACTCAAACATTTAGCCTCTAATGGCTTCTTATGACAAATTTCTTTAGATAATTTTGATTGTTTATCTTGTCAACTTGGCAAACAACCTTCTTTACCATTTAATAACAGTGTTTCCTTATCTTCTGCATGTTTTGATTTAGTCCATTCTGATATTTGGGGGCCTTCTCCTACGCATACAATGAGTGGGTCTAGATATTTTGTGATCTTTGTGGATGACTACTCTCGGTTCACTTGGATCTATCTCATGCATCATAAGTCTGAGTTACCTCATATTTATTCTGAATTCACTGTTATGGTTTATACTCAATTCTCCCATCGTATCAAGATTCTACGTGCATATAATGCCATGGAATATAAAGAATCTACCATTCTCGCTCTCTTTCGAGAACATGGAACTATTTCACACCGATCATGTCCATACACCTCTCAACAAAATGGGCGGGCTGAGCGAAAACATAGACACATTCTTGATATTACACACACTTTCCTTATCTCTGCTTCTTGTCATGAGCGCTTCTGTGGAGAAGCTGCTCTCACTGATGTCTACACCATCAATCGTATTCAATCGCCTATTATACAGAACCACACACCTTACGAATGCCTCTATGGTCGTCCACCAGTCTATGATCATCTTTGTGTCTTTGGCAGTAGTTGTTTTGTCTTACCCCCCTCCCCACATGAGCATACTAAACAAGAGTCTCGTTCACGTTTGTGTTGTTTTATGGGTTATGGTATAGAACATAAGGGTTTTCGCTGTTGGGCTCCTATCTCTAAACGTCTTCGTATCTCTCGACATGTGATTTTTTGGGAAAATAAAATGTTTGCCTCCATGTCGTCATTTTCTCTCCCTCATGCACCTTATATCCCATATTTCACAGATTCTTCTCTTCCATTATTTCCTGATGATGACAGTGGCATAGGTCCAGACACAGGTACAGACGTTGGTATAAGTGAACAATCCCCGTCTGACGCAATTCTTCCTGAGGTGCCTGTTCATTCTGATGTGTCCATGCATGCCTGAAACTGACACTGACCCTTCTCTTCGTCGTTCTACTAGAGTCAGGTCTGTTCCTCCTCACCTACTTGATTATCATTGTTTCTCTTCTATTCTCTCATTGCATGAGCCTCAAACCTACCGTGAGGCCGATCGACCCACTATGGCGACAAGCTATGGGCCGATGAATTACGAGGCTGGGAAGGAAGATAAACACACTTGGGATTTGGTTGATCTTTCTCCGGGAAAGAATGTTTTGAGTTGCAAATGGGTATATAAGATCAAAACTCGTGCTGATGGCTCTGTGGAACGGTACAAGGCTCGGTTGGTGGCCAAAGGGTTTACTCAAGAGTATGGTATTGACTATGAGGAGACATTTGCTCCAGTAGCTCGCCTCACTTCTGTCCGAACACTTATTGTTGTAGCTGTTGTGCGACAATGGAAATTATTTCAGATGGATGTTAAAAATGCATTCCTTAATGGGGATCTCACAGAAGAAGTTTTTATGAAGCCTCCTCCGTGTAGAGAGCTATCAATTCCGGCCCCGACCCGATGGGCGGCCAACCAAATTTTGATTTTTAATGGGCTGGACTCTATTTTTCTAGGCCCGAAAAAGTCGGGCCTCAAAAGCCCAACCCGATCGGCCCGGCCCGATGGGCTAGCCCGAGAACCCCGTCTTTTTTAGTGTAATTTTCGTTTTTAGGATGGGCTAAATTCTCCATTTTTGCAGCCCGGTCTTTTGACAACTCTACCTCCAGGATATCATCAGCCACCCCATAAAGTGTGTCAGCTTCGTCGTGCTCTTTATGGTCTCAAACAGGCCCCACACGTTTGGTTCTCTAAGTTCAGCTCTGCAATAAAGGATTTGGTTTTGCATCCACTGATTATGACTTTGCCCGCTTTATTCGCCAATCTGGGTCTGGTGTAATTTTGTTACTCTTATATGTCGACGATATGATCATTACTGGGGATGATTTGTCTGGCATTTCAGATCTAAAGATGTTTCTCAATCAACAGTTTGAGATAAAGGATCTTGGCAAGCTCAATTATTTTTTAGGCATTGAAGTTTCATATTCATCTGATGGTTATTATCTTTCTCAAGCCAAGTACTCTTCTGATCTTCTTGCTCGTGCAGGGCTAACATATAGTAAAACTGCAACTACTCCTCTAGATCCAAATATTCGTCTCACTCCTATGGATGGGACACCACTCGAGGATGCCTTTTTGTATCGTCAGTTGGTTGGCAGTCTTATTTATCTCACAGTGACTCGACCTGATATTGCATATGCAGTTCACTTGGTTAGCCAAGTTATGACTCCTCCACGTACTTCACACTATGCCGCAGTGCTTCGTATCATTCGTTATGTAAAAGGCACTCTCTTCCATGGTCTCTTTTTCTCCACCAATTCTTCCTTGGTCCTTCGTGGCTATTCTGATGCCGATTGGGCAGGTGATCCGACAGATCGCCACTCTGTCACAGGGTACTGCTTCCTGCTTGGTGACTCTCTTCTTTCTTGGCGAAGCAAGAAACAGACGGTTGTTGCTCACTCAAGTACTGAAGCAGAGTATCGTGCTCTTGCGGATGCTACTCAAGCGAGGTTATTTGGCTTCGTTGGCTTCTCGCTGATATTGGTGTTTCTCAACCTCAAGGAACTATCCATCATATTGTGATAATTAGAGTGCAATTCAGATTGCACATAATGATGTTTTTCATGAGCGCACCCGTCATATTGAGTGTGATTGTCATTTCATTCGCCAACATGTTGTCCAAGGCACTACGAAACTTCAGTACACGCCTTCTGCTGCTCAGCTTGCGGATCTCTTCACCAAAGCTCATCCTCCTAGTCGTCTTCAAGATTTGATCTCCAACCTCAAGCTTGTGTCTTCCACACCACCTTGAGTTTGAGGAGGGGTATTGAGTAATAGTTGATATGATTGAGCTATATTAGGCTGTAATTATGTGATTGATATGATTGACGCTATATTAGGTTATAATTGATATGATTGACCATAGATTAGGTTGTAATTATTCTCTTACCATCTATACGGTTTCTTAACCACCAAGCTATTAGATCATATATAGTCTTGTATTGTATTGTAAAATTCACATCAATCAAAACACAAGTTCTTTATATTTTCTCTTCATGTCTTCTTTATATTTCGACATCTCTATGTCTTCTTTATATTTCAACACTTTTGGTTGATGTTATTTTATTCAAGACAACTTGTTTTTTTTTGGATCACTTTCGGGACTTGCAAGTTTAATAATTTCCAATTCTTAATTATTTTGGTCTAGTTATATCAAAAATATATTGTTTATAAATGTCGTATTAAGAAGTGTAATGTTTTATATAATATATATTTAAAAAATCGTCCTCGTGTTGTCCAAATTTTGGATATTTTTATCCGTGTCCATGTATCCTAAAATTTAGATAAAAAAGGCCGAATACTCGGATATGCACCAATATCCGACACCCGTGTCCGAGTCCGAGCAACATAAGATCAGACTTGAGACTGCTGTTTATTGTTTCAAGTTATATTTGTACGGATGCATTGGTTTTTTTTTTCTTTCCAAAATACAAAACATACATTCATCGTTTCATATATTACATATATATAAAGTATATCGTTAATGAAACCTAATAACTCCCCTTTCTTGATTACTTCAACAAAAAGCTCAAGAGTCTCAGTTTTCACTGTTCCATTGGTACCAAAATAGTATGTTATCTCCAGCCATTTACACCTACCAACTCACCAGCCCATATCCTCGATTTTCGCGAACCCTACCGACGAACTATGGAAAGCTTCCGGCAATCGCTCTGGAGAATACGGTTCATCTTTCACGGTTACATTTCGACCGACGCCTGTTAGGTTACCAGAAGAGGCAGCCTTAGAGAAACTAAGATCATTTCTTGTTACGCATTTTCGGTTAAATTGATGATGGGGGACCGCTTCAAGATTCCGTTTTCCGTATGTTGTCTCCGCGCACTTGCCAGCCGCCATCTCGTGAAGCAACTTGTCGACTAAAGCTTGATGAGGATTTTTACAATGGGACGTTGGCACGCTGTTCATAGAGCACAACTCTTGCCCTTCTCGTCCCGAAGAGGCGATAGAAGAGATTTGTTGTCCGACCAATTGATGGTTAAGGTTAACGAAAGCCAAACCCGGGTTTTCTGAGCCTGATATGACACCGTTTTCAGTCGTTAGGTAGCCGTTTGCGTGATATTTAGGACCAGGCTGCTCGGAGAATGCTGGCAGATTGTGAGAACCCATAAAAAGTTCGATTCTTTGTTTCTCCTTCGTCTGATTATAAGTCTTGTTGCTTTGGGAGTAATTGTCTAAGCACTCTACAAAAGGATGTTAAATTTAGTTTAGATTACAAACCGCACCCCTGAGGTTTAGCCTAATTATAAATAGCACCAGTTATCTTTCAAAATTACGAACACCCCCTCTTAAGGTTGCAATTTGTGAAATAGAAATAAATGTCAAGGGGTATTTGTAATTTTGAAAGTTTTTTTGGTAATTAGATTAAACCTCAAGGTAATTTTTGTAACTAACCTTAAATTCATATTATCACGAAAAATAATGTATTAGCACATACCGATTGGACCCGTTTTTGTTTCATCACTTAGTGCCATGATATCTTTCATGCTATCGACAACTTCGGCTATCTGCGGATGATGCGATTGAAAACATTAAAAATCATAAAAGATGGATGCTGCAGAAATCCGAACGGCACAATTTTTTTGATATTTTTTTACCTGCAAACACCTAATAAATCGTTTGGGATATCCTAAATCATTCACCAGTGGTGTTTCCATATTTCTAGCAAGTTGATCCCCTGCAGAAACAAATCTGCCCAAAAGAACTTTATTAAATACATAAGAATCAAGTCCATAAAAATTACGGGCCTTCACGACAATATCCCAACAAGAATTCATTCATCAAATCTCCAACAACAATTCACTCGAATAATGAGTAATCTTTATCCGTCTGATTCTGAGAGAGAACATTATAAAGCAGGCAATATAACTTTATATGGTTGACAGATTATGAACAAAATAGAACCAGCGGAGAAAAAAGGTCATTCTCATTCAGCTTTTTAATTTTAAACCTACAAATAAGCACATCAATCCTGAACGAAATCGTAATGCAGTGCCGAAAGGGCATTTATGGAAAAAAGCTTACGTATCACAAAGTGTTTGCAAATCCTCTGATGAAACTCTAAAAGATGCACCATTCTGAATGTCGTTTTGATATGTCTTAGCTGCCTGAACCATTTGATTAACCTGCAAGTACAAAAAAATTCATCAACTATTTTATTACGTACGGATACCAAGGTTCAAAAATTGAAGAATACACATTTTGTTTCTCCAATTTAACCGTCATTTTCCAAATATTTAAGATAATGTGAGGTTTTATGGCTTGTAAACTTTTGTATAACATATAATGTTGAGGAACTAATCATCTAACCAGACAATCCATAAATGAGACCACTGAATTTTATAATACTAGATAGCTTTTAAAAAATTAATTTCATTCTTAACTATCGTAAATGCATTACATGGGTGTTAAATAATTTCTTGATTATTTCAGTTTGTATTTAAGTTAGAATAGTAAGATGCAAAAGCTTTTCGATTGCACGTTATTCCATTAATTAAATGTTTTTGTATACTAGTTAAGTATTTGACATGTAGATTTGGAAAGGCAAATCCTAATAGCTTTCAATTTGGTTTTTTTACAATATCTCCCTAATTTCCTACTAACTTTAAAGTATATGGTTATGAGTTGAATTAAATACCCAAACTTGGCTAGTCACTATAACCCCATGTAACCAAACTGGCTTCAAAAGGATAACACGTATTTCTCAAAAAAACGAAAAAAAAAAATATATCTGTGAAATTTGATACCTAGGGAGTAATCAATAAAGAATTGTGCACCTGGGGAGTGATCAATCTACGAAGCAGAAACTCCTCGTGATTTTGTGCGCAAAATTCCCAGGACAATATCTGTGAAATTTCACGCACCAAGTTAAATATCTAAAACGGACAACTTAAAATCTATATATTATATAGTGAAACATGAAAACGTAATACCTTCAAGTCATATCTGAAAACAATCCTAAGTTTACCCTCATGAACAACACGAAATTTTTCATAAACACTTTCTTGAGTGGCTTTACTGTATTCCAGCACCAGTCCAGATGGAATTTTACATGCTCGAGGTGAATCCAGAAATAAAATCTCATCGAGCATACCACTCTCGAACTTTATCTTGAACAGCCTAGGAAATATGTCGAAGGTTGCCTCTACCAAATCACAAGAAGAAAAGTACACATAAAGCTGTTAAAAAGTTATTTGTGAACAATTTCAGCAACCACAATGGCCAAAAAGAGCTAAATTTATTCCTGGAAAGTTCGTGCTTTTTTTTTTGTGTGTGTGTGAGAGAGAGAGAGAGAGAGATGAAAAAAAATGCAGAGTCAAGGCCGCACTGTTCTAAATATCCCCGTCTAGCCCCGATTAGTCTCCGCCTAGGCGCTAGGCTCACCATGTCTGCCTATGCTATTATTCCGATTAGACCCCGCCTAACCTCGCCCAGGCTCCGCCTAGGCGCTAGATCCCAGTCTGCCGCCCGACTAGCGCTTAGCGCTTTTTAGAACACTAGTCAAGGGTACAATTTGGCTTGAAAATGTTGTCTACAAACATATTTGAACCAACAATGAACATAAAGATCGCATTAAACAATTTCTTCAGAATATATGTATCGGTGACAAATCAAGCAAAGAACTACATATCAATGGGATTAAGGAATATAATGCATACAAATGGAAAACGGCAAACTCAAAAAATATAAGGGCTAACAAACTGTTCAACCACCGGAAGCAAAGACTGACAGTATATGAGCAAGTATAGATCATACGATACAATATAAAAGGGTTCATTCCCTGCTTACCCAGACCCTTCCCTGATCTCGAACCACATATGTCACAACACCATGTCTCCTGAGACAAAAAAACTAGTTCCTCTTAGAAAGCAAAATTTCAGATGAACTCGGTGAAAATAGGATGAACCCATTCAAACATGCGAATTAGATTAAAGCTGCAAAATGGGGGGAATTTCAAGGAAATATGCAAGAAAATGAAAATCAGTTCCGAAAGAAATGCACGGCTCTGATTGAGACTAACCATAGAGTTTGGGCAGAAAACACCAGTCGTGTGCAGCTCAATATTTTCATATTTAGAGAAACACCACTTTTTCCTTGAACCAGGGGCATAATACTCGGACACAAATTTCTTCCAGTAGGCAATGCTGTTGTCCTGTAGGAAAAAAAAAAGCACTCATGTTAAATTAATATCTTTGAAAAGTCACCAATGCCTTGATTCTTTATCTTTTCTAAAATCCACACCAATAATGGATTTGATAAGAGCGAGAAGCAAACGAAAATGAACCAGATGCTAAAACACTTTTTTTCTGTTTTTTTATAAGAAACAAATGATTTTATTAAAATGAAAGAGAGTACGAGTTACAAAGGGACGAGAAGTCCCAAATAACAAAATAAAACATAAGATTAAGGACACAACTCCAATCTCTAGCAATATCACATACAAAAAAGATTCTTATGTATGATACGAGTTTCTTAGAAGAAACTCGTACCATACGTTAAAAAGAGTATATGGAAGACAAGTGCAATTGTTAAGCTAGGAAGAAGCAACTAACATGTGTGTTGTTCCTCAGATGATATAGATACTGCTTCAACCGCCTCGAACAAATACCACCATCGAGCAAAGGTGCAAAACTTGTTTGTAGATTACCCTGGTCTTGCATAAGGTTTATAATCTGCTGTTTTGGTAGCTGCAGTTGAAACCCCCTGAGCTGCGGAGCTGAATGTAAAATCGGTAATTGCAGCTGATTTCGTAGCCCATACTGCTCGATCATTGCCACTAATTGTGGATTTTGGTCTCGTAACTCCTTCAACATCATTTCCTCAATAATCTTATCCTGCTGCTGCTGATGGACGTTCTCTTGGTTCACATCTAGTCTTCGTTTCTTCGGAATTGGTGTAAGCATGTCGGGTTCCTTTTTAATTTGAAAAGGAAGCGGATCTTGACGAGTTTGTAATTTTGTCTTGCATGGACTTTTAGGACCTTTAGTATTTTCCAGTTGTTGCTTTTTTCTCCCTTTTTGTCCGCCTCGACATGATTGAGAAAATGTATCATCACTACGAAAAACATTCACAGGATTGTAAAGCTCATGGGCTACAGCAGATCTCCAAGTCGAAGAATTTTCCAGAAACGATGAATTCATAACGTTAGAAGCAAAGTTTGTATTTAGTTGTGCCATACTGAGAACAGAATCCATATGCTCTTCGTTTTTGAGTGAGTTGTGAGAGCTTAAAGCCTCCAAAAATCCTCCAGCCCCGTTAACCGGTACCATTAGAGGTAATTGGTTGTTTGACTCCAGAAAAGCCTCCAAAGCCATCACTTGCAGGATAGTGACAACAAGAAAGCCGAAGGGTTGAAATAATATTCATGCAAGAAATCCCAAAAAACTGCGAAGCCAATATAAATGTAAGTTCTTCTGTTCTATAAAAAAAAACTCTTAAAATACAGAGCATACAAATACAATATAGGGATAATTACAATAAACTCCCTGAGGTTCGGGCTAATTACAAAGAAACCCAAAGATTTTTGACAATTGCAAAAAACTCCTTGAGGTTGACTCTGTTTTACATTTCCCCATTTATAAACAAAAAACATTTCAAAACACCTCCTGATACATATACAAATATTACAATTACCCCCTTAAATTTAAGACATAAGCAAACTTGAGGGGGCTTTTTGTAATTTTGAAACATCTCTGTTTTTTTTTTGTATTTAGTCCAAACCTCAGGGAGGTTTTTGTAATTATCCCTACAATATATGCATTAGTTTGTTTAAGGTTCAAATTTCAACCACTTAACGGGAAAATTATGATATACACGAGTGCGAAAACACCAAAGGGGAGGATCACGCCTACTTAGTAGTGGGATCTACAGATAGGCATCGTTTGATGTTTTCACCCTCGGTGCATATAAGAGTTTTCCCTCACTAAGCCATGTAAGTAAATCCCTTACGCTCAACACGAGAAATGCAAGCACTCGAAAATATTCTAGAAATGAATGCAAAAAGTAGCAATTCATTAGTGAGAATACAATGCAGAATCAGACAAATGTATTGAAGAAGTAACAATAACACTAAAAACACATATGCATTCATCCAAGAAAGATGGTCAGCGGTGAAATATAAATGTGATGGCACTCAATAAAAGGCCTACAATCGGATAAAGACAGGAAAAACTGAGTGATAACGGTGACGGATATTAGACGGATTCAGCATTTGCAGCATGCATCATGGTGATGGACATAAAAGAAAGCTGTAATAGCACTTAGAATGAATTTACACACAGAAGCCTGAAAGTCCATTTTCCCAATGAATCACAAATTATATCTCATAATTAAGATGAAATAGAACCCAAATTCTGAAATAACATGTAAAGCATTTCAATGTCATCCCAAAATAAAAGGCATCACTTATAAAAGAAGCCAAAATCTGAAATTACATGCAAAGCATTTCAATGTCATCCCAAAGAAAAGGCATCAGTTACAAGTTAAGCCCAAGAAAAGCTATCCCAGCTGACACAATCATATTTAGCAGAATAAAATCTATCAAAAGAAAGTAAAACAATACTCAGACCAAACAAGAACTCAGAAACAAAACACCTAAACAAAACATGCAAGCCCAGATACATATACACTCTCCCAAATCCAATCAAAAACTAAAAAAAAAAAAATCAAAACAAAAGACATAAAGAAGCAAAGGGGCAAAAAAACATTTTCTCAAAACTCTCACAGAAATTTAAAAAAAAATTAAAAAAATATTGCACAACGTTTTTACACATCAACCATAATCACAAAATTTATATATATATATATATATTTTTTTCCTAAAAAGCAACTCTTCACCCATTACACAAAGTACTCAACCCAATGAAACATTCAATATATATATATATATATATATATATATATATATATATAAAAACAAGAACCAAGGCATCAACTACAAAAAAGGGAGGGTAAAAAAAAAATGGAGAACCCAATTCAAAAAAAAATTCTTTTATAAATGCAGAACTAAACATTAATAACTATTACCCTCAGAAATTCAAGCTCCGAAAATCGTTTGCCATTTTTCGTACAAGTTTGTGCGAGCGACTGAGAGAATATGGAGCGTTTCTTGATTTTTCTATAACGAGTTCGCGGGAAGAAATAGAGCCTTGGGGGTGACCGGTTGGTGCCGGTAAGTGGGCCACCTTTGACGTGCCATCACCGGTTGTGAGTAATGTGGACACGCGTCACTCGGGTCGGGTACTGTCACCATATTTTGTATTTGCGGTGTGAGTCCGACAAAATCTGGTAACAAATCTCTTTTTGTTTTTACTTGGGTCGTGCCAGTGACCCATTATTTTATTTTTATTTTTTTGGCTTTTATATTTAGGTATATAAAGTAGTGATAAGGCAGCGAGGTCCTAAAGCCTTACACAATGATGTCTAAAAATAAGTCTCGGAGCCCCGTATCCGACTCAGACCGGGGAAATGGATCCAACCCGAAATGTGGACTATTGATCTCCCTTACAACCAAGTAAACACCACCGTCCAGATGAAGACACATGGCACACTCACATTAGCCAGGGATATCTATAAATACATTGCTACAGTAACTTAATGGTAACTATTCATTCTGTCACTTTTACTACTTATTTTTACATTTACCGTCTTTATACCCCCGCATCTTCGAACTCGATCCGACTTAAGCATCGGAGGGTCTTAGTCGGGACCACCCCGCTAGCCCTCGACGTTTGTTCATCTATTTCAGTCACTTAAGAACTCGAACCCTAGGTTTCGAAAGTCCGCGACCGGGTAACTTACCGATCTAAATCAAGTAGAGATGCCAAAACTATCCCGACCCGGACTATTGATATTGTAAGTCGAAAAGTGTCGGGTCTATTTGACCGGGCATATTAGGCCCGAAATTCCGGTCGGCCGGGTTAACCAGACTTTTCATGTGTGTTTTAATGGGTTAGGTTGGGCTTGGGCCTCCAAAATGACAGTCTTATGGAATTTTCGATTTGACGCAGCCCGAATTTCTTTTTGGCCCATCAATCTTGCAATGACCCGGTCCATTTGAAAGCTCTAATATAAATCAATCAATTATTATCTAATACATTACTGATAAATTTTAGTAAATTTTAAAATTATATTTGAATGGAGTTTGATAGGTAATTGAATAGGATTTGGATTAGTTTTAATTGAGTCAATATGAGCCGAGGTGGAATAACTTGATTTTGTGTATTTGATCTTTTTTGTTTTTTATTATCAGATCATGATTAATCCAAGCTTTAAATAATAAATATATATGTTCAAATTTGATTTACTAAATTAAAAATTCGAGCTCATGAGTTGAGATTTTACCAATTACAATAGTCTCAAATCGAGGATTGGATAACTTTTTTTTGTTTTTCCAGCTATTTTTATAATTTGACAATCAATATTATCGTAATAAGATATGTGTGGATTAAATGATTTAGTTGTTCAAATTTGTCTTTTTCTTAGTTTTGTTTTGATGTAATCATTTGCTAGAGATTTGTGTAATTTGAAATTGGATTACAAATTTATTAGGAATAATATACACAAAATGCGATACTTGCATGTAAACAGAAATTGCATATGTCATGAGTTGACTTTGTCGGATTTTTGTTTGTATAGAAATTAGTGTTTTTTTTAATACAATGAGATATTAGAGAGTCGAGTTCCGGTCATTGGCGTTAGGGGTGGGCATTCGGGGTCGGGTAGTCGGGTCCCGACCTGATCGGGTCGGGTATTTTCTCACAAAGCCGGGTATCGGGTACCCGATCAGATACCCGATACTAATCGGGTCGGGTAGTGGGTAAACTACCCGAATACCCGATCGGGTACCCGACATAATTTAAAAAAAAACGAAAAAAGAAATTAGGCGTGCATAAGATGTTTGGGTGTTAAAATATTTTGAAATAATTAATGATTTATACATGATCTTAACCTAAACATGTTTTTTTCAACGGAAAATACAAAAATGCAAAAATATTTTGTAAACATTTTGAGTTGGTTTATATTTAATATGCAACATTGGACTACTGTGTTTATTACAAAAATACATTTTAAATTGTATATATACATACAACTTTGAACATCTTATCCCTTATGAATTTTGGTATTCACATGCATGTACAAATTTCTTTAGCATAATTTACAAATGATCAATAAGTTACTAATGAAATATTTAGCTACTCAGCTTAATGTCAGAAATATTAAGGTGGAAATTAAAGGCATCACTTACTTTTCTTTCATTCTACTCAGAAAAGATTAATTGCTAGTTTGAATTATCAATTCATTTTAAGAGTGATTGCATGTTAATTAATAATCTCCAGCTGAGTAATTTCATGCGTAGACTTGCAGTAGGAAAATACTTGTATAACCGCTCCCAAAATTTGTCTGGCCTCTATGAAATCCAATCTGCTTACTTTTTTATGATTGTGATTGAAGATTGTGTTTACAATTCAAAGCCTTTAATTATATATAATTCAAATAATATAACAGACATTTTTTCCCAAAAAAAAAAAAAAAAAACCCGATTAGTCGGGTACCCGATAATTTCGGGTAAGTATCGGGTACCAATATATGCTACCCGATTTTTTCGGGTACCCGACCCGATTACCCGACTACCCGACCCGATGCCCACCCCTAATTGGCGTAGCTAAGGGAGGGCCAACCCGCCCCCCCCCTTTTAATTTTTTTTTTATTAGGCAAATCTTTTTAAAAAAATTATATATTAGTTGAAATTTATATGATTTTTTATGGTTTTTCTATTTGGCTCATCCCGCTTTCGTGTACCGGCCTAGCCTATTATACTGTCCTGGCTACGCCATTGGTTCGGGTCAATCCACATCACAAACTTCTACTATTGAAACACTTGTTGATCAAATATTTAGATATTGAATACCTTTTTATCTCCTAATAGTTTATATTCTGCAAGGTAGTTGTTTTGTTTTCTTTCAATAAAATGACAATTTTTTCAAAGAACTCAAGATTTATGGTGAATTACGTGTAAGACAAATTGTAATGGAATTTCGTTGAATGTGTGGATTGGATTATTTTTCATTTCTATACATTTTCATAAGTATTACTTTATTTAAAAAAAAAAGTGATAGAAAATAACTAGAGGAAATTTATGGAATATGTTGTTTTGGTCCTCATACCACATAATACGCTCCTATTACTTTTGTACCTAATTTTTTACTTTTGTACCTAATTTTTTTTTACACTCCTGCATATTTTTTTGATTATTTTTATTTTTTTTCTTTTTTTTATTCCTGCATTGTTTTACATGTTATATAAGTTGTTATGATATTATTTTAATGTGTTTCTTTGTTGTTTCTATTTGTTTATTTGTTGTTTCGATGTTCAAAACAATTTTAACCTATTTTTTATTCATATATTATTTTGTACATTGTTTCTATTGTTTTGGTGTTGTTCAATAATATTTTTAATGTTGTTCTAATAATTTTGTTGTTGTTTTCATGTAGTGTTCAATGTATAAATGCAATTTTTACCTATTTTTAAGCTCTTTTTATTCATGTAGTGTTTTAAATATTTGTTACGTTGTTTTAGGTTGTTTCCATATCCTTTTAATGTTGTTCGATGTTTCTTTGTTGTTTCCACGAAATTTTTGATGTTTAAATACAATTTTTACCTATTTTTAACTTTTTTTGCTCATATGGTGTTTCTATATTGTTTTTGGTTTGTTTTATATTGTTTTTTGGTTGTTGAAACATGTTAGAAACAATGTTGAAACAAAGCGTAAAAATATACCGGAATTTTTCCTCGAGCGTATTGTTGTGTAGAAAATAGCGGGAGCGTAAATTTAGATAAAATTGTACCGGGAAACGTAAAAGGCTGACATTGACTTAAAAAATGTGGGTATTTCTGTCAATTGCACAAATAACTTTCTTCTGAATGTGGGTTGGTCGCTTCTTAATTCCTTGGGCTTGGGCCCATCGGATTGGGCTTTTTAGCTGATGGACTTGGACTATTATTGGATCCATGAAGTGGTGGTAGGGTGTATGTGGTGGGCTGGCTGGTGGATTCTTAAATCCTTGGGCTTGGGCTCATCGGATTGGACCTTTTTAGACTAATGGGGTTGGATTATTATTGGGTCCATAAATATAATCACACTCTACAGTAATTTGAAAATCTTATGACTCCCATATAAACCAATAAACAAGTTTTAATATTTTGTTTCATTTGATAAATGCTTGAACCGAAGCCAAAACTCATTTAATTAAAAATGAGAAAATTATATAAAAAGAGGTAATTTTAATATGCCCCAAACTATGCGTGTTTTTCTACTTTATCCACTTAATTTTATATTGTCCTAGTTTACCCCTTAAACTTTGCAATGTTTTACTTAGCCTATAATTTCCAAATTTTCGGCTAACTATTAGTGGATTGTCATTTGTCTGTAGCTACTACATCTCGAACAATTATCTGGATTAATTTTCTCTCAAAATCTTGTCATTGGTAGTCAATATACAAATAATATTAATTAATAGTAATTTTTATCAATAAACTAGACTATAATACCATTTTCAAATATCACAAAATAAAGTAACCATAGCGGTATAGGGTAAATTTGGAAATTATAGAGTAAGTGTTCATGGGGTAAAATAGAATAATTCAAAGTTAAGTTCCCAAAATACAAAAACTAGCATAATTTGGGGCCAAATTAAAATTACCTCATAAATTTTTTAAAAATATCAGGTTACTTGTTTTGATGTGTGTTGAAATTTCTCTAAAAAGTCCACGTTAATAATTAATTTCATAGATGAACTTTTATTTCAAAGTATTTCCACACATACACATTACCGTCACATATGATGTGGGACAGACAAAAGACCCATTTAATTTCTAATTACGGTATCCTTAAACTCGTCAAATAAAATCCATTTTCTGAATTTTGATAGAACGGTCAAATTAAATAATAATCTCCACATTTTCAATGTGTCCCTTAACTCCAAATGACATTCAATTTAAATCTCAAAATAAAATAGCATCATATGATAAAATTTTAGTCGAGAAGACATATAATATATCCAAATGAATTTTCTAGATAAATGAAAATTTCAGTAAGACATATGCAACAGCTAAAAAAATAACAAAGGCATTTATGAAATTCAAATTAAACCTAACCAAGAAACATATTTGGATGCCACACTTTTATTTACTTTTAAATACATATGTTTTATTCCATGCTACATATGGAGGAGTACACCAGGTGCATAATAACCGTAGATTTATTATGAATATGTAAAGATTCATGCACAATCACCTAGTCCGACGTGTATTGTGTGCATATCTGCATTATATACTACACCTAGTGTATTCCTCCTAAAGTAACATCTACAAAACCAGATACATATATATTATCATGGTGCTATTCAATTCGATCTTGTAATCAGAGGCAAACGGGGGGTGGCGACAAGTAGGGGGTTGTTGCCCCTCTCCCCCCCCCCCCCAAAAAAAAAAAAAAACAAATTGTTTTTTCACAATGTATCATTTTAAATACTAAAATTATTTATAAGGAAACTTTAGTATTCGCCATTCGGCCCCCAAAATTATTCATAAATGTGTTGTATTCCTCCCAACTATAGTTTTACCTCCAACTGTAAATTTATACGTCCGCCACTGCTCTTAATCAAAACAACTAGCCACCACCAAACTTACAAGTTTTACTTCAGTGTTTAATGTTAAAAAATGAATAAAATGATCTAATTTAGTGATGTTTGGCTATTTAGAGTATTAGGACACTTTTCCATGAATTTATTGTCAACCAAACTTTTGGTCTTATAAATATTGTTCACAGTGCAATTCTCGTTATTAGTCCATTCTCAATATCCCTATGGACCACCCCAACAACCTCTAATTATGCTTGCATGAAATACATTTTCTTTTCTCTTTTCTCTTTTTTTTTTTTTTTGTTTTGAACCACGCATTTAATTTAATTGGCATTCTTAGAATAGGTTTAAAGAAGACTCATTTTCCATTTATCGACATAACTATCATTTGCATAAACAAAAAATGGGACAACTATTCAACATATTATATTGTGGTATCACAAAAAACACATTCTCAAAATCACATTCATTTAAGATTTATTACGGTCGTGAGAGGCTCTCAGCAAAAAAATAAAGACCATCTAGGAAGGGATAAGTGGTGGGAATCGAATATTAAATCTCTGGTTTGAGTTTGAAAGTTTTAACCGGTGAACCACTATTCAATTCTCGTAAATTATTGTAGCTTTAAATTGATAAAAGGTGATTATAATAGAAATATAGTGATATAACTTTATTTTACATTATGAAAAACAACCACATGTAAGAACCATTATGTAAATAAATTATAACAACTTAGCCGTTAAATTAGAAGGCCAAATGAACTAGGGCCTTGGGTTTGGATATTTCAAAGGATGACGATATTCTCACCTCATTTTCCTCTAAATACACTCATTCTTTAAATATATCCCTCCACTTTTTCAAAATACCTTATTTACTTAATATACCTAAGAGTGTAAACAAGTTGAGTCGAACCCTACATACTACTGTTCAAGTTTGCTTGAATTTTAACCGAGCTTGAAAAATTGTGTTTGAGTTTGATTTGATAAGCTCGAATGAGCCTTAGTCGAGCCAAGCACGAATCGAGCTCGAGTAGCTTGACACTTGGTGTAACATCTACCATTCACATGTCCTATGTTTTAGGAAGTGGGACATTTGTAAAGCATCTACACATTAAGCGTAACATATGAATAGTAGATGTTACACTAAGATAATATAATTCCACGATAAGATCCACAAAACCGATTTTCACAAAGATTTAATGCACTCAACAGAGGCCAAGAGAATAATATGATTGGAAAAACAAACAACACAACTATCAAAAATTAAATTCATGCACCACACTTGTTTCCTCGTTTAAAATTTTTCTTATTGTATTTTTTTCATTCTTGTTAGTGCATCAAGTATTCCCTCACAAAAATTTACTAACATCTTTTATGAAAATTCTTAGCTCTTAAATGATCATTATTGTAAAGCAACCAGATGATCCGGATTCATTGCAGGCATGTGTTCGGATGTGTGAGTATTTTTGAAGTTTAGGGCATTTTAGTCATTTTAGGGGAAGATATCTTTGTCTAATTTTTTTATGGAGTATATTTATAGGTTTTGGGGTGTGAAATTTATTTTTATCTTCTTTTTTTATATATAGAGAAAAATCACTAATCTATATTTTACGTTTTTTTTTATGACACAAACCCCATACTACCTTCAATCCATGGGATATCCGTCTATAGAGCTATCAATTCCAGCCCGATGGGTTGAACTACGTTTTTATGCCCGAAAAATCGAAGTCTATTTGGCCGCCCATTAGACTCGAAACAAATCAAATCGGATTGGCCCATATTTTACTGATGTTATTTCATGATTGGTCTCCAATTTTAATGGTCCGGTTAATGTTTGGCCGGCCCCGACTCAATTTTTGCTCTTGGCCCGGAGGCCGACCCGGGCATTTTGACAGCTATATCTGTCCACTAGAGGATATAGATGATCACGGTGCGGTTTGGGCGGTTTTTTCAATATTTTCAAACCAAATTGCTAAGTGCGGTTCGGCCACAAGTTTGATTTTACGTCACGGTTTTTTACAATAAAACAAACATGCGGTTTTCAACGGTTTCGGTCGATTTTGCGGTTTTAACGTACAATACGTGAATATTATATGGAAAAATCAAAATGAGTAAAAAAAAACTTATCAATTCGATAATTAAAAAGTTAAGGATATGTTGTTGTCTAAATTGAATTTTATAACAACTTCAATAACATATAATAATTGAATCTAATAGATATATGGAGTGTTTGCAATCACTAAAAAACGTGTTTCTTATATTTTTGCTTTAAAAAATCACTTTTTAGTGTTTGCAAGTGACAACTTCTGTTTCGTTTAATCATAATCTAAAAACATTCCCTCAAAAAAAATCATAATCTAAAAACATGGAAAGACAATTCATAATTATACACAAATATTCTATATATTTTGAGAGAAATGTAATAATATATATATAATATATATAAATACATATATGAAGTATTCTATTTGCGGTGTGGTTGATGCGGTTTGAGACTTGAAATTGTAATTGCACCATCTTATGCGGTGCGGTTTAGATTAAAAATATTAATCGTGGTTTTTCAGATAAATAAGCAAATGCGGTGTGGTGCAGTTTGATTCAATCGATTTTAGCAGTTTTCAGTTTTTGTTGATCAGCCTTAATGAACAACCCAAACCTTGCTATCCGTGATAATTAGAAGTTGAACTTGGGGCTCCAAGGTTGCTACTAAGTAACCACACGCCACCACCCAACCCCGAGGATTTATCAAACCATATACTAATTATAAATTATCATATTTAAGTTAAATATTCAAAATGACACACTAATATCATACTTGCAAATTATTTTTATAAACGCAAAATTTTGTAGTAGTTTAAAAAACACAAAGAAAATTTTCATTTTCATCCCATACTTTTATATATAAAAAGACATAATTGTACTTGGGATCAACAACTCCAGTGGTTGAATCTAGTAGCATAAGAAGAATTGGCCAGAAGCATGTGGGTCATCTTCAAATTTGGTGATCTTTGGGTCGATAAAAAAAAATAAAATTAGAAATCCCTATAAATTCCCCCAACTACCCAATCCTCTCACCTATAAAATCCATCTCTCTCTCGAAAAAGACAACTCAGCCACAACTGCTTGTCCTAATAAGCATAGCGGGCAGTTGAAACTTGAACCCGCAGACCCCTAGCTCAATTTCGACCCGACCCGACCGTGTCGACCCGCACATGGAGCTGCCGGATATGGAATCCATGGCGTCGGCCATCGGAGTCTCCGTCGCGGTTCTCCGATTCCTGCTATGCTTCGTGGTCACCATTCCGGTTAGCTTCTTCCACCGGTTCGTCCCCGGCAGACCCACCGCGCGCCACCTCTACGCCGCCGCCACCGGGGCGATTTTGTCGTACATGTCGTTTGGGTTCTCGTCGAATTTGCATTTCCTCGTGCCGATGCTTCTAGGTTACGCGTCGATGGTGCTCTGTCGAAAGTACTGCGGGATTATTACTTTCTTTATGGCATTTGGGTACCTTATTGGATGGTGCGTGTTTTCCTTTTTTTGAATTACTCGCTGTATTTCGTTCTGTATGTTGCTTTCGCTTGAAGCATGGAACCTTTTTTTTTCTCTATTTTTTTTGAAATTTTGGAATTGTCTTTTTGGTATGGATGTTTTGTTTGGATTTCTGAAAGGTTGGATTTGTAGGAGTTATTTGAATTTTACTGTTGCAGTCGGGCGGCAGACTGGGACCTAGCGGCTAGGTGGAGGCAGAGTCTGGACGGGATTAGGCGGGACCTAGGTGGGGTTAGGCGTGGCCTAATTGGAAGAATAACGTAGGCGGACAAGGGGAACTAACGCCTAGGCGGGGACTAATCGGGGCTAGACTGAGATTTCTAGAACAGTGGTTGCAGTTATATGTAGTTAGTACGGTTGTTGGCTTAATAGTATGGATTGAGTGCGTTATGTTTTTTCAATTGTGGAAACAACAGAGATTTTTATTCTCTTTGTTGTTTTCAATAGTAATTGAAGTGGAACAGAGAATTGAAAAGATGGCTCTGTTTTTTTTTTTTTTTTTTCCTTTTTCTTTTTTTGGAAGATGAGTGCAGGTGAAAGTTTTAAGTTAAAAAAGGAGTACAACTCCTTGAAATTCAATGTAAGCTAGTGAGTGAAAAGATGGCACATTTGATTTGGGAAAAGTGATAATATTTTCTTGTCAGCGACAAAATGGATTTGGTTTTACATTTGCTTGGATTTTCTTTTGAGCACTGTTCTAAAAATCTCCGCCTAGCTCCTATTAGCCCCGCCTAGGCGCTAGGCCCAAGTTTGTTGCCTGCCTAGCGCCTTTTAGAACACTGCTTTTGGGTATTTTCATGGATCTTAGTTGCTGTAATTGTTCAAACTTCAAACCCCCTAGTGATAATTTATGAGAGGCTTTGATAATAAATGTTCCTCTTTGAAGGTTGAATTCGTTGTTTATTACATGGGGTACATTCTTTTGTTTGTTTTATATCCCATGCTTTTCTCATAGCGTTCGATTACGCCTTTTATGATGGAAATTATTTTGACTATTAGTATACATGTGTAGCCATGTATACTACATGAGCGGAGATGCATGGAAGGAAGGAGGTATAGATGCTACAGGTCAGCACCATCTCAGTTACTATTGCTGCAGTTTGAATTTATTCATTTGATTGTATTTCCATTAATGATGTTTATCTGCCCTTGTGGAATTTCGTGTAAGAAGCCATGAGGATGTGAAAATTTTCGAGCACATAGTTTCAGGATGCATTGCTAAACATATCTTGTGCATGCATGTACTAATGTGGACATGCTTACAACATCCAGTTCAACTTTGGCCATTTCTTATACTTATGTATTTAGTAATGATGGCACTAAAACACATTCTTTGCTTCATTTTTTTGTTTTTACATTTTCTTAAAAATTCAGACGGTTAATCATTTTGTCACTCCTGGTAGTTGATTCTTAGTTCCTATCTGTACATGCAAACAATTTCACTGCATATATTGGAGTTCGGTTTTCCAAGATGCTAGACATCTCTGTAGTTACTGAAATACAAAATTTACCTTTTTCCGCATGCAATATCCTATTTGAAGAAGAAGAGAAAAAAAAATACAAGGAAGCTCCTTTGGGAGTACCATAATATTTATTCCGCAGCATGTATACTCGAGTTGGCTATTGCACAATTCTATGTCTCACAGTCAGTTTGATGATAATTTAGTCCAAGTGCTCTGGATTCTCCAAAAATTGATGTGTTGAAATACACTACACCGTGAATGTTTCTACTTTTTTTAATCTTTGTTTTTTTATGGGAGCTCATACATTGTATTTTAGTAAGGCCGATAACCATTAGTCGTGGTGCATTGGAATTGATATATAATTTTTTTTTTTAGGAATGCATGTTTCTATTTATCTGAACGTCATACATTTTAATTTATAAACTGGCCTAGCTGTTTCTTTGCTAGTTCTGTTTCTTGAGGCCTTTTTTTCCCCCTTTTTCACTTTCTTCGTGTTCACAATTTGTAGGAGCTCTGATGGTGATAACACTGAAAATCATATCATGTGTCATTAATTACAACGATGGATTGCTAAAAGAGGATGATCTACGCGAGGCACAAAAGAAAAACCGGTTGCTCAAGTTGCCATCAGTACTCGAGTACATGGGCTATTGTCTCTGTTGCGGAAGTCACTTTGCTGGTCCCGTGTATGAAATGAAAGATTATCTCGATTGGACTGAGAGAAAAGGGGTATCGTATTTATGTTCATATCTCATGCTTCTCTACATTGCTCTCTCTGCAATTACTTCAATTAATTCATCTCCAATATTATCTTTGATAGATCTGGCAAGATACAAAGACGGGATTATCCCCCTCTCCGTATTGGGCAACTTTCAGGGCTCTTTTCCAAGCTGCTCTCTGTATGGGCTTGTATCTCTATCTTGTACCACATTACCCACTTTCCCGATTTACGGAGCCTGTATACCAAGAATATGGGTTCTGGAAAAGGTTAAGTTATCAGTACATGTCGGGCTTCACTGCTCGTTGGAAGTATTATTTCATTTGGTCCATCTCAGAAGCTTCTATTATTATTTCTGGCCTGGGATTCAGTGGCTGGTCAGATTCAAATCCACGCAAACCCCGGTGGGACCGTGCGAAAAATGTTGACATATTAGGTGTTGAGTTGGCTAAGAGTTCCGTGCAGATACCGCTTGTTTGGAATATTCAAGTCAGCACCTGGCTTAGACACTGTAAGTTTAACTTTCATTAAGAGGTGCATTCTCTTTTAGAGATAGAGGACGATTTGGTAAGAAATCGAATTGTTGTTGTTTCGTTTAGATGTTTATGAGAGGCTGATTCAGAAAGGTAAGAAACCAGGCTTCTTCCAGTTGCTGGCTACTCAAACCGTGAGTGCCGTGTGGCATGTAAGTGTAAACTCCATCCTTCTCACAAATCACAATTTAGTACAATTTGCGTCTCTATGCAATTTCCATATAATAGGTTAGGGATGTTTGTAAACGAAATTTTGCAATCACTAAAAAAAGTGATTCTTTGCTTTTGGCGGAAAAAAAAACCACTTTTTAGTGTTTGTAAATGTCAACTTCTGCTTCTGATTATGCTTCATTTAATCAGAATCTAAAAGTGCTTTAGATTTTTCATTCTGCTTTTGGTTTGACTTGTACGAATAAATAAGTACTTTTACAACTTTTTCACCAAACACTCAACTTGTGATTCTATTTGCAAACACTATCAACGTCTAATTCTCAACCACTTTTATTTCTGCTACAATAAATCACTTCTTCTAAAAGCAGAAGTTTTTGCAAACACTCCTTAATCGAGTCCATTTTCATTTACTAGCACATTAACTCTTGCATTATGATTCGGTGGGATTTGCTTACACACTTATATATGAAATACAAAAGTATCACCTTGCATATAATCAGTACACTTGCCGAGATTGTCCTGCCGATACCAGCATTTTCTATTTTTACTGTCGTAAATGTGAGTGAACTGAGATTAACAATATAACTACTGATTTAAAATAAAATTCACTGTTTCACAGGGATTATATCCTGGGTACATTATATTCTTTGTTCAATCTGCTATAATGATCGCTGGTTCAAGAGGTAAGAATTGTAAACAAATGCTACTTATCATTTTATCGACACGATTATGCATTGTCCTAATTGCCTTCGTTCTAAAAATTTTTTTGGGTCGACGAGCAGTTATTTACAGATGGCAGCAAGCCAGCCAAACGGCTCTATTTAAGAAGCTGCTCGATTTGTTAAACTTTGCTTACACGCTATTGGTTTTGAACTACTCCTGCGTTGGTTTCCTGGTTAGTTCTCTTCACTTTCCTATATCAGTAACTTGCGGTTAATTACAAAAGTTCCCTTGAGGTTCAATCTAATTACAGAAAAAACCCAGCAATCTTTCAAAATTACAAATACTTCATTGACTTGGTTTCTATTTTATAAATGAGATATTTACAAAACTACCCTTATGGTTTGGGTTAATTACAAAAGGACCCACAGGTCTCTGAAAATTACAAAAAGTCACATGATGTTTGATTTGTATTACACTTTAACCCCTTTATAAGCAAAAATATATCAAACACCCCCTTACATTTAACACAGAATCAAGTGTTTTTTGTAATTTTCAAACATCTTTGTCTGTTTTTGTAATTAACGCAAACATCGGGGTAGTTTTTGTAATTATCCCTTTATAAATTGCATGTAAACCTCAAGGGGTGTTTGTAACTTTGTAATACCTGTTCGAAAGATAACTAGAGTTTTTAGTAATCAGCCTAAATCTGAGGGGTAGTTTTTGTAATTTACTCTTAACTTTTTTCAGCTAAGTAACTATATGATGTTGTAACCAACACAGGTATTAAGCCTGCACGAAACACTAACTGCATATGGAAGCGTCTATTACATCGGAACCATTATTCCAGTTGCCGTTATCCTGCTCGGCAAAGTCATCAAGCCAGCAAGGCCAGCCAGATCAAAAGCTCGGAAAGATGAGTGAGATTTAGATCGCGTCTTTCGGCTTTTTATTAAGAGCTTGGAATAAGATTAGTGAAAGAGTAGTTTTTCTGATTCCCTTTTTTTTTTAATTTCTAATGTCTAAAATAACAAACATGGTCGAGCCGCCATTCGGTTATCATAATTCGAAACGTGGTTTTGTTCACGTGTTATCTTAGCCATCTTGATCATCTTTATAATCATGTAGTACTGTAAAGTAACTGTGTGGTTATCTCAATTCATATTTGTGTTAAAATAGAAAAATTACTGTCAAATGTTGTGATGTTCTGGCCCGGTTTTGGGTCGAATCAAGTCGGGTTTTTCTTGGATTCGGTTGGAGGAGAGGAAAGAAAGAAAAGATGGAACTGCTTGAAACTCTTCTTAAAGAATGTTTCATTGATAGATATTGTAGATCTGTTATTTGATGTTACTGTGTTAGTCTCTTGCTGCATTTTTTGTTTCAAGTTTCTGCAAATAAACTAGGGATAGTTACAAAAACACCCCTAGAGTTTTGGCTAATTACAGAAAAACCCAAAGATATTTCACAATTACAAAAAACCATTAGGTTTGGTTATGTTTAAAATTCAAGGAGGTAATTGTAATATTTTTATAAATGTCAAGGGGATTTTTTTAAATATATTTTGTTTATGAAAGGGTAAATATAAGATGAAATTAAACCTCTAGGGTTTTTTTTGTAATTTTCAAAAATATCTGGGTTTTTTTGTAACTAGCCCGAACCTCAGAGGTGTTTTTATAAGTATCCCAATAAACTAACTTAAAGATGGAATTTATGACAGTTTCAGACTGTTTTTTCGTATAATTTTTTTTGATAGTTTCCCAATATCAGAGTAATGTTAATTTAGGGGCGTAAACAGTCACGCAATGTATTATTCGAGTTTGATACTTTGATTTTAAATCTTTTATTGAGTTTGAGATTGTGTTTGAGTGAGTTTGGTTATTAAATAAGTTTAAAGGATAATTACAAAAACTACCCCTGAATTTTGACCTAATTACAAAACATCCCAACTAACTTTTAAAATTACAAAAAAAAAAAAACATGTGGATAACGGAACTTGTGAAAAGTCAAATCTACCCTTGACAATAAAAATTTCTTAGAAAATGTGAATGGACAAGTTTTGCCCTCAGTCTAATTACATATCAATTTTCATCTTAGGCATCAACATCCAATGGTCCATAATTTTTAATTTTTAGAATTGAATCAAACAAATTAAAAAGAAGGGATAGTTACAAAAATACCCCTGAGGTTTGGGTTACTTACAAAAATACCCTGAGATGTTTCAAAATTACAATTAGCCCCCCCAGGTTTCATTTTGTCTTAAATTTAAGGGTCATGTAACTATAATATTTTTATAAATGTCATGGGGGTTTTTGAAATATTTTTTCCTTATGAAGAGGGAAAATGCAAGACGGATCAAATCTCAAGGGAGTTTTTGCAATTTTTAAAAACTTCCGAGTTTTTTTTGTTATTAGCCCGAACCTTTAGTTTTTTTTTTTTAAAAAAAAATAGGGAGCGCTATTAACACCCCTAAAACTTATTTATACACCCCCTCTTTTTAATTATAAAAAATGTCATATATCGAAAAGACTAAAATGTCCGTAGTATCATACCAAATTTCTAAATACACCCACCAAATTTCTATATACCCCCACAGTTTCATAAAATCAGAAGCAATAGAAGAATTATGCATTGTAATTTTGCAATCATTCATCATTGTGTAGCAAATTTCCACATCAAGTAACCCATAATCCTACAAGCGGAAGCAAGCTACTAGCAGAAAATATCAGAAAACTAAACAAAGGAAAATTAAAGCAATTTCTAAATTAATTGGGGTTTAATTGAGGGAATGGTGAATTGGAGAATGTTGATGGGTGTATTAAGTAAATAAGCCATTTTAAAAAAAAATACTGGAGGTGTATTAAGAGGAGGGGTGTATTAATAGGTTTAGGGGGTGTTAATAGCGCCTCCCAAAAAAAAATAGCCTTAAAAGAATAACAAACATGGTTATGTATAAAATACAAATATACATACATCGATGTGTGAATATGCACAGCACACTGGAGCAGGGGAGGAAATGGGGGTAGATCGGGGGTGGGGAAGGGGAGGGGAGAGGCGCAGTGATCGGAAAAATTTGCGTTGACGGGAGAGGGGTCGGGACTAGTTGGACTTGGGGGACGATAAATTTGTGTTTGCCACTAGGGAGGGGGGAAGGGGAGGGGATTGCGAGTTTTGGATGACATCAACAATTTCTGTTAGGTCAACAATTAAGGCAAAATGTAAGACGTTAACAAACCTCAAGAGTGGTTTTTGTAATTTAAAAGTTAGTTGTTTTTTTATTTTTAATTAAGCCAAACCCCAGAGATAGTTTATGTAGTTATATCTAGGTTTAAGGATTTAGATTTCATGTTCCACTTCCATGTTCTACTCTCTATTCTATTGCATGGAATGAATGACACATGTATAAGATGATGTCACAATTATACATGTATTTTTCATCCCATATATAAAATATGGAGTGGAATAAGAAATCACATCCCTAAGTTTAACTTGGAAGAGTTCTGATAGACTAGAATACATCTATAGCTTAAGTATCATTTTTTACTTATTCAACTTGAATTTGAATCTAGGTTTAAATCCTATCGAATGATCCATTGAACTTGTTTGGTTATCCTACAATAGATTTCAAATGATTAGATTATGGTTTATACCAAAATCCATGCATACTATTTTGAGTCAATTGAAATCCTTCTCATACATTCTCCCCTCAAATCAAAATCCTCGGACACAAATGCAATCTTAATCAATTTGAAAAAGAACAAACATTTGAAATTCGACATAATATTTAAGCTTTTTAGCAACACCATAATTAATTGGCCCAACAATATTATTATGAAACCTCTACAACTTGACAAGAAAGTTGCATGTCAATATAATTGGAGAGCCCTGCCCTGTAGGACCAAACAGACCCTAATAAGCTGTTATTTGTGTCTTGAAACATTTTTGCCTGAAATAAGGCAGCTGTATAGCTGACTTTGAAGCCAATTTTGATATCATCAATAGTACAACTATAGTATATAGTGTAATAATAATAATAATCCATTTCGGACCACTCTTGTATAAGCTAAAATTTAAAGTCGTGTTTGTTTCTCAAAAGTTATAAGACTAGTCATGCATGTGCATTAGCCCCATGTTATTGTTTGGTCCTTCTCTGAATTGTAATCGAATGATCTGGCCTTAGCCCCACCTTCTCCCCTCATCATTTACTCGTTGGATAAGCTGAAAAAATAAAATTTGAAATTTAAAAAAAGTGTTTTTTTTTCCTCTTACACCACATTATTAGTTCAATAATTTAGGAATCTTGGGGCACGTTATGTTGGGAATGATACGTGCAAAGATGTGGTTGCAAGAGATGATTTTAGTGATTTTTTCGTAATATATACTTGGAATCGGACATGACTACAGAAACTATCTCAACTCATTGTCGTCTCGTTATATTTTCCATGCAAGTGGGAAAAACCTATGATGATGATGGTTTTAGAATTTCATCTCATTTCTCCTTCTTATGAAGGTTGTGTCAAAGGCGTAAAACTTTGTTACTTTGTTTTCTGTGTGACTTTGTAGTGTCAACTAATTTTAGACAATTAATTGACCATTATAAACTTCACACCACCGACCTCACATGGTGTGATAAGGTGCAGTTGATGATGATGATACTTGGAATACGTTGTTATTTTTTCTCACCGATAGGGGTAAATTCGACTTTCAATTATTGATTAGTAATTTTTATTTAAATCCCAATTTTATTACAATTAATCCAAAATAATTATTAAATAGGTTAATTTTTAACTGTTACTAAATGGATGGTCCACGAGGCTCAGTCTTTTAAACAAGACACATGAGGCATAATGTCCCAAGTATAGATAGCTCATTTTATATTCATTTGTCATAATCTCAATTAATTTGATAATTACTCTGCGCTTTAATTTTTTGAACTATTATCAGGACTTCCCTCGAACAACCTCATTGTCTTTCTAACTATCTGTTCGTGTTGCAAACTAGTTTTCAGCTAAAGAATTACTACTTTCATAAGCTTTGATGGCTTTAGGAGTGATATGCATATTTCAGCACCATCACCCACACTTTTGCTACAAGACGATGTTTTGCTAGTGTGATGAAGCTGGTAAACAGTTAAGTGAACATCCAATGTGTATATGTTGCAAATAAGGTTGGATTTCTTTGTAGTTTTGTGCATATTTTAAGGGCGCCATCATTAGAGTGCGATTGTTGAGAAAATGATTATTTTAGGCAATTAATCACTAACTTAGGACACGAGCTTGTAGTTCAACTTGTATCATTTATTATTTCCAAGAATATTGATTAGAGTTCGAACCCTGATTCTTTCAGCCTCTTTGAGATTTATCTCATTCTCTAGCCTCCGACTACTCCTCCCAACTTATTAAAATAAAATTATTAAACTTAGTAGGTGGAGTGGAGGATAGATGTTAAACAATAAATATATGTTAGAATTAGATGTTAAACTATGAGAATCTAGAGATCCTATCCTAGTATAAATAATAGGGATATCCCTTGAGGTTTGGCCTAATTACAAAAAAATCCAGCTAACTTTCAAAATTACAAAAAGTACCCCTAAGGTTTGATTCAGTGTTACAATTAAGGGGTAAACTGTAACATTTTTATAAATATGAGGGGAGATTTTAAAATATTTTTTGGTTACGAATGGGGTAAATGTTAGATAAAATAAAATATCAAGGGTATTTTTTTATAATTTTGAAAATTAGTTGGATTTTTTTGTAATTAGGTTAAACCTCAAGGTACTTCTTGTAATTAACCGTAACTATTATTATATGAACATGAGCTTGATCTTGATAACAAGTAGTCTATAATCATCAAGAAAACTCCTTAGTTCTTATCATTTGGGAAAATAAATCTATCTTCTTCAATTTTTTTTAAAAAAAATACAAAGTGGACATAGAAATGATTATCAACATCAAGACAACAATGCCCCATAACTAGAGCCAAAAAAAACAAAAAATAAATTGAAAATAAATGGGGTCAATTTTAAAATAATTACATTTTTTCAAAGTGCCACATAAAATCCCAAGAAAAAACATCACTTCAAATGCAGGGGGAGACAGAGGCATTTGTAAAGTTGTCCAAGAGATTGGAACTTCACAGAGCAATTCACTTGTGATGTTTGGTGTTAACATCAGTGTCTCTCTGGCAAATTTTTTTTTTTTTTTTCTGAACTGACCACTAACTAACTTATATAAGTTATAATTATATCCCTCAGATACTGACTTGTGACAGATTTTTCTAAGTGTTGGATGACCCCAACAAAGAGCTGGCTTTTCTTTTGTTCTTCATTTCAAATATGACTCTTTTTTTTGGGGGGATTGAAATTTTGTATTCCACTTTTCATGTTCGGTCCTATTCCATTATATCAGATTAATGACACATGTAGAAGATAATGTGACAATTTTACACGTGTCATTCATCCAATGTATGAAATGAAGAGTGGAATAGGAAAAGTGGAACATGAAATCTCATCCCGTAAATAAGGGGCATTTTCTGGCTATGTGTGCCTTTCATCCAGGGCAGCCCATTACTCCTAATTGACACTTCTTTTGTCCTTTGCTTGGAGGTATTCATGGCTTCATTTAATGTGACTTTTTTTACTATTTTTATTTCACTTCTTTTTGGTTTTTTCATTTACTACTATTACTTCCAATAAAGGGAAAAGAGTAGAAAGAATTTAACATTCTGGAATGGTTGATGATGTCATTATTGTACAGTTGTCGTGTATTTAGGATACTTATAATACGAGATGACACACAATTTGGAATATTCAATTTTGGAAGTTGTTTATCGTTAAGTAGAGATTTGAAATGAGATGTTATTCATTTTGGTGACTAATGTTTTGGGGGTAGGGAGAAGCGTTCTGTAACATGTAGTCTATTATAATAATAAAAAGCACATAAACTCAAAACGCCAAAAAGGTGATAAGGGAATTACAAAAAATACCTTGAAATTCAGTTTAATTTCAAAGAAAAAAGAAAGAAAAAGGACAATTTCTCAAAATTACAAATACCTCGTTGGCATATTTGTTTCTATTTTATAAATTGTATCCTCAATAGGCGGATATCTAATTAAGTAAATACAAACCTTAAGTGGGCGTTTGTAATTTAAAAGGTAACTGAAATCTCAAGGGTAGATTTTATAATTTAACCTAATTGAAAGGACAAACTTTTCAATAATAAAAACAAGTGAATAAGTTTGTTATTATACTAGCTTGCCAATGAAACTTTCCTATTTTATACTCTCTTGAAGGTTCCAAATTGGTGTATAGTGAAAACTTTAAGTGATGATCATGTTTTTGCAATTAAAGGAAAATGCTTTTTTTCTAGTTTCCATTCCTTAAATTTAAAAAAAGTGCACACACAATCATTCAAGAAATGCATTGTCTTGGAAAGTATCACCAAACATTTACTCAATTTGAATCACCAAAATTGAAAACAGTTGCTTCAAGAAATTGGTTCCCATAGTATTGGCTTAGGCTCTCTCTTTTAATTTGCAATGATTATTAGGATAAAAAGACTGATACCATGATCATACAAGAATGCAAAGGTGTCCATAAACTACTGAACCAGAATGCACTCTACTCACCACCAAAACAAGGGGAGACACATTAGGATTTAGGAACAGGCATGGGCGTAGCTAAGGGGGGCCGGGGTGCACCCCAATTTTTTTTCCTGTTTTTTCTATGGAAAAAAATACAAAAAAAAATATTATATGTATATTTTTTGAGGAGAAAAAATAGTTGAGTTAGAGGAAAAAATTAGGCTAGGGGTTACCATGCGGGCTGGTTACGCCATTGGGAACAGGTGAAAAAAGCAAGAACAGGCAAAACAACAGTTGTTTAATGTGAAATAATTCTGATGAATATAAAATACCATATTATTTTTTTTGTCAACTCAACTTCTAAGCTTATGTCTGACTATGCATGAGGACAACAACTCTGACCCCTCATCGATGCCGTCGAGGTAAATCGTGGGATGTGCACGCACTAACTAGTGTTATGGTAGGGTCTGACATACAACCAGATCCTTTCAGGTATTATTCTTGATTTATGTATTGTATATTTTCAACAAATTCAGTGATTCATCCATATCTGATTAACATTTTGAGTATCTACCTAGAAATATACTATAATCACTGTTCAAAAATTTACGATAGGCCTCAATTAGTCGTTGCGTAGGGCGCTAGTTAGGCTCATCTTATCCAGCTACATTTTTTTATTGGGCCCGCTTAACTCTGCCCAAGCTCTACCTAGGTGCTAAACATCAGTCTGTCGTGCACCTAACACATAACTAAACATGAATTTTAGGAACATGTATTGTTTTGTTTTTCTTTTTTATTTTTTTATTTTCATTTTATCCAGGCTAGAATATAGAGAGGGTGATGGGAATAAAAGGGATAAGGTGATAGACTCGGATAAATGTGTAAAAAACACATAGGTGTCCACTGTCCACATGAATGGACTCATATATATGGAGAATTTATAAATGGAAATTATTAGGAATTTAAGCACTGTTTATATAATATAGGATTATGTATAAAATTTCAACAGGTCTAAATGACCCCACTAGGAAGCAGTTATACTTTGATTTATTTTTAAAAATTAATATGGAAATTTATGTACACATAAAAATTATATGTGCGGTGAAATAGCAGATAAAACACAAATACATAATCTTAGAATAGGAATAGAAGATCTCATCCGGAAATCATATGAACAACTATTGAGCTTTGGCCTAAATTATCTATCCCTATTTAACATATTTGAAGTATATTATTTTCAAGAAAAAAATGCATGGTATGTATATATATTTTTATATTTAATGTGGATAAAGAAGGCATATCCAAGCTAAGTAAAGAATCCAACAGTGACAAAAGCCAAAAAGGGTAAAGAATCCTCCTTAGTCTCCCTCCAATTAACCTATTAAATGCAAACATGAAAGCAACCTTTTTTAATTATTATTATTTTTTCTTTTGGGCTTTCTTTATTTTGGCCTTTTCCCATTATGCTATATATTATTTCTCTGTGACATTCATATTGTTCACACAGTAATTACATTCACCATTTATCAATTCAATACTACCAAACTATAAACACATAAAACCAAATATATAATATAAAAAAATAAAAAATAAATAAAGAATACCAACAACCCAACCAAAGACATATTCCCCTCCCTTTAACCACCCCCACCCCTATCTTCCCTTCTTTATAAATCCACAAAATCCCATAATTATCATTATCATATCCTTTCTGAAACTTCCTTGCAAAAACACCCCCCAAAATGACTTGAACACAAAATCATACACCCAAAAAAAAAAAAAAAATTGTTTTTTTTTTGTGGATTTAATTTTCATTAATCCTAGGGATTTGTATGTACCATATTGTTGTTGTTGGCCTGACATTGTGGGTCAGAATTTGGTTCTTTCTTCATACATAGGTTTTTTTGTTCTTTTAATCATACACCAAAAAAAAAAAGAATTCCTCCAAAAAATAGCTATAAATAAGAGCAGCCCATGAATAAAGATTACATTTTTAGCAGAATGAAACATAAGGGCACCGGAGTTTCGCCGCCGGCGGCCGGAAAACCCATCTCCGTCGGTTTAGAGGTTGCTGCTGGTGGTTTGGAGGTCAGGCCTGGTGGGATGTTGGTTCAGAAGAGGAATTCAGATTCCAACCCTAGTTCCAACCCTGTTCCAAACATCAAAGTCAAAGTGAAATATGGTTCATCTTATCATGAAGTCATTATCAGTTCTCAAGCCAGTTTTGGTAAATAATTTTTTTTTTCTTTTTTTGTTTTGAAAGCCGTCAAATGGTCCGGGCCGGGCTTTTGAGGCCCGGTATTTGTCTGGCCTGGAATTCTAGAGCCCAGTCCGGTAAAGATATCGGGTGACAAAATTGACAAATAGTTTTGAGAAGACCAGTTAAACCTCTCATCTCATCGCTCTCAGATAAAAAGAACATTATGTACTATCCCAAATCTAATAATAGTTTATTTATCCTCGAATACACAATGATGTGTTATTCAGTATGAATTTCCAATTTTCACTAAATCTTTATCGCTAACATATGCTCGGGGAGCAATTTGATGGAGTTGGGTTTTGTACCCTGATCTCCACCCACGAGAGACTTTAAGTCCCTTGTCGTGGGCCGGTGGGCTAAGCCCCTGATTAATATAATATTATTATTTCTCAAAATATTTTTTTTATTTTTCTTTTAGTTTTGTATTTAAAGATGGATTTTTTTTTTTTTTTTGGGTGCAGGGGAATTGAAGAAAATACTTGCAGGGATAACAGGATTGCACACACAGGATCAGAAATTGATTTACAAGGAAAAAGAGAGAGATTCAAAAGCCTTTCTTGATAATGTTGGTGTGAAAAATGGATCAAAAATTGTGTTGATTGAAGATGAATTGAGCAGAGAGAAAAGGTTTGTTGAATCAAGAAAGAATGCTAAAATGGAGAAGGCTTCCAAAGAGATTGCTGATATTAGATTTGAAGTTGACAAGCTTGCAAAACAGGTGATTTTTTGTGGCAAACTTCATTAGAATTTTCTGTTTCCATGCATGCTTTTTTTTTTTTTTTTTGGTTAGATAGTTCATTTTTTTCTAGGTTTTACTCTCCTTGGGATAATTAAAATAATTATTATTATTATCTTTCAGAATTATAAGTGCGAGGTTTGTATTTTCTTAACAAATATTGAATAAACGATTTGTGAAATAGAAACAAATATATAAGGGATATTTGTGATTTTGAAAGATAAAATTAGTTTAAACTTCATGGGATTTTTTTTTTGTAGGGACGACAATTTGAGCCGTGGAATCGTGTTCTTGTTTAGTTTTGGGTCAATTTCGTTTTATGTTCAAAATACATCAGAAATTAACTAAAATATAAGATAACTATGTTTTAGTGTCATATTCGTGCTAGTTATGTTTCTGCTTCTTATGTTCATATTTGTGTTTTTCTCCGTAACTTCAGGTAGGGTTAGTGCGTGTTCAGGGATTGTCAGCCATAATTTTCCACAATTAAGCTTTTTTTAATATCCCTTTAGGAGATGGATTGTTTTTTTTTATCATTATTTATTTTTTGACATATTGGCTATATTTGATGTATTTGGTAGGTGGCATCAATTGAATTGGAAATTAATGGAGGCAAGAAAGTTGTGGAGACAGTTTTATTGAACTTGATTGAATTGTTGATGACACAGCTAATAAAGTTAGATGGCATTTCTGCTGATGGAGATGTCAAGTTACAAAGAAGGATGCAGGTTAGCTAAAACTACTCACAATAATTCATTACTCAATTATTATTTGGCAAAATCTTGTCAAAGACGGTCACACTGTGCGACGAGTAATACTTTTAGTGTAAAAAGTGACGATATTTGTCTAAATATACTACAGTTAAGTGTATTCAGATAAAGCATCACTTTTTATACTAAAAGTGCAATCCGTCGCACCATGGAACCGTCTTACAAGAAACTTGTTCTTAGTATTTTTATTTTATTTTTTCTTAATTTTTTTTTTAACTTTCTTGGATCAAAATATATATAACTTTCTTGAAGGTCAAAAGGGTGCAAAAGTACATTGAGACTCTTGATATGCTGAAGATGAGGAATTCTAGCCTAGGCAAAGTCCCATTACACCAGCAGCACCACAAAATTTTTACCCCAAAAAATTACCAAAACCAGCAAGAACAGAGGAAACAGGGGAATTTTACTGAGAGGGTAAATCCAGGGCCAGTAGTTGTAACAACAAAATGGGAAACATTTTGATCCAAGAAAATCAAGAATGCAGGTGAAAAATAAGTTCAAGAAAGTTAGCTGTGAAAAAAAAAATTACCTGAGATGTTTCTTTGCATAAAATGTGATGAAATGGTATAAAATATGCACATATGTGATTTTTTTTTTCTTTTTTTTAATATATGGATTGTCTTGGGATATTTATATATATTCCTGATAATTATAATTTTTTTCTGTATTCATCAAATCTTGGTATTTTGTATGGTATATTATTTAGGATGTGGATATCAAGGTGGCTTTTTTTCCTTCCCGTTTGTACATAAAATTTGATGTAAGGTGAAGGTTGAAGGCCTTAATCCTTATGGCACGTTTAATTATGAATAAAGACTAGTTATAATTTACTTAATTATGTTTCAACATCAAAACAGCGAAAATAGATTGAATGTATATTAATTGATTGATTATAATCTGATTTATAAAATTGAATAAAAAGTTGCTTGATTTTATGCTCGGATTCGTAGTTACACTTCTTTTAACCTATAATTATCATTGTTCTAAAAATCTCCGTCTAGGCGATAGACCCTCCTTGTCCCCTTTATTATTCTTTTGATTAGGTCATGTCAGTCTCCACCTAGGCACTAGACCCCAGTCTGTCATCCGACTAGTGTCTATCATCTAGCATTTTTTAAAACACTGATAATTATAATCAAGGGATAATTACAGATATCCCTTACCATTTGTTTTTTTTTTTTAATATCAGTTATGCCTCAAGAGAGAATATTTGTTAGGTAAATGTAAACCTAATATATAGGGGATGTTTATAGCACCTTAATGAGGTATTTGTCGTTTTAAAAGATAACTGAAGTTTTTTGTAATTAGGTTAAATATGAAAGTATATTTTGTAATTATTCCTATAAGCAATTAATTTTGTACGCGATTTATAATATCTTAACCAAGCGTTGCTAAGTGATTCTATGATTCTAAAATTCTTTTAAAAAAAATTATATGCTCGATTTGTAGTTAGTAGTTACCCTTATTTATTTTCAAGGGAACATTTGAGTAGGCCCTACAAATTGAACTTTTTTGTTTAGTGGGGAATAATCACTATTTTTGATGTAATTATTAAGGGCATGATTATTACCTAATCCCATGCACAATGTTCCTTTTGTTAATTGTTGATGAAATAATGGACTAAACCAACCAAGACAAACAATCTTTTTGTCAATACTTAACTAATTACCTCCACAAATGATAAAGAAATTGAGTGCATGTTTGACTTTTAAGCACACAAGTTATCTTTATTAATATTTGCCTTTTATCATTATTTGGAGGCCACTTGCTTTGTCATTTTTGTGGCCTTTTAAAGTGCCGATGAGATTTTCTATTCTAAAAGTGTATTTTATCTCATATTGCATTGTACGAATAATTGTTTCATGTACAGAATTTATCATATTAAAAATCCATAATCTAGGCTCGATTTATGTTTCAAAATTAAAATAGTAAGTTCTATACAAATGACAATTATTCATACGGTGGAATAGAAGACAGACACGGAATAGACGATCTCACTTCTCGCCCTTTTAAAATGAAGGGAAAAAAATAAATATAAAAAGTCTATATTGATTGACAGATAGAAGAAGAAACCAGACAATGTAAGTAAATGGAAAGATGGTTTAATTATAGAAATAATTATGACATATTGATGCATTGTATATGCATCTAATATTGCAATCCAAACAACAACATAATTACAAAAAATATATTTGCAAATCGTTTATGATCTTTGACTTTTTGGAGCCAAAATTCCTGTGAAATAAGGGGCATTATGAAAAATAATTTATTTATTGAAGATTTTGATACATGAACGTACATAAGCACCACAGAACGACTCTATACTTGGGATTTGGAAAGACAAAGCAAACAAATGAATGGATAATTAAAAGTCTAAACTAGATTTCGATTTTTTTTATATTTTATAGTTTATTTTTCCTAATTATGGTTCAATTTTTTTTAAGTACATATCCTAGGAGGAGATGGATAATGAAATCAAATGTCAGACCTCTCAACTGATTTTGAGAGTTTTAACCACTCGACCATTATTTCAATTCCTTAATTACGGTTCAGTTTGAAGTAGTCAACAAACAAGTGAAAAAACATATTGGTCAATTGCAATTTGCCCTTCAAGCTATAACTTTTTATGCATTCTACCCACTGAACTTTGAAAATACATATTTTGCACTTTGAATGATATGATTCGTTGCACTTTACCCCTAAACCGACAAAAGTTGACATGTGTCAACAGAGTCGATCCTATCAATTTCTTTTTTTGGGTTGAACCGAACTTTTTAATAGCCTTGTTTTGAATCTTACACCTCTTTGGTCTGGATCTAGGAATTTTAACCACTCGACCATTGTTCCGATTCACTAACTGCAGTTAAGTTTCAAATAGCCAACAAACAAACAAAAAACCATATAAGTATAGCAAAAAAAGTGTCCACTTCTATTATTAGTTGCTATCCTTTCAAAAAGTCAGTTGGCTTTACAAACTTTCTATTATTTTTTGATATTACATTTTTTATTTTTCTTGATTAGACCCTTTTTTTGCTACATATTAAATTAAACAATATTATAGAGAGTAATTTTTCGTCTTTGAACTTAAAAAAAAATATATTAGCAAACGTAAGACCTCAAGACTCCAATAGTATTGTGCTTAGATTCTCTAAAAAAAAATTGTGGGTATAATATATATAATTTTGAATTAATTTTTCTCTTTTATTGTAAATTTTTTTGAGAGATGATTCTTCGTTATACTCAATAAGCATTAGTTTATTTGACTGATTTAGAAGAAGAAAAAACCCCATTAAATTCTGTTAATTGGAAGTTTGATAGTCATAAAGTTTAATTGATCAAAAGTAAAATCACTTTGATCTTTTAATTTTTGCAGATAAAAAGGTTGTGGATAGATAGAGCTGGCAATGAACTGGGTCTATCTAGTCGGGCACGAGCCGTCAGGCTTTGGCGAAATTTTGTGTCGGACGGGTCTGTTTGATACATGTTTTTATCTTAATTTTGATGATTTTATTTTGTCACCAAAACAATGTTTTTAAAGGTTGTTCAAATACTCCTAAATGATTTAAAATGGTTTTAATATTTTCCGGAGTATTTCCTCAAGTTTATTTTCGATAATAATGGACAACACTTTTAATGAATTTATGTCAATGGGTTTTTACTCCTAAACAAGATTTCTAAATGTTGTCTAAATACTCCCGATTGGTTTAATGTTTTTACTAAATTTTCGGAGTATTTCTTGAGTTTTATTTTCGACAAAAATTGGACAACATTTACTCGCCTTCGTGGTCGACCGACGCCCTATAGGGCAACCCGTACTGAAGATGTTTTTAGAAACAGAAAATGAGACGGATGTAATATTGGTCAGTCGACCGTGCCCAAGGGTCGATCGGCAGTGCCGTCGACCGATCGCCGCCCGTCAACCGTGCACTGGAGTTCATTTGTGTTCGTAACTTCCCCGTCTTGTTTTTTGCTTGAGGGGACCGGTCCTTGTAGGGCCGACGGTCGAAGACCCTTGACCGGCCGCCTATGTTAAATTACTACGTTATGTTTCAAACTTCTATTTGTCTTGCGCCGATGCGGTCGCCTGCGGCATTGACAAAAAAATATGACCGTTTGACAAAGACACATTTCCTTAAATTGTGGGATTGATTTCTAACAGCTATATTCTTGATTTTAATTGTATTTTTCTCAGAGATTTTCAATCCCCAAGAGGAGCCTATGCTTGATCAATCATCTCCTATAAATAGAGGAAGTTTTGGAGCAACCAATACAACAATTGAGATACAACACAACAAGATACACTTCAAGCAAATACTTGGTCTTTCATTGTTATTATTCTTGTTGTAAATTTGCCTAGCTTATCACTTTCACATCCTTAAGGTCTAGGCTATTCTTGATTACACTTTGCACTCAAATTGTATTATTCATTATCGAGTTGTAATCTTGAATTTGGGTAATCATTCAACACAAGATATCCTTGTGAGTGTTCTTGTGGTAAGAACACACTTGGGTGATCTAGGTGTTAGGTGTGAGAAGATTGTGGTAATCTTCTTGTTGAGGTGCTGAAGAATTTGGTGTTCTTCAAGGTTGAAGATTGTGGTAATCTTCACAAGGTGCCGTTGGAGATTGTGGTAATCTTCAAGTGAGATTGTGGTAATCTCAAAGGTGGTGTTGAAGAAGAGTGTGGTGCTCTTCAAGGTGTTGTTGTAAGTTGGTGTTGTATTAATTTGTGGTAAATTAATAAAATCTTTTTTCTTTTTGAAATCCATCCCGGATATACTGGGGTGGTAGAAGATTAGGCCCTAGGTGGGTTGAACCTCTATAAATCGACGTGTGTTGTTTACATTCTGCACCTTTATTATTGTCTTTGAGCATTCGGTTAAAAGAGGGCGAAATCGAAAAGATGGAGATAATCTATTCACCCCCCCTCTAGATTATCATAGCCGCTTGGACTTACAAGTGGTATCAAAGCCAAACTCTTTGGCAAGCTCGTTTCACATCGCGAGAAACGATCGTCGGCTACGAACGAAGTTCATCTTTCCGGCACCTCCACCACCAAGCCACCTCGGTTTGATTCCAAAAATTTTATATTTTGGAAAGAAAGAATGGAATGCTATTTATAAGGTTGCGGGTTTGATATTTGGAACAACGTCATCAATGGAGAATACATTCCAATGAAGAATACACCACACACCTCTAAAGGCTTCAAAGAGCTCAATGATGAAGAGAAGAGAATCATCTCCTTAAATGGTAAAGCTCTTAGTATTTTGTATTGTTCACTTACTACTTTGGAATTTGATCATGTTGTAGGTATTCGATCGGCACATGAAGTATGGCAAAAATTAGAAGCCATCTATGAAGTGTATGCAAATGAAAGTAGCAACTCAAAAGCATCTACTTCACAAATGGATACAACATCAAATCCAACAACATGGGATGAGCCTTCTACAACCTCCCATGATGAAGAAGTTGAACAATGCCTAATAGGCATCGAAGAAGAAAACGAGGTAAGTTCTAAACCCTCTACTTCCTATGATAATGATTATAGTGATTTGCAAAATGACTATGATGAACTACAAGATGAATTCCAAAACTTACTTGTTAAATACAAAAATTTGAAAAAGGAATTCATTGTTTTGAAAAATGATAGGGATAGTTTATTTACTTCCTATGAATCACTATCATGTTCTCACACTACCACTCTTGATAAGGTTAGAAACCTTGAAAAAGAAAATAGTACTCTTGTTGAGAATATTAATTGCTTGAAAAATGATTTATCCAAATCAAACTTGAGTACCAATAAGATGTCCAATATTGTTGATATTCATAATTGTGATAAAGGACTTGATCATAAGTCTAATGTTGTTAATCATATGAAAAAGGATCAAGTCACTATGCATATTGGCCATTAAGCTCCTAGAATTATTACATGCTTTTATTGCGGTAAAAAGGGTCATACGGTAAATACTTGTCGGGCTAGAAATAGCTCTAATTATTGTTGGAGACCTAAAAGTCTCAAGACTAATCCCAAACACCCAACACACATAAGGTACCACAAAATAATGTCATATTAGGTACCCGGCGAAATAATGATCGAAGAAAATTCATACCTCCAAGAAGGCATCAAATGACCATTTCATTTGATCAAAGAAGGAGAAACTATTCTCAACAAAGCCAATTTCCAAGAAAAGGATATAATCAAAAATGGGAAGAACACAATCCTTGAAATGGCAAAGACATCATCAACAAGATGATTTTCAAAGAAGAGACTCTCAACAAAGGGAAGGCAACAAACCTTGAAATGGAGTAATCAAAGAAGTCACCATCAACAAAGTGACCTCTCAAGGGGAAGATATAATCAACAATGGGAACGACGCAACCCATGGAAACAACGTAATTGGTAAACCGTATCTCCCCATTTATATATGCATTTTATTTTAATGCATGTTTTTAATTATGTCTTAATTGTAAAATGAGTTTTCAAGTATTTTTTTAATTTAGGTCTTTAATATATTTGTGAGTTTCAAATTTTTTAAAAAGAAGACCTTGCATGCTATTTCTAAAACTCTTGTGCATTATATTAGATCTATGTGGTTTATTATCTTCTATGTATTCTCATAAGCATAAGCATTTATCTTGATATCTCCTTGCCTACACTTGTGTTTTTGTGCAAATTTTGTTTAAGAATTGTGTAGGATATATATCTCATTTTCATTGGCTATTTCGTCATCAAGTTTCTTAAACTATCGAGGTACGTTCACTCGTATTTTTCTTAGAACTCGATATTATGCTTATGCACATATCTTTCAAGATATTTCATTTTAACCCCTTAAGTGCCCCTAAATGATTTTGCAAATATTCTCTTAAAAGGGCACTACTTGTTAAGTCTCGATTTTCTCGAATATATGTTTTCCCGAACCCGTATTTGTTGTACTTGATCCAAAATTATCTTTTTGCAAAGTTTTATAACTTTTGGGGTGAAAAATTGAATTTTGAAAAATTCTGGGGTAAGAAAAATTGCACTGGGATGGTCAAAGCAGGGGCGACCGGTCGCCCTGCACTTCGACCGGTCGCACCCCACCTCGACCGGTCGCCCAAGCTATTTTTTCTTGTTAAAATCGTTTGTCTTCGTTTTTAAAACAGACGCAGAGAAAACTCTCAAAACCCTTACAGCGATAAATCACCCCTTTTTTTTCATAGTTCTTCAATTCTTCATCATTTTTCACGATTCTTGTTGCTAATCCTCTTATTTCACAAGAATCTTACATATATGGCTCCCCCAAAGAATTCCACCGGTCGAAATCCCATCTCCAAGCGTAGAAGGGGCGGAGAGGGTTCGTCGAGAAATCGACAAGAAGAAGTCGAACAAAGGGATATCCGAGCTGTCCAAAGAAATGTAGCTCAGGAAGGTGATGATGTTCAAAATCCCATTCTCTCTCGGACCTAAATTGCCGAACTCCGCGGAACAATTTCGCTCCAAAATTGCCGTTGGGCGAAAGGTAAAAATCTTTTATTCCTCAAGCTCCTAATTCCCACAATGTTCTTAATTTCATCAATAAGTATGCGGAATGGTACTATGAGGATTCGGGATGGGAGGAAAATCATGCTGCTCGAACTAAAATGTGTCGTTTTAGTTCATTTACCAATGAATATTCTACCATTAGAGGATTCTTTGAGGAGCAAGGTTGGATGTATTTATGGGAGCATGCTTATGTTTTGTATGATGATGATATTATCCAACTCTTTTATGCCAATATGTGGGTGGAATATGATGTTGAAAGGAAGCCGATTGCCGTAAATTCGCTTATAAGGGGTCGTCATTTTAGATGGACTCCCAATGGTATTTGTCGGCTTTTACATGTTAGAGAAGGAGGTTGGGACTATTTCTCTTGTGGGACTTGGAATGATGAAATGTTATGGGTGTCAATGAAAGAAGTTAAGACGTATTTGGGAGTTTGGCCAAAGTATTCATTGTTGGCAATGACACTTGAGCATCGTATTTTATCGGTCATTGTCGCATATTGCATTTGTGGTAAGTCGGGAAAGATGCCTAGCAACATGGATTACTTTTTGACTTATAAGATTGCTAGGAGGGAACCACTTAACTTTGGCGCCATACTTATTCAATGTCTAATTGAGTCCATCACTCAAGGTAATAAGAAGTTGGTTATGGGAAATTGGATTTGTAAACTTCTTATTCAATCAGGACTACCTTCGTCGGAGTGTAACTCGGAGGTATTTCAAAATGACTTTGACATTGATAATATCTCCCAAATGGTCACGATGCACAAGAATATGGACATCCGACCAACTAAAATGGCTAGAGGAAGAGGTCAAGATTCCCCCGATCCTAATGACTACTTTGATGACGCCGAGGCCGCAAGATTGGCGGAGTAAGGTGAACCGAGCAATCCGGAGGGTAATACTGGTGCTCAACCGCCTAGGAGGTATACCCAAGCCGAATTTGATGAGATGAGGGCTTTTCATGAAACGAGGTATGAGGCTTTGGAGCAAAAGACCTCCAAAATGCAAAAGTCAATCGGCAAATTGAAGAAATTCATCAAAGATCTCATTCCCGGATCTTGCTTCTCCTCGGATGAGGAATGATGTTCCCCACCCCTTTACTTTCTAGCATTTTCATTCATGTTGCTTTGTATTTTGATGAACTTTTGTAAAACTCTTTTGTACTAATGATATTTGCATGTTTTCTTAAAAGGGTTAATATTGCAAGTTGATAATGGCTTGTGGATGATCATGATTTTGATGGAGTATTTGATGGTAAAAATACTCTTATATGGCATGGTTTGATAATTGGTATGAAGTACTTGATGGTAAAAGTGCTTCTCTTAATGCTTTGATCATTATGCTTAGATGGATATGTTGGGACATTTGATATATCATACTTGTATTGTTTGTATCACTTGATGGATGCTCTAATTTTTGGCATTTGTAATGCCTTGATCCTTTTTTGGGCTTATATTGTCTCAATTGGGTTGAACCCTTGAGAATCTCTTTGTTGAGCCTCTTATTTGATGAACAAATGTTGCATATGATCTTATTGAGCTTCGGAATGAGGATGATTGATGATGTTATGAAAATTTTTGGCTTGAAACTTTTACAAGGACTATATACAACCTCTTTTATTTTTCACGCACACAAGGTGTTCGATGAAATATCGCAATGAAACTTTCAACTTCTACATGATTCTCTTGCTTCAAAATGTCTTAAAATCTTTTTGAAATCATGTTTTTAGCTAACTAATGAGCTTATGGATCTCTTATGTTACAATTCTCCCATTTTCCTTGACTTTAAGTATAAATTGCTCGATGGTTGATAAACCGCCTCGTTTTGCGCACTTTGATATATTTGTATGATGTTTTTATCATCCTAACATTCTTTTTGATGATTCCAAAGGGGGAGAAACAGGATATTGACTCATTAGCTCAAAGAAGCTAATAAACAACCCAGAAATCACAAGAAGTTTAACTACTCATTACAAATAAACAACCCATAGACAAATTGTTCATATTCATGACAAGCTAAAATGAAAGATTAAAGCACAAAGAATGAGAAAACTTAGGGAAATGGATAATCTCTCGATCGATATTCAATCATCAAGCTTCGATTCAACCCGATTCTTCCCTTGGTTCTTCCTTGATGAAGTTGATGTATTTCTTGTGTTCTTGGGTGTATTCCCAGCCTTTCCTTCCTAACCTAGATCAAGCCTCCCATGTATGTATTTATAGCCCCCCAAAAGTTCAATAAAAAAGTGGAGGAACATTGGAATTTCCGCCCCGAGGCACTACGGCGCCCAGAAATTTCCCACAAATGATCCGCCCGGGCGCTGCATCTCCCCACTTGAAATTCATACGGAATTTGCTTTTGAGCTCTTCTTCAAAGTTGTAGCCCTATCTCTTAGCTTTCCATAGTCACTTGAATCATATCAATATCAATTTTGTAGAGAGAGTTATGGCCAAAATATGAAACGCTGCCAGTGATGGAAATTTCAGACGCGTTTGGACGTTTCTTCAAATCAATCTCTCGTTGTTTGCTCATTTGTACTTCTTTTGATACACGATTCATTACTATGACTATAAACTCAATATAATTGGCTCTCAACATGGTTTGGCTACTCAAATGACTCAAAATAATCAAAAACAACACAAAACTCAAGTCTAGGAAGCCCAAATCAATGGTATAAAACCAAGTGAACAAATACCCCCAAACTTAAACCGTTGGGTCATTCCCGCAACGCTTTTAGAAACAAGATAAAACATGATTAGGAGTAATGAAAAGTAAAATGCACAACAACTCCATGAAATTCGTATTGTTCATCATAGGTGTCAAACCACGAATCAACCAAGCCTCAAACATCTAACATAGAGCATACATCAAAGAAACCATGGTAAATGCTTAGAATCACGTCTCTCAAAGATCAAGTGTATACTCTCATCTCGAATGAATATAGGACGTGTTTACGCTCAAATCAATTCAATCGCAAAATTACCATAGGCTTGCAATTCGTCTCATATCTCTGCCACTAGAATGTATGCAATTTGTGAATCAAAAATGACTTTTTTCTTTGGTTGTAATGAAGGTTCTTTGGTTAGGGTAGAAAAATATGGATAGAGTGACTCAAACTCGAGCGTATAGACCGGTGAGCATATAAATCATCTACATTAAAGCTCAATATGCTATTCAAATCATCTCTCATTTTCATCAACTACTCTTATCTCCATCTCCTTTCTTTCTTTTGAGAATCACCTCAAATTACAATCCTTAGCCCCCAAGTTCATTTAAATGAAACTCATTTACAAAGTCGATTTTTTTCCAACATTTATACGAGTTTTCTGTAAGTCCAAGCGGCTACGATAATCTAGAGGGGGGGTGAATAGATTATCTCCATCTTTTCAATTTCGCCCTCTTTTTCAACCGAATGCTCAAAGATAATAACAAAGGTGCGGAATGTAAACAACACACGACGATTTAAAGAGGTTCAACCCACCTAGGGCCTAATCCTCTACCACCCCAAAGATATCCGGATGGATTTCGAAAAGAAAAAGAATTTTATTAATTACCAAAATTAATACAAATTCAACTTACAACACCTTGAAGAGCACCACACTCTTCTTCAACACCACCTTTGAGATTACCACAATCTCTTCTTGAAGATTACCACAATCTTCAAACGGCACCTTGTGAAGATTACCACAATCTTCACCTTGAAGAGCACCACACTCTTCAACACCTCAACAACAAGATTACCACAATCTTCTTACACCTAACACCTAGTTCACCCAAGTGTGTTCTTACCACAAGAACACTCACAAGGATATCTTGTGTTTGAATGACGACCACAAATTCAAGATTACAACTCGATAATGAATAATACAATTGAGTGCAAGTGTAATCAAGAATAGCCTAGACCTCAAGAATGTGAAAGTGAATAGCTAGGCAAATTACAACAAGAAATAAGGCAATGTAAGAACAAGTGTATTCTTGAGTGTATCTTGTTGTGTTGTAGTTTTCTCTCTTGTTTTGTTGCTTCAATTCTTCCTCTATTTATAGGAGATGATTGATACTTGATAGGCTCCTCTTGGAATCTGATTTCTACAAAAAAAAAATTGCAATTAAAATCAAGATTATAGTCATAGAAATCAATCCCACAATTTAGGGAAAAGTCATCACTGCACAACGGTTAGAATTTTGTCATCAAACATTAGGGCGACCGGTCGCATTTAAATAGAAGTTTGAAAATGAGAATACACATTTACACAGGGGCGACCGGTCGACGTAGGGTTCGACCGGTCGTCCCTGACTTCAACCGGTCGCACAACCTCAAAAACGAAGGGCAAATGTTCTGCTTCAATTTTTGCTCCCAGGGTACCGGCCGCCCAGGGGTCGACCGGTCGACGCCACCGGTTGCCCTATAGGGCGACCGGTTGCCCTGACCATTTTCTGCAAACATGAAGTTTTCTGTTTTTCTCAACTTTCAGGTACGGGTTGCCCTATACGGCGACCGGTTGACCTCAAAACAAAAGTGTTGTCCAATTTTATATCGAAAATAGACTTCAAGAAATACTCCGAAAAGTAGTAAAAACATTTTAGACCGATCGGGAGTATTAGGACAACATTTTAGAACCATTGTTTTTGTGTAAAAACACATTAACACAAAATCATCAAAAGTGTTGTCCAATTTATATCGAAAATAAACTTGTAGAAATACTCCGGAAAATATTAAAACCATTTTAAATCATTTAGGAGTATTTGGACAACCTTTAAAAACATTGTTTTGGTATAAAAACAAAATCATCAAAATCATGATAAAATCATTTATCAAACAATCTCCCCCTTTTTGATGATTACAAACCAAAACAATTTTAACGAGGTCGATATTGAAAACAAAATAATTTTACCGGTTAAAGAGAACTATCCATTGTGAGCGACAACATTCCGTGCAATATAAACACAAGGATGGGAGTTGAGATATTAAACTACATATAGCAAAAGCTCCCCCTATCAACATGCACAATAAGAGTTATATAGAAGCAACTTAAACATAAGCTAAAATATTAGCTTTTCGATATTTAGCTTAAGTATCAATAACTTAAAAGCTCCCCTCAAAGATACATCATTAGAACCGTATATAAGTCCATACTACAACCAATGGACCATGATTCATACATAACCATAATGCACCAAGTGGACTAAATATGATCCACAACTTACGGCTTTATGAAGCCATAGCTAATAGCTTTTTTTGTTAAGCTTATCTTAGCTTTTATGAGCTAATGAGCTTATAACCTGTTTCTCCCCTTTGGAATCATCAAAAGAATGTTAGCACGATAAATACATCATATATTCTTATCAAAGTGTGCAAGTAAACCGATGTATCGAGCCATTTGAACATTGAAGCTTTTAAACCAAATAGAAGAGTCGGATCACGCGACTTGTAGAAGCTTATGAAAAATCATTTGATTTGCAAAAACATGATCTCTATAAATGTATGAGACTTTTGAAATCGAGAGAGTCATGTAGGTGATGAATTTTTCATTGAAACGTTTTATCGAACACTTGGCGGGCGTCAAAAATAGAAAGAGTTATATATAGCCCTTGTAAATGAAATCAAGCCAAGTTTTTTCATCACCAAATACAATTTAACAAATATCATTCATCAACAATCAATAAGCTCATCACAAACATATATGAATTACATCAAGAAAAATACATATAAGCCACAAACTCAAGGGTTCAACCCAATTGAGCTAAAGATAGTGAAATTCTTACCATTCAATCGGTAAAGACGAGCAATGATGATGATAGTCGAGCTAGATAATCCCCATAATATATAATTCATGCATCAAAACTCATTTGAAGTGAATTGTGTGTGAAATTTGCAAAGGGGACGAAAAATGGCCAAAAAGTGTCAAAGTGACGAATGTTGAAGACATAACCATTTTAATCCAAATAATAGCCTAGGGCGACCGGTCGAGGTTGAGGGCGACCGGTCGACGTTGAGGGCGACCGGTTGCCCTCAACCCTTTCACCACTTTGTCTGTCGGTTTTTCCAAAATCCGAATTTTCAACCAAAAATCCGATTTTTCGCCCCTAAGTTTTAAAACGTGCAAAATGCAAACGTAGACCTCATTCAATATACATTATGTCATAATCAAGCTCGAAATGAGGTAAAATACTCGGCAGTTAACGATCAAAAAGTCCGCGAGTTATCCTTGAGACGGAATTAAACACATCTCAAGTTTTTGTTAAAAAAAATCACAATCCCTTAAAAAAATATATCGAATCTCAATATGTTTAGTTCGATTATAACGAACCAAATTTTGAATATGAATAACCGTATATTAGATACCGAACTTGTTATCCTGAAAAAATAAGAACGTTTTAAATCTTTGGATACAACAAGTCATACGTAGAAGTGCCTTTCAAATATTTGAAAATTTCTTTTAATGGCACTTTTAATGAGATTCGTTGGGATAGTTTTTGAAGTCGAGCATATAGACATAAGGCATATGGAATGTCGAGTCTATAGAAATAATACAAGAAAAACATGTTTGATAAATGGTTTTATCATGATTTTGATGATTTTGTTTTTATACCAAAAGAATGTTTTTAAAGGTTGTCCAAATACTCATAAATGATTTAATATTTTCCGGAGTATTTCTACAAGTTTATTTTCGATATAAATTGGACAACACTTTTGATGATTTTGTGTTAATGTGTTTTTACACCAAAACAATATTTCTAATGTTGTCCTAAATACTCCCGATCGGTTTAAAATGTTTTTACGAATTTTTCGGAGTATTTCTTGAGGTTTATTTTTGATAAAAATCGGACAACTTGTCAATGAGGAGGTCGACTCGGCGACCGGCGCGAGCACCAAGATGCACAGGGAACAAGTTTCGTGAAACGAAACTTGAAAACTCTCAAAATTGATCAGGCAACCGTCGCGCACATAGGCTCGACCGGCCGAGGTGCCCTTCGACCGGCCGCCTGTGTTAATTTGGTGCTTTATGTTTCAAACTTCTATTTCTGTGCGACCGGTCGCCCTATGCTTTGACAGCAAAAATATAACCGTTGTGCAGCAGACCATTCTTCCTTAAAATGTGGGATTGTTCTATAATCTGATTTTTGTATCCTTATGAGACAACCATATTTATTTTAATCTCTTTGTCTTATTTGTAGACAAAAGAAAACATGGAGGAGCCCATGAAGGAGCCTATGTTGGAGGAGCCTTTGGAGGAGCCTTTGGAGGAGCCTATGTTGGAATTCAAATTTGAAGGCTCTCCTATAAATAGATGAAAGCTTGAGGGATCAAATACAAGACTTGATACAAACAACAAGAGATATCACAAGCACATAATCTTTGTTATTCATTTCAACATTCTTGTTGTAATAGCCTAAGTACTATCACTTTCACATCTTGAGGTCTAGGCTTTCATTCTTGATTACACTTGCACTTTTGAGTTGTAATATTTTTCAAAGTGTAATCTTGATTGTAATTCATCAACCAAACACAAGATATCCTTGTGAGTATTCTTGTGGTAAGAATACACTTGGGTGATCTAGGTGATAGGTGTTTCAAGAGTGTGGTGCTCTTGAGGTGTTGAAGAATTTGGTATTCTTCAAGATTGAAGATTGTGGTGATCTTCAAAGGTGCCGTTGAAGGAAGATTGTGGTAATCTTCAAAGGAGATTGTGGTAATCTCCAAAGGTGGTGTTGGAGAGTTCGGTGCTCTTCAAGTCGGAAGATTGTGGTGATCTTCGCAAGGTGCCGTTGAGGATTGTGGTGATCTTCAAAGGGAGATTGTGGTAATCTCCAAAGGTGGTGTTGAAGAAGAGTGTGGTGCTCTTCAAGGTGTTGTAAGTTGAATTTGTATTAATTTTGGTAATTAATAAAATTCTTTTTCTTTTCAAATCCATCCCTGGATATCTTTGGGGTGGTAGAGGATTAGGCCCTAGGTGGGTTGAACCTCTTTAAATCGACGTGTGTTGTTTACATTCCGCACCTTATTATTGTGTTTGAGCATTCGGTTTGAAAAAGAGGGCGAAAACGAAAAGATGGAGATAATCTATTCACCCCCCCCTCTAGATTATCGTAGCCGCTGACTTACAAGTGGTATCGAGCCAAACTTGGCAAGCTCGTTTCACATCGCGAGTGAAGAGAAACGATCATCGGCTACTGAACGAAGCTCAACTTTCCGGCACCTCCACCACCAAGCCACCACTATTTGATTCCAAGAATTTTAATTTTTGGAAAGAAAGAATGGAATGCTATCTACAAGGTTGCGGGTTCGACATTTGGAACACCGTCATTAATGGAGAATCCATTCCGACGAAAGATACACCATACACCTCAAAAGGCTTCAAAAAGCTCAATGATGAAGAAAAGAAAATCATCTCCTTAAACGGTAAGGCTTTAAATATTTTATATTGTTCATTTACTAACTTAGAATATGAACATATTGTAGGAATAAAGTCGGCACATGGAGTATGGCAAAAATTAGAAGCCATCTATGGAGTATTTGCAAATGAAAGGAGTCAAACAAAAGCATCTACTTCTCAAGATCATACAAGCTCAAATCTAAGGAATAAGCCTCCTACAACTTCCAATTATGAAGAAGTTGAATATTGTTTTATGGGCATCAATGAAGAAAATGAGGTATGTCTTAAGCCCTCTACTTCTTATGATATTGTTATTCAAAATGATTATAGTGATTTGCAAAATGATTTTGATGATCTTCAAGATGAATTCAAAGCTTGCTTGTTAAGTATAAAAATTTGAAAAAGGAATTCAATATTTTGAAAAATGATAAGGATAGTTTATTTACTTCCTATGAATCACTATCATGTGCTCACACCACCACTCTTGACAAGGTTAGAAACCTTGAGAAAGAAAATAGTACTCTTGTTGAGGATATAAATTGCTTGAAAAATGATTTATCTAAATCCAACTTGAAAACCGATAAGATGACCAATATTGTTGATTGTTGTGATAATTCAAACTAGAACTTGATCATAAGCCTAAGGGTGTCAATCACATGAAAAGGAATCAAGTCTCTAAGACGTTGGTCATTATGCTCCTAGAATTATTACATGCTTTTATTGCGGTAAAAAGGGTCATACGGTAAATACTTGTCGGGCTAGAAATAGCTCCAATTATTGTTGGAGACCTAAAAGTCTCAAGACTAATCCCAAAGGACCCAAACACATAAGGGTACCACAAAACAATGTCATATTAGGTACCCGCAAATAATGATCGAAGAAAATTTATACCGCTAAGAAGACATCAAATGACCGTTTCATTTGATCAAAGAAGGAGAAACTATTTTCGAAAAAGCCAATTTCAAGAAGAGGTATAATCAAAAATGGGAAGAACACAATCCTGAAATGGCAAAGACATCATCAACAAGATGATTTTCAAAGAAGAAGAGACTTTCAACAATGGGAAAGCAACAAACCTTGGAAATGGAGCAATCAAAGAAGCCATCATCAACAAAGTGACTTCTCAAGGGAAGATATCATCAACAATGGGAACGGCACAACCCATGGAAACGGCGTAATTGGTAAACCGTATCTCCCCATTTAAAATATGCATTTTATCTAGTTAGTATGCATGTTTTTATTTGTGCCTATATTGCAAATGAGTTTTCATGTATTTAAATTTTAAATTAAGGTCTTCAAAACTTATTTGTATTTTTAAAATTTTTGAAAAAGAAGACCTTATATGATGTTTTTAAAACTCTTGTGCATTTTTGTAGACTAAAGTGTATGATCATCTCTTATGGATTTTTATGGCATGAGCTTACTTGTGATATCTCTTAGCCTACACTTCTATCATTATGATTTGTGCTAGATTTGTTTTAAGAATTGTGTAGGATCTACATATTTTCACAAATGGCCATTTTCATCATTATTTGTCAAGAAAAGGCATAAATTATCGAGGTACGTTTACTTGTGTATTGCCATATGCCTATGTGCTTGTTTTTCATAGTGTTTCATACAAGTGCCATTAAGAGGATTTTTAGATTTTTTGAAAGGCACTATTCGATATTTGATTGCACATATTTGCTTTGTCAACTCTTGTTCAAATACTTCTTTTAAATAAGGTCTCAACTATATGATATCGGATTTGCAAATTTCAAAAGAGACCTTTATAGCTTTCTTAAAGCTTATTTGAACTTGCATGATTTATTAGACTCTTGATGATATTCTAATAGCATAGTATGTGTTTCTTGCTTCATGGTCTCTATATATAGTGTCTATTTCTACTATGCAAGATATTTTGTGATTGAGGCATGTTTTTACACTTGGGCTATTTTTTCTTGCTTATATAAGCGATGCCATTAATGAGTTTGTTAAGTTGTGAAGATGAGAAATGAAGTACTCCAAATATTTGGATGTAAATGTTCTATTATGAACACCTTAGATCAATTGGATACCCTATGATGATAGTGATGAAGAAGATAAAAGGGTATTCCGGAACAAACTCGATGACCAAGGCAACATTGGTCGAACTAAGGCGAGGTTAGTAGCTCAAGGTATTTTCAAGAAGAAGGTAATCGTTTTTGATGTAACATTTGCACTCATAGCACATTTTGTAGCTATTTGCATTTTACTTGCCCATTCTTGTTTTAAGAAAATTTCAAGCTTTACCAAATGGATGTTAAATCCAAATTTCTAAATGGTTTTATTCAAGAAGAAGTCTATGTAAAACAACCTCCGGGTTTAAAATTTTTCCAGGCCAAATGATTGTTTTTAAGGCCTTGTATGGTTTAAAACAAGTACCCGTGTATGGTATGATAGACTTAGCTATTTTTGCTAAATGATTTTACAAAAGGTAAAGTTGATACTACTCTCTTTGTTTGTGAAAAAGGGCAATATTGTTTAAACTTGTGCATATTTATGAGAATATTTTTGGTGCTACTAATGAATATTTGTGCAAGATATGGTTCTCTAAGTTGATGCAAGGTGTACTTGAAATGAGCATGATTTCTTGCTTGGACTTCAAATCATTCAATGCCAAGTAGATGGTTACATTTCAAAAGAACTCTTGAAGGAGTTAGGCATTGAAGAAGGAAGAATCATTCCAACCTCTATGGCTATCAATGAAGAGATTGACAAAGGTTGAGAAAGGCATGTCGGTTGACAAACAAATTCGAGGTATGTCTTCTTGTATTATTCCTATAGACTCGACATTCCATATACCTTATGTCTATATGCTCGACTTCAAAACTATCCCAACAAATCTCATTAAAGTGCCATTAAAAGAAATTTTCAAATATTTGAAAGGCACTTCTTCTTATGACTTGTTGTATCCAAAGATTTAAAACGTTCTTATTTTTTTTGGGATAACAAGTTCGGTATCTATTATACGGTTATTCGTATTCAAAATTTGGTTAAATCATAATCGAACTAAACATATTGAGATTCGATATATTTTTAAGGGATTGTGATTTTTAACAAAAACTTGAGATGTGTTTAATTCCGTCTCAAGGATAACTAGCGGACTTTTTTGATCGTTAACCGCTGAGTATTTTACCTCATTTCGAGCTTGATTATGACATAATGTATATTGAATGAGGTCTACGTTTGCATTTTGCACGTTTTAAAACTTAGGGCGAAAAATCGGATTTTTGGATAAAACTTGGATTTTTCAAATGTAACCATAACATGTGGTCGCCAGGGCGGGGCCGACGGCCGCCCACTAGCTCGACCGGCCGCCCATGCCCTGGACCGTCGCCGGATGATTTTTTGGCTAAAAATAGTTACTGTTTCCGACTTCGCCATTTTGGCTTATTTTGTCCATTTTTCGTCCCCTTCGCAATTGCACACAAATTTCACTCAAAATTTGTTTTATTGCATACATTTTATATTTTGGGGATTATCTAGCTCGGTTATCATCATCATTGCTCGACTTTACCAATTGAATGGTAAGAATTTCACTATCGTTAGCTCAATTGGGTTGAACCATGAGTTTGTGGCTTATATGTATTTTTCTTGATGTGATTCATATATGTTTGTGATGAGCTTATTGATTGTTGATGAATGATATTTGTTAAATTATATTTGGTGATGAAAAACTTGGCTTGATTTCATTTACAAGGGCTATATATAACTTTTTCTATTTTTGACGCCCGCCAAGTGTTCGATAAAACGTTTCAATGAAAAATTCATCACCTACATGACTCTCTCGATTTCAAAAGTCTCATACATTTATAGAGATCATGTTTTGCTTATCAAATGAGTTTTCATAAACCTCTACAAGTCGTATGATTCGACTTTTCCCTTCTATTTGGCCTATAAGCTTCAATGTTCAAATAGCTCGATACATCGGTTTAGTTGCACACTTTGATATGAATATATGATGTATTTATCGTGCTAACATTTTTTTGATGATTCCAAAGGGGAGAAACAGGTGGAGAAACAGGTTATAAGCTCTTTAGCTCAAAGAAGCTAAGATAAGCTCAAACGAAAAGAAGGCTTATAAGCTATGGCTTCCTAAAGCCATAAGTTGTGCATGATTCTTGGTCCATTGGTTGTAGTATGGACTTATATATGTTTCTAATGATGTCTCTTTGACAGGGGGAGCTTTTAAGTTATTGATACTTAAGCTCAATATTGAAAAGCTAAGCTTTTTAGCTTTTGATTTAGTTCTTCTTTATAACTCTTGTTGTGCATGTTGATAGGGGGAGCATTTTCTATATGTGTTTGAATATCTCTACTCCCATCCTTGTGTTTTTATTGCATGGAATGTTGTCACTCACAACGGATAGTTCTTTTTACCGGTAAAATTGTTTTGTTTTCAAAATCGACCTCGTTAAAATTGTTTTGGTTTGTAATCATCAAAAAGGGGGAGATTGTTTGATAAATGGTTTTATCATGATTTTGATGATTTTGTTTTTATACCAAAAGAATGTTTTTAAAGGTTGTCCAAATACTCATAAATGATTTAATATTTTCCGGAGTATTTCTACAAGTTTATTTTCGATATAAATTGGACAACACTTTTGATGATTTTGTGTTAATGTGTTTTTACACCAAAACAATATTTCTAATGTTGTCCTAAATACTCCCGATCGGTTTAAAATGTTTTTACGAATTTTTCGGAGTATTTCTTGAGGTTTATTTTTGATAAAAATCGGACAACTTGTCAATGAGGAGGTCGACCGGTCGACCGTGAGCGACTCCGTACACAGGAACAAGTTTCGTGGAAATGAAACTTGAAAACTCTCAAAATTGATCGGTCAATCGTCGCACATAGGCTCGACCGGTCGAGGTGCCCTTCGACCGGTCGCCTGTTAATTTGGTGCTTTATGTTTCAAACTTCTATTTACTCGTGCGGCCGTCGCATCTATGCTTTGACAAAGAAAAATATAACCGTTGTGCGTGAGACCATTCTTCCTTAAAATGTGGGATTGTTCTATAATCTGATTTTTGTATCCTTATGAGACAACCATATTTATTTTAATCTCTTTGTCTTATTTGTAGACAAAAGAAAACATGGAGGAGCCCATGAAGGAGCCTATGTTGGAGGAGCCTTTGGAGGAGCCTTTGGAGGAGCCTATGTTGGAATTCAAATTTGAAGGCTCTCCTATAAATAGATGAAAGCTTGAGGGATCAAATACAAGACTTGATACAAACAACAAGAGATATCACAAGCACATAATCTTTGTTATTCATTTCAACATTCTTGTTGTAATAGCCTAAGTACTATCACTTTCACATCTTGAGGTCTAGGCTTTCATTCTTGATTACACTTGCACTTTTGAGTTGTAATATTTTTCAAAGTGTAATCTTGATTGTAATTCATCAACCAAACACAAGATATCCTTGTGAGTATTCTTGTGGTAAGAATACACTTGGGTGATCTAGGTGATAGGTGTTTCAAGAGTGTGGTGCTCTTGAGGTGTTGAAGAATTTGGTATTCTTCAAGATTGAAGATTGTGGTGATCTTCAAAGGTGCCGTTGAAGGAAGATTGTGGTAATCTTCAAAGGGAGATTGTGGTAATCTCCAAAGGTGGTGTTGGAGAGTTCGGTGCTCTTCAAGTCGGAAGATTGTGGTGATCTTCGCAAGGTGCCGTTGAGGATTGTGGTGATCTTCAAAGGGAGATTGTGGTAATCTCCAAAGGTGGTGTTGAAGAAGAGTGTGGTGCTCTTCAAGGTGTTGTAAGTTGAATTTGTATTAATTTTGGTAATTAATAAAATTCTTTTTCTTTTCAAATCCATCCCTGGATATCTTTGGGGTGGTAGAGGATTAGGCCCTAGGTGGGTTGAACCTCTTTAAATCGACGTGTGTTGTTTACATTCCGCACCTTATTATTGTGTTTGAGCATTCGGTTTGAAAAAGAGGGCGAAAACGAAAAGATGGAGATAATCTATTCACCCCCCCCTCTAGATTATCGTAGCCGCTTGGACTTACAAAACATACCTTGAATTTAATTGTCGACCGACATGCCTTTCTCAACCTTTGTCAATCTTTAGCCATAGAGGTTGAGATAGTTCTTCTTTCTTCGATGCCTAACTCCTTCAAGAGTTCTTTTGAAATGTAACCATCTACTTGGCATTGAATGATTTGAAGTCCAAGCAAGAAATTGAGCTCCCCCATCATGCTCATTTCAAGTACACATTGCATCAACTTGGAAAAGTATCTTGCACAAATATTCATTAGTAGCACCAAAAATATTCTCATAAATATGCACAAGTTTAAACAATCTTGCCCTTTTTTAAAAAAAACAAGGAGAGTAGTATCAACTTTACCTTTTGTAAAATCATTTAGCAAAAATAGCTGAGTCTATCATATCATACATGGGGTACTTGTTTGAAACCATACAAGGCCTTTTATAAAGATCATTTGGCCTAGAAAAATTTAAACCCCGATAGACTTCTATTTGAATAAAACCATTTAGAAAATTGGATTCAACATCCATTTGGTAAAGCTTGAAATTTTCTTAAAACAAGAATGGGCAAGTAAAATGCAAATAGCTACAAAATGTGCTATGAGTGCAAATGTTACATCAAAATTGATTACCTTCTTCTTGAAAATACCTTCGAGCTACTAACCTTGCCTTAGTTCGACCAATGTTGCCTTGGTCATCGAGTTTGTTCCGGAATACCCTTTTTATCTTCTTCATCTCTATCATCATAGGGCATCCAATTGATCTAAGGTGTTCATAATAGAACATTTACATCCAAATATTTGGAGTACTTTATTTCTCATCTACACAACTTAACAAACTCATTAACGACATCGTTTATATAAGCAAGAAAAAATAGCCCAAGTGTAAAAACATGCCTCAATCACAAAATATCTTGCATAGTAGAAATAGACACTATATATAGACCATGAAGCAAGAAACACATACTATGCATTTAGAAGATCATCAAGAGTCTAATAAATCATGCAAGTTCAAATAAGCTTAAGAAAGCTACAAAAGGTCTCTTTTGAAATTTGAAAATCCGAAAGCATATAGTTGAGACCTTATTTAAAAAAAGTATTTGAACAAGAGTTGACACGGCAAATATGTGCAATCAAATATCGAATAGTGCCTTTTAAAAAATCTAAAAATCCTCTTAATGGCACTTGTATGAAATACAATGAAAAACAAGCACATAGGCACGTGGCAATACATATATCGAGTCTATAAGAGTAAGAATAACACAAGTAAACGTACCTCGATAATTTATGCCTTTCTTGACAAATAATGACGTAAATGGCCATTTGTGAAAATATGTAAATCCTACACAATTCTTAAAACATATCTAGCACAAATCATAATGATAAAAGTGTAGGCTAAGAGATATCACAAGTAAGCTCATGCCATAAAAATCCATAAAGGATGATAACACACTTTAGTCTACAAAAATGCACAAGAGTTTTAAAAACATCATATAAGGTCTTCTCTTTCAAAAATATTTTAAAGCACAAGTATATATTGAAGACCTTAATTAAAAATAAATATTTGAAAACTCATTTTGCAATTAAGACACAAATAAAAACATGCATAATAACAAAACAAAATGCATATTTAAATAGGGAGATACGGGTTACCAATTACGCCATTTCCATGGGTTGTGTCGTTCCCATTGTTGATGATATCTTCCCCTTGAGAAATCACTTTGTTGATGATGACTTCTTTGATTACTCCATTTCCGAGGTTTGTTGCCTTCCCATTGTTGAAAGTCTCTTCTTCTTTGAAAATCATCTTGTTGATGATGTCTTTGCCATTTCCAAGGATTGTGTTCTTCCCATTTTTGATTGTACCCTTTTCTTGGAAATTGGCTTTGTTGAGAATAGTTTCTCCTTCTTTGATCAAATGAAACGGTCATTTGATGTCTTCTTGGCGGTATAAATTTTCTTCGATCATTATTTCGTCGGGTACCTAATATGACATTGTTTTGTGGTACCCTCATGTGTTTGGGTCCTTTGGGATTAGTCTTGAGACTTTTAGGTCTCCAACAATAATTAGAGCTATTTCTAGCCCGACAAGTATTTACCGTATGACCCTTTTTACCGCAATAAAAGCATGTAATAATTCTAGGAGCATAATGATCAACGTGCTTAGAGACTTGATTCTTTTTCATGTGATTGACACCCTTAGGCTTATGATCAAGTTCTAGTTTCGAATTATCACAACAATCAACAATATTGGTTATTCTATCGGTACTCAAGTTGGATTTAGATAAATCATTTTTCAAGCAATTTATATCCTCAACAAGAGTACTATTTTCTTTCTCAAGGTTTCTAACCTTGTCAAGAGTGGTGGTGTGAGCACATGATAGTGATTCATAGGAGGTAAATAAACTATCCTTATCATTTTTCAAAACAATGAATTCCTTTTTCAAATTTTTGTATTTAACAAGTAAGTTTTGGAATTCATCTTGTAGCTCATCATAATCATTTTGTAAATCACTATAATCATTTTGCAATTCATGGTCATAAGAAGTAGAGGGTTTAGAACTTACCTCGTTTTTTTTCTTCGATGCCCATGAGGCATTGTTCAACTTGTTCATCATGGGAGGTTATAGAAGGCTTATCCCATGTTGTTGGATTTGATGTTGTATCCATTTGTGAAGTAGATGCTTTTGAGTTGCTCCTTTCATTTGCGTATACTTCATAGATGGCTTCTAATTTTTGCCATACTTCATGTGCCGATTGAATACCTACAACATGATCAAATTCCAAAGTGGTAAGTGAACAAAGTAAAATATTAAGAGCTTTACCATTTAAAGAGATGATTTTCTTCTCTTCATCATTGAGCTTTTTGAAGCCTTTTGAGGTGTGTGGTGTATCTTTCATCGGAATGGATTCTCCATTAATGACGGTGTTCCAAATATCGAACCCGCAACTTTGTAAATAGCATTCCATTCTTTCTCTCCAAAATATAAAATTTTTGGAATTAAACCGAGGTGGCTTGGTGGTGGAGGTGCTTGGATAGATGAGCTTCGTTCAGTAGCCAGTCGATCGTTTCTCTTCACTCGCGATGTGAAACGAGCTTGCCAAAGAGTTTGGCTTTGATACCACTTGTAAGTCCAAGCGGCTACGATAATCTAGAGGGGGGGTGAATAGATTATCTCCATCTTTTCAATTTCGCCCTCTTTTTCAACCGAATGCTCAAAGATAATAACAAAGGTGCGGAATGTAAACAACACACGACGATTTAAAGAGGTTCAACCCACCTAGGGCCTAATCCTCTACCACCCCAGTATATCCGGGATGGATTTCGAAAAGAAAAAGAATTTTATTAATTACCAAAATTAATACAAATTCAACTTACAACACCTTGAAGAGCACCACACTCTTCTTCAACACCACCTTTGAGATTACCACAATCTCTTCTTGAAGATTACCACAATCTTCAAACGGCACCTTGTGAAGATTACCACAATCTTCACCTTGAAGAGCACCACACTCTTCAACACCTCAACAAGAAGATTACCACAATCTTCTTACACCTAACACCTAGTTCACCCAAGTGTGTTCTTACCACAAGAACACTCACAAGGATATCTTGTGTTTGAATGACGACCACAAATTCAAGATTACAACTCGATAATGAATAATACAATTGAGTGCAAGTGTAATCAAGAATAGCCTAGACCTCAAGAATGTGAAAGTGAATAGCTAGGCAAATTACAACAAGAAATAAGGCAATGTAAGAACAAGTGTATTCTTGAGTGTATCTTGTTGTGTTGTAGTTTTCTCTCTTGTTTTGTTGCTTCAATTCTTCCTCTATTTATAGGAGATGATTGATACTTGATAGGCTCCTCTTGGAATCTGATTTCTACAAAAAAAAATTGCAATTAAAATCAAGATTATAGCTGTTAGAAATCAATCCCACAATTTAGGGAAAAGCTGTCTGCTGCACAACGGTTAGAATTTTGCTGTCAAACATTAGGGCGACCGGTCGCACAGAAATAGAAGTTTGAAAATGAGAATACACATTTACACAGGGCGACCGGTCGACGTAGGGTTCGACCGGTCGTCCCTGACTTCAACCGGTCGCACAACCTCAAAAACGAAGGGCAAATGTTCTGTTTCAATTTTTGCTCCCAGGTACCGGTCGCCCAAGGGGTCGACCGGTCGACGCCCACCGGTTGCCCTATAGGGCGACCGGTTGCCTGACCATTTTCTCGCAAACATGAAGTTTTGTTTTTCTCAACTTTCAGTGCACGGGTTGCCTATACGGCGACGGTTGACCTCAAAACAAAAGTGTTGTCCAATTTTATATCGAAAATAGACTTCAAGAAATACTCCGAAAAGTAGTAAAAACATTTTAGACCGATCGGGAGTATTAGGACAACATTTTAGAACCATTGTTTTTGTGTAAAAACACATTAACACAAAATCATCAAAAGTGTTGTCCAATTTATATCGAAAATAAACTTGTAGAAATACTCCGGAAAATATTAAAACCATTTTAAATCATTTAGGAGTATTTGGACAACCTTTAAAAACATTGTTTTGGTATAAAAACAAAATCATCAAAATCATGATAAAATCATTTATCAAACATTTTCAACACTTCATTTCTCCTCATTTTCTTCCCATCAACCAACTCTAACACCATCTTCAAAAATTTTGATTTTAACCATTCACCCTTATTCAATCCCTTTACTCAATGCTATACGCTCAAGTTTTGGGTAAAAGATTTATCAAGTTAAGGCTTGAATTGTGGCTATCAAAAATTAGGCAATAGGCTCAAGTTGGCTAACTAGGGATTTCAATATTATCATTAGGTAAGCAAAAGGCTTGAAGGGCTAACAAAAATGGCCTTTGATCATTTTCATATTTCACATACAACATGTGACCTTGACAGAGATACGAGAGCAAGTTCTAGAATTCTAACAACATGAATGATACACTCAAATTAACAACAAGACTGCATATGATGAAAGCAGTAAAAGCTCAAAAGCTCACAGGCTTGCAAATACGTAATTCAAAGCATCAAACCATGTTCTCAATATCCACATGCTCAATGTCATCTATTCATGGCTCAATCAACTCATACTCAACACCCAATCAAAACAATACAATTTTTTTCAAAAATATAAGCATCAAGTCTCATCGCACACGGTCAACTCACTCCTTAAAATCTATGAAGACAATAAACGTGCTAAAACTGTAAACATGCTTCTAATGCAAATGCAACCTAAAATGCTTTACATGCAACTATATGGAAACATACAAAATGCACTTTTTTTTCTATCCACACACACATTTTATATCAAAATAACTATCTCTCCCCCCAAACTTCAATGAAATTATATCGTACGTAAGAGAAGATAGAAGTTCAATATAAACCTGTGTGGATTGGACCTGATTTATTGTGGGGGTGGCGGCGGTTCGTGGCCCTCCTTGGGCGTCTCCTCCGCATGGCTTCCCGTGTGTGGGGCCGTAGCAATATCTCCAATTCCTCAATCATGCACGGATCGTGCGTTCACGCATGCCCTGCCCGTGTGTGGCTGCGAAGTAAAATCAGGTAATTTTCTTTTTTTTTATAAAGAAAATGAAGAAGAAAAAAAATCACACCACAAACTCTTGGGTTGCCTCCCAACAAGCGCTATATTTAACGTCTTTAGCTCGACGCCTGTTAATTTCAATTCGTACCACCTTTGAATGCATATATTAGCTACTTTGGGTCGTGGTCGAGAACCGTTTTTGCATTGTTTGCATCTAGTAATGCATAATTAGGATTTCCAAGAAAGTAGTGAAGTCCTGGTGATGAAACACTTTGATTTGATTTACGCGCATATTGTTCGTGTGCATACGCATAGTTCGTGCTCGTCTTATTCTGGAATAGTTTTCTTATGATATCTTGCACACGTTGCACGGGCGTACACACATGGTTCGTGTGTTCCTTGTCCTGTTTTTGCTCCTTTTCGGTACCACACACGAGCTGAAAGTGCATAGACACACAATCTGTGTTTGGTTCCGAACTTTCTTGCTTTTCCAAGATCTTCAGCTCCTTGTATTCGGTACCACTCATTTGATGAATGGCATTAGATTGTTCCTTTGAGTTGGCTTCGGTGGTGCTCAAAAATTGGCTCTTTTGTTGTTGCCCACCAACAATTGTAACTAATTGGCCCATTTGAGTCTCGAGATTTTTCAATTGTGAATCCATAGTATTGGCCAATTGTGTCAATTGCAACTTCATCTTGTCCATCTTTGCTTCGTTCTTGGTAAAGCTATTTCTCATTTCCCTCATGAATAAATTTATTTGACTCATGAATGAAGTCGTTTGATTCATGAATGAAATGAGGGCGTCTTCCAAAGATGGTTTTGCCTCTGCATCGGTAAACCCATTTATTACATTGAAGCTTGATGGTGGTGGAATCACATTCTCCGTATTAGCATATGAAAAATCTTCGTAATTCCTCCAATCAGAACAATAGTGTGTAGGAGTAGGATTATTCCAATAAGCGTAGAAATTCGAGTTATTGAAATAATTGACTTCTTCCATCCGAACAGATGCACCTATATCAATTCAAAGAAACAAATCAAGCATTGTAGAAGTAGAATTTACAAAAGAAAAATGAAATAAAAATAAAAAAATGTCTAAATTAAGAATAATTCTATCTATCGCAATATTAGCACCAAAAATTGTATTAGTCCCAATGGCGCCAAAAACTTGTTCGCCTTATTTTTAGGTTCACCGCAAGTGTACGGTGTAGTTTATAGAATATGGTAAGCAAGGTCGTATCCACGGAGACTAATAAATTTATGCGCTAAGTATTGAACTAAGATAGTCTTATTTTTATTTAGGCGGTCAAAAATTTGATAATTGTTGTAGAAGTAAAGACAAGATTAACCACAAAAACACAAGATACTAAGAATAATGGAATTATCAAGGGAATGAAATGGATTCTCGGGTTATGGTTTCAATTAATATTCCTCTTGTTGTCCGATTTAATCAAAGTCAAAGTTATTATCACTACACCTATAAGACGATCACAACGGTATTTTATCCTCCCTCTCGAGATGCATATAAAGTGTAGATTGAAATATCTATGCTAGCATCTCTACTCAACATAAGATACACAACTCTCAAATGCACAAAAGATCATATATCCTCACAAATATTCACAAACCTCTCGATTATGCAAATATTCATGTCAAGTACTCAAGATCTAATATTGAAACTCATCTCTCGAATTATGAATCAATATATCAAACATGCTAAATCATTGGCCAAATGATAAAACAAGAATAAGAACAAATTACTCAAATAGGCTTCAAGACAATAACTTCAATTAAGATTAATACATTCAACAAGAGTTCAATTAATCTACTTCCAAAACCCGAAATCACAAAGTTTAGCTACTCATTACAAATAAACAACCCATAGACAAATTGTTCATATTCATGACAAGCTAAAATGAAAGATTAAAGCACAAAGAATGAGAAAACTTAGGGAAATGGATAATCTCTCGATTGATCTTCAATCCTCAAGCTTCGATTCAACCCGATTCTTCCCTTGGTTCTTCCTTAATGAAGTTGATGTATTTTCTTGTGTTCTTGGGTGTATTCCCAGCCTTTTCTTCCTAACCTAGATCAAGCCTCCCATGTATGTATTTATAGCCCCTCAAAAGTTCAATAAAAAAGTGGAGGAACATTGGAATTTCCGCCCCGGGGCGCTGCGGCACCCGGGATGGGCGCTGTGGCGCCCAGCAATTTCCCACAAATGATCCGCCCGGGCGCTGCAACGCCCCACTTGAAATTCATACGGCAGCGGCCCTGTATCGCCCGCCCAAGTTTTTCACCCACCAAATGTTGGAATTTGCTTTTGAGCTCTTCTTCAAAGTTGTAGCCCTATCTCTTAGCTTTCCATATCCACTTGAATCATATCAATATTAATTTTGTAGAGAGAGTTATGGCCAAAATATGAAACGTTGCCAGTGATGGAAATTTCAGACGCGTTTGGACATTTCTTCAAATCAATCTCTCGTTGTTTGCTCGTTTGTACTTCTTTTGATACACGATTCATTACTATGACTATAAACTCAATATAATTGGCTCTCGACATGGCTTGGCTACTCAAATGACTCAAAATAATAAAAAACAACACAAAACTCAAGTCTAGGAAGCCCAAATCAATGGTATAAAACCAAGTGAACAATGATTTTCACAAAAGAGTAAATTACACAAGAAGATTTAAGTATTGTAGACATGGTGTACTTATCTTTCTCAAAACCTCAATGGACTTCTTCCTTGATTGATGATGTTGCTTCAAGCCTTCTTCTCCAATATTACTCCAAGCTTTCTCCTTCAAGACCCCTTGATCCCAATTATGAATATGATGAATTATCTAATCAAATACATGAACGAATTATGAATGATTCTTCCAACTTCAACTCTTGGCTTTTATGGACACCATTTTTGTATAATAATACATTGATGGTGCCATCTTTTGCTAAATAATTGCCTCCACTTTCATTGTTGGTTGGTGAATTCTTGTACTCAATTGATGATTGAGGGAATATGGAGACATGGTGGAGCAAAATTGGGTGTTAAAGGTGTACAAAAGTGGTCAAAAAAAGCTTGGTTGGTGAGTTTTTCATAGAAAAATTGCAAAAGGAAGTCCCTGACATGGCCATGTCGCAGAACACACCCTGGCCATGCTGTCTGACATGGCCATGTCGCCCAACACGGCCAGGCCATGTTGGGGGCTGTTTTGTCCGAATATTTTGAGTTTTTGGCTCCCGGCGGAACACGGCCGTGTTGCCCAACACCCCTTGCCCGTTTGGCTTGGAATTTTGAGCGTTTTTGCATCCTTAAACTCCCCGATATGTTTTGACATGAATCAATGGTCCGAAATTCACCAAAATTAGCCCCGAATGGTCAATCTACATCAATAAAAGCACCTCGGAGTAATATGAACTATGTACAATCAAAAATTTACAAAACTAACAATAAAATAACTCGAATTCTACTCAAATATACACATAAAACATGTGTAAAAAGACCCTTATCAAATCATCTCCAACTTTGAACTTTGCTTGTCCTCAAGCAAAACATTAAATTAAAAATAGGGATTCAATAAATCACAACATACAAAGAAGATTTTTTTTCAACACATTGAACACAAGTAGTCAAGTTCTTGGCCTTCTCAACCCAAATTAACCATTCATTAAAAACATTGTTTTGCAAAGCGATCTATTGTCAAGAAAGACCGTAATATCAGCAGTCATTATCCAGTCTTGAAATCATCACTCCACAAATACTGATAATTATGAACAACTTCAATTCAATAATGCCATGAAAATACAAGAATTCAATAGATCATTATAGTTAGCCTACTAGTCATATAACCAAGCTTCTTGAACTTTATTGGAATGAGAAGTCAAGGAGTATTCATTCTCCTTTTTTTTTTCTTTTTTTTGGGACCTTTCGAGACATGCTTCCACTAGGTTTATATTTTGAATTTCTGTTCAAACGCTCCTAGGGTGGTTTCCCATACTCATATTCGTGTCGCCGTTTTACGTAAAAGACAAACATGGGGCTCATGAATGCTCCTAGTTACTAAGCAACAACAAATAGATGAGTATAACCTCGATTGGTCCGTTTTTTTCTTCAATTTTTTTTCATTTTTCTCTTTCTATTTTTATTTTATTCACAAGCTTGGTTTAACAACTAGTTAACCACTACTAAATCATGAGTTCTCGAACGTTTATAGCGCTAGGTATCGTCGTATATGCCTTAACACATCAAGTATTTATGGTGTTGGAAATCTTGTCAAAATTTTAGCCCGCATCCACGTCAATCTATTGTTCACTTGGTTTTATACCATTGATTTGGGCTTCCTAGACTTGAGTTTTGTGTTGTTTTTTATTATTTTGAGTCATTTGAGTAGCCAAGCCATGTTGAGAGCCAATTATATTGAGTTTATAGTCATAGTAATGAATTGTGTATCAAAACAAGTACAAACGAGCAAACAACGAGAGATTGATTTGAAGAAACGTCCAAAACGCGTCAAAATTTCCATCATCGGCAGCGTTTTGTATTTTGGTCATAACTCTCTCTACAAAATTGATATTGATATGATTCAAGTGGGTATGGAAAGCTAAGAGATAGGGCTACAACTTTGAAGAGGGGCTCAAAAGCAAATTCCAACATTTGGTGGGTGAAAAACTCGGGCGGGCGCTGCAGCGCCCAAGACAGGGCAAAACACTCCAAAATTCACGTGCTGGGCGTTGCAGCGCCCGTCCCGGGCGCCGCAGTGCCCCTGGACGGAAATTCCTAAGTTCTTCCACCTATTTCTTAAACTTTTGAGGGGCTATAAATACATACATGGGAGGTTTGATCTAGGGTATGGAGGAAAGGCTGGGAATACACCCAAGAACACAAGAAACACGTCAAAGGGAAGAATCGGGTCGAATCGGAGCTTGAGGATTGAAGATTAATCGAGAGATTATCCATTTCCCTAAGTTTTCTCATTCTTTGTGCTTTAATCTTTCATTTTAGTTTCTTATGAAGATGAACAATTTGTCTATGAGTTGTTTATTTATGATGTGTAGCTAAATTTCTTGTGATTTCCGGGTTTTGAAAGTAGATTAATTGAACTCTTGTTGATTGTTTTAATCTTAATTGAAGTTATTGTCTTGAAGCCTATTTGAGTACTTTGTTCTTATTCTTGTTTTATCATTTGGCCAATGATTTAACATGTTTGATAGATTGATTCATAATTCGAGAGATGAGTTTCAATATTAGATCTTGAGTACTTGACATGAATATTTGCATAATCGAGAGGTTTGTGAATATTTGTGAGGATATTTGATCTTTTGTGCATTTGGGAGTTGTGTATCTTATGTTGAGTAGAGATACTAGCATAGATATTTCAATCTACACTTTATATACATCTCGAGATGGAGGATAAAATACCGTTGTGATCGTCTTATAGGTGTATTGATAATAACTTTGGCTTTGATTAAATCGTAAAACAAGAGGAATTTAATTGAAACCATAACCCTGGAATCCATTTCATTTCCTTGATAATTCCACTATTATTTTCATCTTGTGTTTTTGTTGTTATTCTTGTCTTTTCTTCCACAACAATCATTCAATTTTGATCGTCTAAATAAAAATAAGGTTATCTTAGTTCAATACTTAGCGCATTAATTTATTAGTCTCCGTGGATACGACCTTGCTTACCCTATTCTATAAACTACACCGTACACTTGCGGTGAAGCTAAAAATAAGGCGAACATCTATCTTAGACAATCAATTGCTTCACATTGTAAACACAAATTAACAAGTTAATATATGTATAATTGGGCCAAGTTATTGACTAGCAAATACTCAAAAACAAAAACACATCTCTTGAAAACAAACACACATGCTTGATTTGTTTCTTTGAATTGGTATAGGTGCACCTATTCGGATGGAAGAGGCAAAAACCATCTTTGGAAGACGCCCTAATTTCATTCATGAATCAAACGACTTCATTTATGAGTCAAATAAATTTATTCATGAGGAAATGAGAAATAGCATTACCAAAAACGAAGCAAAGATGGACAAGATGAAGTTGCAATTGACACAATTGGCCAATAATATGGATTCACAATTGAAAAATCTCGAGACTCAAATGGTCCAATTAGTTACAATAGTTGGTGGGCAACATCAAAAGAGCGATTTTTAAGCACCACCAAGCCAACTCGAAGGAACAATCTAGTGACATTCATCAAATGAGTGGTACCGAATACGAGAAGATGAAGATCCTGGAAAAGCAAGAAAGTTCGGAACCAAACACGGATTGTGTGTTTATGCACTTTCAGCCCGTGTGTGGTACCGAAAAGGAGCAAAAACAGGACAATGAACACACGAACCATGTGTGTACGCCCGTGCATAGCGTGCATGATATAAGAAAACTATTCCATAATGAGACAAGCACGGAATATGCGTACACACACGGACAACATGAGCATAACCCAGATCAAAATTTTCCAACACCAGGACTCATGTACTTGCTTGGAGATCCCAAGTATGTATTACTAGATGCAAACAGACCAAAAACGGTTCTTGACCACAATCCAAAATAACTAATATATGCATTCAAAGGTGGTACAAATCAAAATTAACAGGCGTCGAGCTAAAGACGTTAAATATAGCACATGTTGGGAGGCAACCCAACAGTTTGTGGTGTGATTTTGGTTTTTTTTTTTGGTTTTTTTTTTCGTTTTCTTTATAAAAAAAAATTACCTGATTTTACTTCGCAGCCACACACGGGCAGGGCATGCGTGAATGCACGATCCGTGCATGATTGAGGAATTGGAGATATTGCTACGGCCCCACACACGGGCAACCCGTGCGAAGGAGACGCCCAAGGAGGGCCACAAACCGCCACCACCCCCACAATAAATCAGGTCCAATCCACACAGGTTTATATTAAAATTATATCTTCTCTTACGTACGATATAATTTCATTTAAGTTTGGGGGGAGAGATAGTTATTTTGATATGAAATGTGTGTGAAAAAAAAGTGCATTTTGTGTGTTTCCATATAGTTGCATGTAAAGCATTTTAGGTTGCATTTGCATTAGAAGCACTTTTACAGTTTTAGCACGTTTATTGTTTTCATAGATTTTAAGGAGTGAGTTGACCGTGTGCGACGAGACTTGATGCTTTTATTTTTGAAAAAAATTTGTATTTTTTTGATTGGGTGTTGAGTATGAGTTGATTGAGCCATGAATAGATGATATTGAACATGTGGATATTGAGAACATGGTTTGATGCTTTGAATTACGTATTTGCAAGCTGTGAGCTTTTGAGCCTTTCTTTGCATTCATCATATGCAATCTTGTTGTTAATTTGAGTGTATTGTTCATGTTGTTAGAATTCTAGAACTTGCTCTGGTATCTCTGTCAAGGTCACATGTTGTATGCGAATTGTGAAAATGATCAAAGGCCATTTTGTTAGCCCTTCAAGCCTTTTGCTTACCTAATGATGATATTGAAATCCCTAGTTAGCCAACTTGAGCCTATTGCCTAATTTTTGATAGTCACAATTCAAGCCTTAACTTGATAAATCTTTTACCCAACACTTGAGTGTATAACATTGAGTAAAGGGATTGAATAAGGGTGAATGGGTGAAATCAAAATATTAGAAGGTGGTGTTAGAGTTGGTTGATGAGAACAAAAGAGAAAGAAAAAAGGAGAGATGAAATGTTGAAAACTCATATAAGAGTTAAAAAAAAATAAAAATAGTTCGGTGAATGAGTTTTCTTTGAATGAACTTGGAGGTTAAGAATTGTAATGTGAATGGTTGAGTTTACAAAATAAAGGGGATGGAGATAAGAGGAGTTGGTGAAAATGAGAGGTGATTTGAATAGCATATTGAGCTTTAATGTAGATGAATTATATGCTCACCGGTCTATACGCTCGAGTTTTGAGTCACTCTATCCATATTTTCCTACCCCAACCAAAGAGCCTTCATTACAACCAAAGGAAAAAGTCCTTTTTGATTCACAATTTTGCATACATCCTAGTGGCGGAGATATGAGATAATTTGCAAGCCTATGGTAATTCTGCAATATTGAATTGAATTGAGCGTAAACACGTCCTATATTCATTCGAGATGAGAGTATACACTTGATCTTTGTGAGGTGTAATTCTTAGCATTTACCATGGTCTCTTTAATATGTGTTCTATGTTAGATGTTTGAGGCTTGGTTAATTCATTACTTGACACCTATGATTAACAATACGAATTTTATGGAGTTATTGTGCGTTCTACTTTTCATTACTCTCAGTCATGTTTTATCTTGTTTTTAAAAGCGTTGACTGGGATGGCCAACAGTTTAAGATTTGGGGTATTTGTTCACTTGGTTTTATACCATTGATTTGGGCTTCCTAGACTTGAGTTTTGTGTTGTTTTTGATTATTTTGAGTCATTTGAGTAGCCAAGCCATATTGAGAGCCAATTATATTGAGTTTATAGTCATAGTAATGAATCTTGTATCAAAACAAGTACAAACGAGCAAACAACGAGAGATTGATTTGAAGAAACGTCCAAACGCGTCTGAAATTTCCATCATTTGCGCGTTTTGTATTTTGGCCATAACTCTCTCTACAAAATTGATATTGATATGATTCAAGTGGCTAAAGGAAAGCTAGAGATAGGGATACAACTTTGAAGAGGGGCTCAAAAGCAAATTCCAACATTTGGTTGGTGAAAAACTCAATCGGTGGGACGGATTTGCTGCGGCTGAAGACAGGGCAAAACACTCCAAAATTCACGTGTTGGCGACTGCAGGCTGCAGACGGAAATTCCTAAGTTCTTCCACCTATTTCTTGAACTTTTGAGGGCTATAAATACATACATGGGAGGCTTGATCTAGGGTATGGAGGAAAGGCTGGAATACACCCAAGAACACAAGAAACACATCAATTTCATCAAGGAAGAATCAAGGGAAGAATCGGGTCGAATCGGAGCTTGAGGATTGAAGATTAATCGAGAGATTATCCATTTCCTAAGTTTTCTCATTCTTTGTGCTTTAATCTTTCATTTTAGTTTCTTATGAAGATCAACAATTTGTCTATGAGTTGTTTATTTATAATGGGTAGCTAAATTTCTTGTGATTTCCGGGTTTTGGAAGTAGATTAATTGAACTCTTGTTGATTGTTTTAATCTTAATTGAAGTTATTGTCTTGAAGCCTATTTGAGTACTTTGTTCTTATTCTTGTTTTATCATTTGGCCAATGATTTAACATGTTTGATAGATTGATTCATAATTCGAGAGATGAGTTTCAATATTAGATCTTGAGTACTTGACATGAATATTTGCATAATCGAGAGGTTTGTGAATATTTGTGAGGATATTTGATCTTTTGTGCATTTGGGAGTTGTGTATCTTATGTTGAGTAGAGATACTAGCATAGATATTTCAATCTACACTTTATATACATCTCGAGATGGAGGATAAAATACCGTTGTGATCGTCTTATAGGTGTATTGATAATAACTTTGGCTTTGATTAAATCGTAAAACAAGAGGAATTTAATTGAAACCATAACCCGGGAATCCATTTCATTTCCCTTGATAATTCCACTATTATTTTCATCTTGTGTTTTTGTTGTTATTCTTGTCTTTTCTTCCACAACAATCATTCAATTTTGATCGTCTAAATAAAAATAAGGTTATCTTAGTTCAATACTTAGCGCATTAATTTATTAGTCTCCGTGGATACGACCTTGCTTACCCTATTCTATAAACTACACCGTACACTTGCGGTGAAGCTAAAAATAAGGCGAACATCTATCTTAGACAATCAATTGCTTCACATTGTAAACACAAATTAACAAGTTAATATATGTATAATTGGGCCAAGTTATTGACTAGCAAATACTCAAAAAACAAAAACACATCTCTTGAAAACAAACACACATGCTTGATTTGTTTCTTTGAATTGGTATAGGTGCACCTATTCGGATGGAAGAGGCAAAACCATCTTTGGAAGACGCCCTAATTTCATTCATGAATCAAACGACTTCATTTATGAGTCAAATAAATTTATTCATGAGGGAAATGAGAAATAGCATTACCAAAAACGAAGCAAAGATGGACAAGATGAAGTTGCAATTGACACAATTGGCCAATAATATGGATTCACAATTGAAAAATCTCGAGACTCAAATGGTCCAATTAGTTACAATAGTTGGTGGGCAACATCAAAAGAGCCAATTTTTAAGCACCACTGAAGCCAACTCGAAGGAACAATCTAGTGACATTCATCAAATGAGTGGTACCGAATACGAGAAGATGAAGATCCTGGAAAAGCAAGAAAGTTCGGAACCAAACACGGATTGTGTGTTTATGCACTTTCAGCCCGTGTGTGGTACCGAAAAGGAGCAAAAACAGGACAAGGAACACACGAACCATGTGTGTACGCCCGTGCATAGCGTGCATGATATAAGAAAACTATTCCATAATGAGACAAGCACGGAATATGCGTACACGCACGGACAACATGAGCATAATAAGACATCACATTGATACTAGCTCCTAAGTCAGCTAGTGCTCTATCAACAGGTAAACCATCAATTGTACAAGGGATAATAAAACTTCCTGGATCATTAAATCTTTGTGGTAGTTTATTGGAAGAACAATTATCATTCAATTGCACATTTGATAGTTCGTTAAGCTTATTATCATTAGAAATGATGTCATTTAGATCCCTAGCATGCTTTGAAAGAGGTTGAACAAATGGAATATTAGTATGTAATTGCTTGAATGAGTCAAGGTACTTACCAAATTTGTCCTCCCTTCTATCTTCTTCAGTTAAACTCCGGTAAGGGATCTTGGGCTTGTATTCTGCAACCACCTTTTTTATGGGATTTTCTTCATATTTGTCATCCTCCACGTATTTACGCATGGCGGCATTGGCATAATCATGCTCATGTGGAAAACGATGGTGATTGCCTTCACGTGCTCCCTTGTTTTGGCTCGAGTTACCCGCAAAAACTACCTTGTGGCCTTTCGGAAATCATCTTCGCAATCCGGCCTATTTGGTTTTCCGGATTATGGATAGATGCCTCTTGATTTCTCAAGAATGTTTCCACTTTGGAATCGGGTATCTGTTGATTGCACAAACTTTGTTATAAGATCTTCCAAGTTAGACTTACCTTGATTTGGTGAAATCCGGAGACGTGTGTAGATCGGGATTGGGATTAGGTCGTGGTTGGCCTTGATTTCCCCAACCGAAATTAGGATGTTGTCGCCACCCAGGATTATATGTGTTCTTTGTAAGGATTACTTGGGTAATTTACGCCTTGATTCCCAACGTAATTAGCATGTTCAGCGTGAGGTATTGTGTGTGGACAATCTTGATGATTATGCAATCCGCCGCAAGTTTCACAATATAAAACGTCGCGGTGGTGGTGGTTTAGGAGTTGCTAGATCGTCGATCTTTTGGGTCAAAGCTTCGACTGCGCGCGGCTAGTGTAACCACTTTGCATCTGCGCATTATAAACACCTCTTTTACATTAGGTTTACCTCGTGCGGATTGCCATTGATAGCCATTCATGGCCATTCCTTCTATCGATCTTGGGCGAACTTTCGGTGTTTTATTGTTCAAAGTTCCCCGGCCGCATCAATCATTTGCATTGTTGACGAGTAGCCCATTGTAAAATGTTTGGACTTGCATCCAAATAGGAAGACCATGATGTGGGCATTTCCGCAACAATTCTTTGAATCTCTCCCAAGTGTCGTCGAAGGTCTCGTCATCTTCTTGAGTGAATGATGAGATTTCATTCCTCAATCGTGCGCTTTTGGCGGTGGAAAATATTTCAAAGGAACTTTTCGGCCATGATGTTCCACGCTAATCGTTCCTTTGGCAAAGTATTTAGCCATTGTTTAGCCCGTCCCGAAGAGTAAATGGGAATAGGCGTAAACGGATGGCATCATCGAAGACCCCATTGATTTTGAATGTATCGCAAATTTAGGAAATTTGCGATATGATTATTCGGATCTTTATGCGGTAGGCGATCGAATTGAGCGAATTGTTGCACCATTTGAATGACATTCGGTTTGATTTCAAAATTATTGGCGGCAACAATGCCGGGCACTTACGATCTTTAGATGACGTGCCGTCCATGGATGGTTTGGCATAGTCATACATAGTTCTTTGTTCATCCTCCATGACGAAATCTTTACTTTCGTTAGTATCCTCTTCGTGGTTACGTGTTAGTACTTTCCTCTGTGTTGCTACTCCGGCGGTGTCGCGACTTCCAAATTCGGCGACGAGTAGGCATACACTGCGGTAAACAAAGAGGATAAGTATAAACCAAGACTTACAAAGATAGACAAAAAGGAAGATAATGGTAAAAAAATAAAAAAATGATTAAATTAACAAAAATAAAGCATTCTTAATATTACAATCCCCGACAACGGCGCCAAAAACTTGATGGCTCAAAAGCTACCTTTAAAACCGTAGGCAAGTGCACCTATCGTTTTATAGTATAGATTATTAGTCACCGAGTGTCATTCCCACGAGGATTGTAAGTACTAATAATTACCGTCTTTTTGTTATTTAATCTAACAATTTTCGAGTTTTTGTTTGATGAAAAAGGAAAACAAATTATAAATTGTAAAAATAAAAGAAGATTTGTAAAATAAGAAATCAAGAGATAGAAATGTGTTTGAATGTAAATCCCTCTAGAATGTTTTTGTGATTTGACAAGTTAAAAATACAACCGTAGCCCTTAAGCAAAAATCAACCTCTTTTAATAAAATCTCATGTCTTGTGGACCGTAGAAATTCCCAATTTAAGTTAAACCCTTTCTCAAGGCGAAAAACTTCTAATCTCAAGTTGATTAAGCGAAATCTCTTTCTAGTTAAAACCCCGAGACAAAGATTATAGCGATTTGTGAATTCCCATATTAGGTTTGACCCTAATCCGGAAGATTTATGTCGTCTATATCTAGGATTGCATGCAACTCTTTTCACTTATATAGTTCTATTTCACCATGAATCTCTCGATTTCCCGGATGAAAAATAAACTTCAAATCAATATTGCGCATATATCAATTCGAATGAACGAAGCATAATATAAGTGAATCACACAAAATATGAAGATTTTATTAAAAACATACACACCTTAATCACAAATCCATTCTAGAGTTCATTACATTCAAACACTAGGAGTTTAGCTACACATGGCTTTGATAAAAGAGTATACTACACAAGATGATTTGAATAAAATGAACATGGTGTACTTAGCTCTTATTCAAGACCAATACAAGACTTCCTCATTAGTTGATGATGTTGCTCCAAGCCTTCTTCTCCAATATTGCCCCAAGCTTTCTCCTCCAAGACCCATTGATCCCAATTCTACTTCATGAAATGAATACAATGAATATTTTAAAGTATCTAATGAATGAATCTCCCAATTTCAACCCTTGGCTTTTATAGGCAACCAATACATTGATAGTACTCTCTTTTATTAAACAATCACCCCCATTTTCCTTGTTGGTTGGTGAATTCTTGTATTCAAGTGATGAGGGAGGGGACATTGAGACATGTTTCAAGAAAATAGGGTGTTAAAAGTGTACAAAAGTGGCCAAAATGGGTTGGTTGGTGAGTTTTCCTCAAATTCCGCAAAGAAAAGTTGCAAAAGAGGTCCGGACACGCCGTGTCGCCCCGAAACGGCCGGGCCGTGCTATTTTATCACACGGGGACTCGGCTGACATGGCCGTGCTTCCCAACACGGCCAGGCCGCGTTCTGACACGGCCGTGTTGGGAACACGGCCAGGCCGTGTTGGAGGCTTTTTGTGCAAAAATTTCGAGTTTTTGCTCCGTGCGGAACACGGCCGTGTTGCCCGACACCCCTGCCCGTGTTGGACCAAAAGGCCCGAAATGACGCGTTTGGCTTGGAATTTCGAGCGTTTTTGCATCCTTAAACTCCCTGTATGTTTTGACATGAATCCATGGTCCGAAATTCACCAAAATTAGCTCCGAATGGTCAATCTACATCAATAAAATCACCTCGGAGTAATATGAACTATGTACAATCAAAAATTTACAAAACTAACAATAAAATAACTCGAATTCTACTCAAATATACACATAAAACATGCATAAAAAGACCCTTATCACCAGTACTCCGCTAAAGGTAACCATTTCAGCCACTGTCTAGGGGTGTTGTCAACCATGCAACGTAAATAATTCTCCAAACATTGATTTAAACGCTCCGTTTGTCCATCCGACTGAGGATGATATGCAGATGACATATCCAGTTGTGTCCCCATGAGTCTGAAAAGCTCCTTCCAAAACCCACTAGTAAAAATCTTGTCCCTGTCTGTAACAATGCTTATAGGAGGCCCGTGAAGTTTATAAATTGAATCCAAAAAAATCTTAGCCACAGTTTGTGCAGTAAATGGGTGAGATAGTGCTAGGAAATGTCCATATTTAGTGAACCTGTCCACCACCACTAAAATAACATTCTTTCCTCCGGAAGAAGGAAGCCCTTCAATGAAATCCATAGAAATATGAGTCCAAGCCTGATGTGGGATAGGTAAGGGCTGCAAAAGGCCAGGGTACGGCCCCTGGTCTGGCTTATTCCTCTTGCAAATTTCACATTGCTGTATCATCCTCATCACATCCTTCTTCATACTAGGCCAATAGAAAACTCCCTTAAGGCGCATGTAGGTGCCATTGATCCGTGAATGCCCTCCATATGAGGAACTGTGCATCTCATCTAAAATCATATGCCTGAGCTCCTCATCATTACCTACACACAACCTACCATTGTATCTCAAAATTCCTCATTTCCTTACAAATTCTGGGTGAGCTGACACATCCACAGTTTTGGCAGCCAAAATTTGTGAAAATAAAGGGTCACCCACATAACTGGAAAGCACCTTCTGTACCCAATTGGGAGAAACAGTAGCAATAGCCATGTTCTCCACCCCTGGTTCCCCACACCTAGACAAGGCATCTGCAGCCCGGTTCTCAGTACCTTTTTTGTACTAAATTTCATAGTCCAACCCCAATAACTTAGTGATCCACTTCTGTTGCAATGGAGTCATCACCCTCTGATCCAACAAATATTTTAGGGCCTGTTGGTCAGTTTTTATAATAAATTTATGCCCATCTAAATAGTGTCTCCACTTCTGGATAGCCATAAGCACAGCTAAGAATTCCCTCTCATAGATAGATAATGATTGATTCCTCTTGCACAACACCTTACTCAAGTAGTCTATTGGCCTTCCTTCTTGCATCAACACATCACCAACCCCATAACCACTGGTATCTGTTTCCAGAACAAAGGCTTAGAAAAATCAGGAAGTGCCAACACTGGACTGGTAGTCATAGCCTGTTTAAGATTAGCAAAGGCTACATCAGCTTCCTGTGTCCACTCAAACCCATCCTTCCTCAGTAACTCTGTCAATGGCCTGCTCAATATACCATACCCCTTTATAAACTTCATGTAGTACCCTGTGAGCCCTAAAAACCCCCTCAATTGTTTAACATTTGTGGGAGTAGGCCATTGCACCATACTAGAAATCTTGTCTGGATCAGTGGAAACCCCATCTTGGGATATGATATGACCCAAATATTCCACCTGTGTTTGCCCAAAATGACACTTAGACTTTTTAGCATACAATTTGTTCTATCTCAGCAGAGATAGAACAACTTCTAAGTGCAACAAATGATCTTCCCAAGTAGAACTGTATATTAATATATCATCAAAAAACACCAGTACAAATTTCCTCAAATGCTCCCTGAACACCTGGTTCATTAGTGACTGAAATGTAGGTGCATTGCACGATCAAGGGGCATGACTAGGAATTCAAAGTGACCATCGTGGGTCCTAAAATCTGTCAGAAATCTGTCTTCTGGCTTCATAAGAATCTGAAAATACCCAGACCTCAGGTCTATTTTAGAAAAATAATTTGCTCCAAATAATTCATCCAATAATTCATCAATAACAGGTATAGGATAGTCATGTTTGATAGTAAGACTATTTAAATACCTGTAATCCACACACAACCTCCAAGTGGAGTCCTTTTTTCACTAAAATCACAGTGGACTCCTACTATTCTGGATAATCCCATAATCCAACGCATTTCTTTCACAATCTTTTCAATTTCTTCCTTATGATTGTGTGATGTTCTGTAGGGATATTGATGTTTAGCTACACTGTCAGGTTTCAGAATAATTTGATGCTCAATACCCCTCTCTGGAGGTAAACCCTTAGGCTCTTCAAAAACATCAGCAAATCCATCCAATAATCCCTGCAACCTGGGGTTGTCTACCTGATCCTTCTTCTGCACCTCTACTACATAAAGTTCTTCAATGTGCTCACACATTTCCTCATGCATCAGCTTGTATAATGCATGTCCCGACATGATCTTGCAATCTCTCGCAGAGGTAAGAGCACAATTCTTACCCTTTTTCCTCTGAAGTATCGTAAAAGTCATCTTCTCATAGTCTAGTTCAATGGGAGTGCATGATTTGAGCCAGACCCCTACCAAAATCAAATCACACCCCTCATTTTCCAGTAATCTTAATGAATAAGTGAAATCGTGCCCCTGCATCTTCCATTTGAAATCAGTGGCCTTTTGAGAACTGACCATCCTTTGGCCATTGGCCACCTTAACCAATAAAGGCTTGGCTGATTCAAGGTGGCACCCTAACCTTCTGGCAGTTGCTTCTTGTATGAAGCTCAAAGTACTGCCAGAATCAATTAAGATATGTAACTTATGATTCCCACATTCTCCATTAACTCTCATTGTTGTTAGCCCATCTTCCCCAGCAATAGAGTTTAGTGACATCTACACCTCATCCATTTGGTTCAAAAGAGGGTTTAAATTATCTTCAACCAGCTGACTCTGATAATGAGCACTCTCCTCTTCTTCCTCAGCTGTCATAATCATATAGGTGATCCTATGTTTACACATATGTCCCAATGTAAAAGGTTCATCACAGTTGTAGCACAACCCTTTTTCCCTCCTGGCTGCCATCTCTGAAGCTGTAAGAAGCTTAATGAGAGGTTTCCCTAGAGAATTATACACCCCCTTTTGTGGAGCAGGGGACAAATCAGCCTTCCTGTAAGGTTGAAATGTATTTGAGGGTGTCTTAGTAGGCCCTTTTAACTTCTTGGAAATAGCACTGTAGGGATAATATTTGTTTCTTCCCGGTCTATACCTTTGCAATGTATGTGGCTCAAACATATTAACCATGGCCTGTAACTCCTCACTCAACCCACTAACAAAGCTGGCAACAAAATACTCCCCCGAATACTCGCCATTAAGCATAAGCATACATGCCCTGAGTTCCTCAAATTTATCAACGTAATCATCATATGTTCCCGTCTGCTTCAACTTATTAAATTCAGCTATTATCCTAGCTTCCTTTAATTCTTCAAACCGGGCCAAAATCACTTCAAGAAATTGTTGCCATGAAAGATCCCCCTGTTTCAGAGAGAAGTTTTGGTACCATTGGGCTGCCTTGCCCTCAAAGTGTAAAGATGCGAGGTGACTTTCTGGGAATCAGGTATGTTGGGAATTAATCTAAAATAACTGTTGCATTTTAATATCCATGATCGGGGGTGAGTCCCATCGAACCTGGGAAAGTCAAGTTTAGGGAGGGGGCTTATCATCTGCATACCATTTTGATCTGTTGATGTTCTGGACCGATTAAACTGCTGACTCTTCATGAATGTGCTCTCAAGGTTAATAGTTGGATGTGGGTCTCCCAGAATGGATTCATCATCAGCATGTCCCTTACCTTTGCTCATGTTCAAAAGCTGCAGCTGAATCGTGGCTAAGGTATGTGTTAGGTGTTCATACTTGCTGTTAATACCCGTTAATTGATCCTGTACCTCCAAACTAATCCCAGCTATTTGTTCTTGCAGTTTCATCTCAGAAGCCTCCCTTTTCATAGCTTCAGTTTGTAAAATCTGGTCCAACTTTTTTTGAGCTTCTTGAAGATCCTTCATACGTGTCCCTTCTGCCATGGCCGAGGATGCTGGCTCTGGTGATACCAATTGTAATGGACTGTTATATAATTAAATAATATTTTGTTTCTATTTTGTAATTTAAGTTTGTATGATAAATTCCAGAAGAACTTGGGGAAGAAGGTAGAATTAGAGAGAGAAGAATAAGATTGTAACTGATTTCATTCCCTTTTCTCGTGCTCCTGTTCACTGCTAAATAGAGTGGTCCCAATTACATATTTTCAGCTAATTTAAAATTCAGAATAATAAATCCTTGAATCCTCTAAGTTCCACTTTCGACGCTCACGATTGCTCCACATGTCCCAGCATTGAGAATATCTTCATATTTCTCTCCAGCTTCCTTTCCTCAAAATGCGATCCTATTTTCTCCCTTTCACCTTCTTCAACAAACCCTAGAATTCGATTTCCCTCCAGATTATCCCCAACTCGATCTGTGCACATGACAGGCCCTTGGCGAAATACGAATACAACCGGGATTTACTTTCCAGGTGGAACGTTGAGCAGCCCGATTTCGATCCACATCAATCGAAAATTTCAGACAAATGTATCACTTCCCCAAAGGAATTAACTTCCAATCATGTTTGATGCCCCATAATTCAGTTAGACGTTTTTGTAACAGAAGTAAAGGCCAAGGTTTGGATCCTTTACTCAAAAGAACACGACCAATTAAAGAAAACGAAAATTCCTGAAGCCGTTGCTGATAAAAAAATTCATCGATAGAAACATAAAAAAATCTCATTTTTTAACCGGTTTAAACGCTAATTGTGCATTGCCATGCAACACATTAGCAAAAGACTTTTTAATAGAGTTTCCCGTAACTGGAGTATCATCATCAACAACAAATTTATTAACCAAGGAATTATTATGTTGTATCATATAATACTTACCCACAATATTAACACCAGAATCACATAAATGTGGTTGTTCGTGCGTGGATGAAGAAGATTGCAAACGAGTTGGGAAGTTTTTCAAAACCCTAACTGTATTTTTATCAAAAACCCTATCTGCTGAATCTTGTAAAGTAGAAGAAACCCGAGCAGCAGCGGACATCACCATGGCTAGAGAGGTGTGATGTGCTGTCAAAAGAATTGCAGAACCTCCATTGAGTCCAACAGAATCTGGAGATGCGTGCGATTGAACCTTCATAAGCGCGGTGTCCAAGTCATCCATGGAACGCCAGAGATGACTGGAAAATCACGGACAAAGAATGGCGCTAGAGTTGAGGGAAGAGAAAGAAGACATTGTTTTCGTTAGGGTTTTGACCGTCATAAGAAAAGAATTTTAATACCAAAGAAAGGTAAACCTACTACTTTTTTCTAGCTATCCTTTTACAAAAGGTAAACTCCAATAACATATATACTCATATCTACTTTTTCTTTTTTTAGCTCTCCTTTTTTTTGGCTATCCTTTTACTATGATACAACATGTGTTTATATATATGCATATATCAATTTTCCAGAATCTTTCTTTTAGCTAATCAAAATAATAATTAATTTAAGAAAATGTCCTAACAACTCACATTGGTTTTTCTGCTCCCCACTATCCACCGCCCACTTGGCCCACATAACAAAAGAAAAACAAAATCCAAAATTAAAAGAATATCAGGAAAAAATACCTATTGGATTCCCCACACCATTCTCCTACACCTTCCCGCACCAAATCCCACCTCGTGTAAGCGGAAAACCCAAATCTTCCTTCGTACAATTTTCACAGTCTTCTTCCTCCTCGGAACAGAGCTTCGTCATCGGCTCTGCTCTGCTTCTGTACTTTCTTCCTCTAATTTTTTGTCGGAGGAATAGCAACGAACTTACTCCTACCGATCAATTGTTTGTTGTTTGTTGAAACATTAAAGAAATTGGATTAATTTGTGTCTGAGGAGGGGAAGAATGGCGGCGGTTACCGGCGGTGGCGAAGCGTCGACGTGGAAGCCTCAGGAGGAGGGTCTGCGGGAGATCTGTGCGCTTCTGGAGCAGCAGATGGCTCCCTCCTCCGATGACAAGTCGATGATTTGGCAGAGGCTCCAGCACTACTCTCAGTTCCCCGATTTTAACAATTACCTTGCCTTCATATTCGCGCGTGGGGAGGTATTCTATTTGTTTTCTAAACCCTTGGGGTTAGGTTATATTTGAATTTGGTGGTTATTAGAGTTTAAATTTTACTTATGATTAGTTGAATTTGTTGATTACTGCATTTTAATCTGTGGACCGTGGTGTGTTGAAGTTTGAGTGACTAATTTTAACACGTGGAGAGAAGTTTTAGTTTTTGGAAGTTAGGGTTGCTAGGGTTTAAGAGTGTTCGTTGATTTTTGGGCAATGTTGGTCAAGTTAGGCTGCTATTGCAAACCTACTGGGAAGTTCTTTCTAACACCGGTAAATGGGTTCTTTGTTATCTGCATGAATGAAATAAAAATGAGAAAGGAATTTATTTTTGGTTATATATATTTATTTTTATCCCGAGACTCCTACCATTACTTTCAAGGAATGTGCAGGAAGTTGAACTGACAATAAGGATAATGGAACACATTATCAGATTATAAACCTTTAATTTACCTTGAGAAAATAGTAAAAACGGCAGGCAGATAAAAAGAAACAGAAAATAGTTGGTTTGTGAGCTTATATTGATATGCAAATGCTTAGTGGATTAATGTAGTGTAAATTTGTTTGCAATAGTTGGATAGGTATAGATTAAATTGGTTGACATTCTGCAACTTTGGAACCTTGATACGTAACATCTGCTTATTGATGTGTGATTGAGAAGATCTTGTCAATAAATACTGAAATTTACAATCCTGATGCAAACCAGCCTTAGAGTGGAATTTGAGTTATTTTAGTAAATGAAATTGCGAGAATGTTATATAACAGGGGAAATCGGTGGAGGTTAGACAAGCAGCAGGTCTGCTTCTGAAAAATAACCTTAGAAGTGCATTCAAAACCATGCCACCAGCAAACCAACAATACATAAAGTTGGAGTTGTTACCTTGTATGGGAGCTGCAGATAAGCAAATTAGATCTACAGCTGGGACCATTATTAGTACTTTTGTCCAGATTGCTGGAGTAGCAGGGTGGCCTGAATTGCTACATGCACTTGTCAAGTGCTTAGATAGTAATGATGTCAATCACATGGAAGGTGCTATGGATGCATTGTCAAAGGTATGCATTCTTGCTTTTCTGGGTTACATAAGAGTAGTATATGTAAGCACATTTATTGTTTTTTTTGTTTTTTGTTTTTGTTCTTTTTTTGTTTGTATTTCTTTTGTTTATTGTGGGTGTTTCATGAACTAATAATCTGAAAAGCTACTCATGGGCTGCTTCAGATTATTCGAAAAAGATAGATTTTACTATTAATTATATATGTACCCTTGTTGGTTGCAGTGTGATTGGTGCAAAAACTTATAAAGGCAGTTGTCTATACTGATTACCTTTTGGAATGTTAATTGTTATGAGAAAGATAGTCCTTTAAAAATAAAGTTGCATAACTCTTTTTTGCATTTGGAAGAGAGGGGGGTGTTACCCCTTTATGGAGATTACAGTGGTTAAAAGGGAACTTCAATTCTAAATGTGAAGTCAAAATACATATTTTGTAAATTGTAAAATTTAATACTCTAACGACATCTTTCAATGTAGATTTGTGAAGACGCGCCCCAAGTTCTTGACTCTGATATTTCTGGATTATCTGAACGACCGATTAATGCTTTTCTTCCGAGATTTATCAAGGTTCTGAAGATTTCTTTTTTTTTTTTTCCTACCCTCCTTTCTTTCTCTCTCTCTCTCTCTCTCTCTCTCTCTCTACACACACACACACACACTCACATATTTCCAACTTTCCACCTCCACAAAACAGAAGGACAAATATTTGACCTAGTACCTCATAATAACAATTATATTTTATTCTCTGTATTTTTTTTCTATCGAACAGCTTTTTCAATCACCACATAGTACACTAAGGAAACTTTCGTTGGGTTCGGTGAATCAGTACATTATGCTAATGCCTACGGTAAGAAAGCTCATCAGGCTTAAAATCATTACTTTTCAATTTCCCATTTTTGGGCTAGTTTTCCAAATGTGGCAGAATTTTAGTGATAAATTTGAGAAATTTACAGGTTCTACATTTGTCCATGGATAAATACTTGCAAGGTTTGTTTGTTCTTGCAAATGACCCTGCTCCAGATGTTCGGAAGTTGGTAAGAAATTCTTTCAGTTGTTTCTGTGAATTGATAAAATATCAAAAGATATGCCATTTAGTATTTCTGTCAACAAATTTATCTAGCAGTACTCGATATATAATTGCCTGTACCAACCGTAATGATTTTGTTGCTTGTATATTAGTTTCCGTTTTAGCTGAATTTGGTTTATTGCTATGTTAGACTTTCCTTATTACTTGTGTTATTTTGGATAATTAATGATGCTTATAAGCATAATTGTGTCTCTAAAAGAATCTTGAACGATCGAATCGTTATGTTCGTTTGGCAGTCCAGGTTTTTGCTTAATTTAGCTTGTTATTTTCTGGAGACTTGATCACCACCATATGCTAAAGCTAAGATATAAATTACTATATAAACTTCTTTTTAGTTAGTGAAGTCGAAATTGAAGCCTTTGGTCTTGTGGAGCGTTGCCCTGGAGTTTAATTTGCCTTTATGTGGGTGTATGTTCCATGATTGGTTGTTTGCAAATCTAGTGTAACACTTATTTCGTAGTTCATAATTACTGAGTGTATGTTTGGTTGATTTAATGCTGAATGTGTAGTCATCTCTTTCTTTATTCCAGTTGTCACATGATGTCTTGCAGCATAAATCACATCTATTGCAACTTATATTTGTTCCATCACTTTGGAGGGCTTTTCCAGTTATCTCACTTATAGAGAGCTGATTAAGTTGGGTAATTGCTTCTTATTTTTTTCTTTTGTGCTGAACAGGTATGTGCTGCATTCGTTCAGCTAATTGAAGTTCGTTCGGCTGCCCTGGAGGTGGGTAATTACTTCTTGTCACTCCCACAAACGCTTAGTGTAGCGTGTAGTTTCAGAGTCAAGAACCCCACATCTTTTCAGATACTTATCACACGGCTGATTCTGATCTATTATTGCTAATAGTCCTTAGTATTTAAAATGTTTTTCTGCTACTGTTTCTGACTTTATTTCCATGTAATATTGCAGCCACATTTGAGGAACGTGTCGAATATATGTTGCTAGTCAACAAGGACCCGATGATGAAGTGGCTCTTGAAGCCTGTGAATTTTGGTAAAATTGTTTCTCCCTAGACTGTATGCTTGTATACTTTGTAGTCTCTACTTTAGAATTTATGTGGCAAATGGTTGAAAATGTGTTGCTTTTTGCTGGTCTTTTGTTTCTGGCTGAGTTTGTATTCATTGGTGTTCAATTTGAGGTAGTTCGGTAGTTAATTTCGGGAGTTTCTTGAGTTATGATAGTTAGAATGAGATGCCATCTCTTAAGAATAATTTTTCTATTGAGAACTTTTTAGTTGCTATATGAAAGTTCAGTTTTTGGTTCTTGGAAGTATGGGGATGTTTCTTAAGTTCCTAAAGGATAAGAGATATATTTTCCATTGAGCCTTTTGAGATTGGGTTGTATTGAATTTTTGGGTCGAAGTATAAATGCACACATGCAGAAGTTTTGAACTATTTATATGTAGGTTGAGACTGAAGAGGTTGAAAGTTTTCCATTTGATTGGGAAGATTCCTTAGAATATGATGTCACAATGTTCAAAAGAAGCTTACATCTTCATTAGTTGATTATCTTATCCAGTGGATTGTAACCATTTTATTTTAGTAAATCTGTAGGCATAGAATTGCAAATCCCTCCCACCCCCACCCCCACCCCTCGACCTAAACAAGAAAAATATGAATTAGACGACCCAGCCTTAATGGAAGTGTCTAGAGGCCCTGGACTGATTAGCTCTGAACACCGTATGGTTAAATGTCCAAACACTTTTATTAGGTGTTTGAGTTTTATGTGTCACTATGACAAATTTATCATTATGAATGACTAACTCTCATTTGGGGCTATTGAATCAATGCCTTCAGTTAGGCTGCTAATTGTTATTAGATGTCTGGAAATTGAAGCAGGATTTTTAGAATATCTGTTCTGTGCCTAAGTATTCATATTTTTTTCGTAAACGTATCAACTCTTGAATTATGATCTCTATCTGTGTATTTAAGTATCTCACATCTCTTTTACAGGTCCGCTTATTGCGAAGCTGAATTACCACCTGAAAACTTGAGAGAGTTTTTACCACGTCTTATACCAGTATGATTCATGATGCAGTCAGAGTTTCACTCTTTCTAAGTTGTTTTACATAATTTAATTATTTTATGCAACTTCTGTAGATTTTGCTCTCGAACATGGCATATGCTGATGATGATGAATCTCTTCTGGAAGCTGAGGTTTATTGTCTGTTTCATCTTTTGAACCCATTTAATTCAACCATCTTATGATACTTAATGCTGTTTGTTTCTTATTCACCATGTCATTGCAGGAGGATGGATCTCTTCCAGATCGAGATCAGGTTCAGTTGCAATTTCTTGATGTTGCTTTGGAATATTGTGCTGATTTACTCGATTTCCTCATACAATTTTTTCCTGCAGGATCTAAAGCCTCGCTTTCATTCATCACGTTTTCATGGATCGGAGGATGTTGAAGATGAGGTATGTATATTACTTTTTATCATTATTTCTACTTTCTAGACTGGTTGGAGAGGAATAAATGACCTCAGACCTCGATCTTTGCATTTTGCCTGAGTTTTAATATCAGTTTTCTCTTTAAGTATTAAGTAGCATATTCTTGATGTGGCTGCTTGAATTTTGTAATCGCAGGATGATGACATTGTAAACGTTTGGAATTTACGTAAATGCAGTGCAGCTGCTCTGGATTTTCTCTCCAATGTGTTCGGGGATGAGATTTTACCCATCTTGATGCCCATTGTGCAGGTGGTTAAGTTGCTTTTGAAATAGTGTGGTTTCTGCACTTCGTTTTTGCTTTCGACCTTCTCTATTTGTATATTTCCTTTTCACCCTGTTCGAATTTGCTGAGTTGAAGAGTGGCTGATAAAAATTGGGATCTATTTTTTTATATGAACCTTCATTGAAGCTTGTTAGATGCAATCCTGTGCATATATTGGATGTTGTGAATTATTGTTGCATTGCCTTGATTTCCTATGAACCCATGCACATTTCAATTATGCTTACCTAACTTGATTTGACATTCTTCTCTGATTTGACGTAATATGATCTGAAATTTGATGGTATTTGCTTGACAAATGTCTTGACATAAGTTTATGATTAATGTTTAGGGCAATATTATGAGGACTTTCACATGTTTGATGTATTTAAACCCACTCTTTCTTATATTGTTTTATGTAAAATGTGATTTTTTAGTCATTTGCTATAGAATGTGAATATTTTCTGTAAAGTGCTGTTCTATGAGTTAATAAAGATTTATGATGGAGTAATCAATTATGTTAGTTTTTTAAACATTACATGTAGTTGACTGACTTCGTGACTGAAGTACCCTTTTTTTTGTGTTGTTTTCAAATCTATTCTCACCAAAAGGCTAAAAACAAAGGATGGATCTTAGTCTATAGTGATTACTGCTGGAAGCTGGTAACAAACATGTGGCATGATAATAATGCAAAGACAGATCTTGCGCTTTTTTGTATTCCGATTGATGTCGAATCCAATATTCATAATTTTTGATAAGTCTCAAGCTTACAAACCCTTTTCTTTACTGCCCTTTGTAGGCAAATCTGTCAACTACAGGTGATGAAGCTTGGAAAGACAGGGAAGCTGCAGTCTTAACACTTGGTGCCATAGGCGGGGTTGCATTAATGGCCTCTATCCTCACCTCTCTGAGGTAAATATCAGTAAGATTGGTTAAAAGTACTTTAAGTCTACATCGAGATTCTGATTAGTCGAGAATGAAATGACAAATGAGGTTTACAGCACATAGGTGCATACTTTCTCGTGTACTTTCTACTTATGTTTTCCGAGGTTTTTTGCTTGCGAACTTTGTCGTTGATGTTTCATTCCGTTTACCCATTACAGTTTTCAATCTCATGTTGGCATAGTTATGCATCTATACTTTGGTTGGAGTCCCCCATGCTTCACGCTGTGAATGAGAATAAATCATGTCTCTTTTCTTTTTCCCTCTATGTTTCATCTTGTGTGACTCTTTATATGGCCTCTCAGGATGTAAAATAAACTGAGAAATTGTGAATTCTCTTGATACACTGTAGCAATTGCATTGCTTGTGGCCTAGGATTTTCTTTTGGCTGTTATTGGTCTGCCGTCAGTTGCCGTGGATTACATTTTCATCTTCTAAAGGAGCTTCTTTATATTGTTATAGTTTTCCCTTTATCTCTGCTTCACTTTTTACCATTAGTCCTTTTGATTTCACTTGGTTCCAGATTCTTAGAATTCAAGTCCTAGGAGGTGCTGAAATTGAAGGAGAGTTTTAAGGGAGTAATGCCGTGAAAAGGGAGAAAAACAATTTTGCTTGCTTAGTTGAATAAAGTGATTTGAAACATGATTCAATGTGGCTAAATCTTGTGTGCTCTTTTGATGGTGAGGAGTTTCTCTCTTTTGTTGCCTAGTTGCGGATGAACATAACTGTATAAAGAAAGAGGAAAATCTTCTCTTGCCTTCTTTTATCATCTTTCCATACTCTCTAAGCAGTGCAAGTATTCATGGGACAGATTTGGCTAAATTCCTTAAAGTAATCATAGCTGACAAGATCTGGCCTGTTGGAGCAATAGCTTGACACCATGTTATGGTCATGCTATGACCTATGAACTGTGAAATGTAAAAACTTTTCTTATTTTATGTCTTTTGTGATTTCAACAACCAATTGATGGGACTTTGTTGTCTGATAAAAGATCCAAGTTAAAATTATACTCCTAAGTTTTAAGTGTTTTTCTAGAGTTTTGATGCTTTATTGAAATCTTGGTTGCTTTAAGGTAGTTTTAGAGACCACAAGTTGTCACATGGTATTTGACTCATACAAACATTTAAATCTTACTATATTTGTTCTGCAGATCATTGCATTTCTTATTCCACTCTTAGATGACAAGTTTCCTTTGATACGAAGCATCACTTGTTGGACACTTTCGCGTTTCAGCAAATATATTGTTCAGGTAATAAATTAAACTGTCTTGTCTTCACTCTCCCCTGACAATTTAGTTACAATCTTTACTTTTCTCATAATGTTTTGAAGAACTGTTCCTGTGCCGTATGTTTCATAGAATTTACTGCCTGTTCTGATATAATATGTGAAGTTAATTAAGAGATGAAGTTGACAGCCGATGAGAAAATGTTGGAACTAATCATATATGTTTATGGAAGCACCAAACATTTCATGCGGAAAAGCAAGGGTCCCATGTGATCGTTATTTCTCAAACTATGGTGTATTCAAGTTGTCACATGGCTCTTCACTATATACATGTAAAAGGCATTTATTTCATATATTATATGGGTAATGCGTGTGATGAACTACACCAGTCCTGAGTGCCCTGGGTGTGTGGGTCGCGTAATTTATGTATTAACAGTGTTATTAGAAATGGGCGGACATCTTAAATAGATGTTCTTACTTAGGTTTCCCAGTTAAGGAAATGAATATGCTTTCCTGTGACCTGAGTATGGGTTTTTAAGTGTTGTTAAGTTCGTAGAAAATTGGAATCTTAGGCAATTAGAACTTCAACCTGAGGAACCTATTCAATGTATTTGATGTTATATCTATAATCTAATTAAGGCCGGAACAAGTTATAATTTACTCCAGCTTAGTCATAATTATGCTAGACATAATCAAGTGATGATTATTAAATGTGAGAGCCATGAGTTGCCATATACTTTTATGATAACAGATTCTCCTCAACAGCTACTTGTGTTTGCAACACCAACTTTCAGAGGCTATCTAGGTGTGTAGATTCCAATTAAACACAGTAAGATATAAGGGCTATGATACTAAATGGAGCTCTTACTTTGTAGAGACGAATTGTTTTAGTTGTGGCAAAGTCAAGCGCTCTTCATATTAACTTCCATTGGCTTTCATTTTTTTTTGTTTGAGACTCGTTTCTTTATTTCTTTTTATTGTGCTTTATTGTCATTTGTGAGATTATGATGTCGCTTAACATGTTTTTTAGAGATTACTGATTCAAGATTATCTGAAACCAACATATAATAGCAATTAAATTTAATTTTGAAATGGTGCCTCCTCACTGGGTGCGTTCACGGTTGCTTAGTTTCATAGTGGTATTACTTTTAGGATTTATTGATTCACCAATCACCAATGACGTGGTTAGGTCATTTTTGAATTGACAGCTTTTTGTCTGCATGTTGTAGGTTACTGCTCATCAAGTAGGTCATGACCAATTTGATAAAGTTCTTATGGGATTATTACGAAGAATATTGGATGATAATAAGCGAGTGCAAGAGGCTGCTTGTTCAGCTTTTGCTACACTCGAAGAGGTCTCTTTCAGCTTCCTTTCTCTCGTCCTTTCTTCGTTAGATGATCCTGAAACTTATTCTGTATATGCAGGAGGCTGCAGAAGAGTTGGGACCACGACTGGAAATCATATTGCAACACTTAATGTTGGCCTTTGGGAAATATCAGGTTGACTTGTGTTTCTGTTGTTTGCTATTTTCCTCTATCTAGGAATGAACCTTTGATCACACTTTAAAGTACTTATTTGGTTCCAGTGCCTGTTCTGCTCCCGTTGCTTTTTCCTTGTAGTATAATATATCTTTGTTTGCAGAGGCGGAACCTTAGAATCGTATATGATGCTATTGGAACATTAGCAGATGCTGTTGGTGGGGAACTGAATCAGGTAAACTTTATATGCATTATTGTGCTCACATGGGTTTGCATTTATTTATATTCTGATCATAATTTCGTTGATGTTTATTGGAGGAAAAGCTTCTCTTTCTGCTTACTCGTCTTTATATTAACAAATTATAGTGCTAATCTGATTTTGTTGTTAATTCCAGCCTAAATATCTTGAAATCTTGATGCCCCCATTGATTGCAAAGTGGCAGCAACTTTCAGACTCTGACAAAGATCTGTTCCCACTTTTGGAATGTTTTACATCAATAGCTCAGGTATTTTGGTATAATTGTTCTGCTATGTCAAAAGAATACTCTATTTAGTTTTTAAATATTGGTAGGTATAATTTCATTGACCACTCCCCTAAATTTTTCCGCGTTTATTATGTTGCTTCTGATCCATATAATACTATAATAGTGAGCGGTTGCAAAAGTACTGATATGTGCTTTTACTGCTAGTCCCAGTCACATAATTTATCATCTCGTGTTTGTGTTCGACACTAAAATCTTCTGGTATGAGCATTTAGCCTGAATTGTTAAGATGGAAAGACAACGCTTCATCACAGATAAATCAGAGGCATGGCAATGTTATATTCCCTGTAGTTATGAGAGTGTCCGCAAAATTGTGTAATGATGAGCAATCAGAAAGGCGGTTACATATATTTATTTACTTCATCGTTCAACTGTAAAATTTAATGTTGACTTTGCAAATCTAAATTTGAATCTTATGGCGGACACACTTGTCATGCATGTCCTGCAACATTGCGTTCTACAAAGGCCATCTAAGATCATTCTTGGCATTCTTTGTAGTATTTTGAGTAAATACCTTATTTCATATAGACATGTGTGACGCATGATGGTTGATCAGATGTCACATTAATATTGTCGGTTTTCAGGCACTGGGTACCGGATTTTCACAGTTTGCTCAGCCAGTGTTTCAGAGGTGCATAAACTGCATCCAGACTCAACAATTGGCAAAGGTATTAATTGAAACAATACCAGTTCACTGAGTCAATAGCTTCAGTTTTGCTACTCGATATGGTTTTCACTAGCATTATTTTATCTTGCCATACTCAGTTGTTTTTAGATACATGCTTTCCTAGATTTTATTCTCAAGAGCCTCACAATTTGTTGTTAATTTGATCCCATGGCACAATTTGATGTTGTTTCTTTATATTTCCATAATCTCACTTTGCTTTACTTATTGTATCATGCTGAGTATAGAACATCCTTTTTCTCTGCCCATCTACTAATGGTGTTTTGTTATTTATTTATTTTATTTCATCATCATCATCAACTGCACCTTAGTCCCATTGTGTGGGTCCGTGGCGTGAAGTTTATAGTGTCAATTAATTGCCTAATATTAGTTAACACTATAAATTCATGCAAAAAGCAAAGTGGCAAAGTTTTACGCCGGATGCCCTTCCTGACGCAACCTTCATACGAAGGAGAAATGAGATGAAATTCCAAAACCATCATTATCATATGTTCTTCCACTTTCTTGGAAAATATCACGAAACAACGATGAGTTGAGATAGTTGCTTTAGTCATGTCCCATTACAAGATTGATATTGTAAAATCAACATGTACATCATGGAACATGGCATGTTTTTAGTTTATTTAGTATTTGAAGTTTTACCGTCTCTGTTTAGCAATCAACGTTTAAAGTTGTGTTCCACTTTTGTTCTTTTGTGACTCTACCCAAGCAACTGACCAAGTTTCATGCTTGTATTTATTTTGATAACTTGGCTGAGTGTCAGAAGTTTGCTTTTAGGTCGATCCTGTTTCAGCTGGGGCACAGTATGATAAAGAGTTCATTGTTTGCTCATTGGATCTTCTCTCTGGACTCACTGAGGGTCTTGGTCCTGGAATCGAGAGTTTGGTACTTCCATTTGCCTTAATGTCTCGCATCAAATTACTGCACCATAATCTGCATGTTTACATAGGACTGCTGTTGTCACTAGTTGCTAGTTATTGTAGAGTAATCTCAATTAGTTATTCCCTACCTCTTATTCTATGAATGATGAGTGATGTTACAAATGATGCTCTTTATACAGTATACTATGAGGAACAATGTTAATAGCAAAATGAAGATGAACCTTATTACTAGAGAGTGTCGGTGCTCTGTGAAGCTGATGACATTTGGAGCCTTATTCTCTTTCTTTTCTTCATTCTGTATTTTAGTTAAGTTTCATTTTGAATTGTGGTTCCTGTTGAACAGTTTTTTGTTAAAATCTGTAACAGTCTTGAAAATGCCATGTTCTCTGCTACTTGCTTATGTCTTCAGACTTTTTTTTTTTTTTTAAATAGTTACCAGTAAAAATAGCTTGAACATCAATACTTGAGCTCATCACATTGTTTTCCCTGTGTACTTTGTATTCTAGGTTTCACAATGTTCATAGTATCATCTGTTTCAGATTTTATGTGTGTTGTAGGTTTCACAAAGTAATTTAAGGGATTTGCTGCTGCAATGCTGCATGGATGATGCCTATGATGTCCGACAAAGTGCTTTTGCGCTGCTTGGAGACCTGGCTAGAGTAAGTTGAGAATGGTTTGTTTGATCTTGGGACTACATTAAACTAGGCCCAAGCATCACTAACTGATTATACATTTCTGAGAATTATTACGCCTTCTCTCAGGGGCATTTAAGGCAGTTGAAAAATAAAGTCCTAATTTCACTGGTTTTAACCTTGACTATCTTTTACAAGATATACTTTAACGCGATCAGATTTTTATGGTTCTTTTTTTATGATTTTATTAGGTTTGTCCAGTGCATTTGCATTCTCGTCTACTTGAATTCCTCGATGTTGCTGCTAAGCAATTGGTTCGTAAACCATCACTCTTGATTTAATGCTAGTTTTGCAACCCATCATTTTGTTAATATATGCTCTTATCAGAACACCCCAAAGCTGAAGGAAACAGTGTCTGTGGCCAACAATGCTTGTTGGGCTATTGGAGAACTAGCAGTAAAGGTATAGTCCTTTGTTTCACTGCTTCATGATTGGTAGAATTAACAATGAAGACAAATATCAGTGTCAATCGTGATTATTAATTATTTTATAACTCAGAGCTTTCTTCAGTTTGCTTTAACCTCAAAGTACAACGACATTTAATTCGATAATTGGTTTCCTTCAGGATTACTATTCTATTGTTTTTACACATACATAGCAGGAGCATTATGAACTCCATAAAAAGTGCAATCAGCATCTGTATCGCATTATTTCAGTTGCATGCATTTGAGAGTTTTTCAGAGTATCTATATTGAACTGTTGAAGTAACATAATGCATGAAACAACCTACTATTACCAAAGTACTAAGTCCATGAGTGCAAACATCACTTGGGATTATTTGAGATATTAGTTCCTCATGGTGTTTATCAATAGTGTGCAATATCTTTATTATCATTTCCTTATCAATACGAAGTTGTCGAGTGGAAAGAACTTTTCCAGTTTGTATATCGTTTCTAGGTGAGGCTTGACAATTTTGTTTTGATATTTTCAATTTCAGGTTCGCAAGGAGATGTCTCCTGTTGTTCTGACTGTAATCTCATGCTTGGTCCCAATACTTCAACATCCTGAGGTGATAATCCATCCTCGGGGTTTGATTGCTTGTTATGTAATGTTGTTGATTATGGCGGACTCTGCAATCTCCGTATTTGTTGACTTACCTTATGTTATTATATGGGTGGGGGAAGGGGAGTTTCCACTTTTTGGTCGACTGGATGCAGTTGCCTTCATCCTTAATGCAGCTCCCATTTAGTAGTGTTGTTGTCTTGTTACTCGGTTGAAAACAAGATTTTGGATATCTTGTTCTCGTTGGTCATGTTGCTTGTTGCATTTTGACATTCAGTGATTTGTTCAAGAAAGATTTGACTTTCTAGATGAACGTTGCTTGTTATTCTTCAATTTGGTGAAAAATAATATTAGGTTGGGAAACTTTTTAAATGAAATTGACTATGCAAAGCCAGTCATTTTCTAGATAGAGTACCTCTTTACTGCAGATAATAGGAAAGGAGACAAATGCTTATTTGTTATGATAGTAGATGTACTTTTGCCCCTGTACTTGTAAGTGTTGTAGAATTATGTTCATTGTACTGCATATAAGTGGAGAATCAAGAGTAACGACATGTAGTTCCCGTGCCATACAACTCATCTTGTAGGATGATTGGAGAAAAGCAAGTGTATATAAACAAGTCTTCTTATTGTGTTGATTTTCTTTGTGAAGGGCCTGAACAAATCTCTCATAGAAAATAGTGCCATTACGCTTGGAAGACTTGCTTTGGTTTGTCCAGAGCTCGTCTCACCCCACATGGAGCATTTTATGCAGCCGTGGTGTGTTGCTTTGTCCATGTAAGTTTGGCTTCCTCTTTGCTCTTTTGATAAATGGTGTTTCAATGTATATAAATATGCTAATTTTGACTCAATTGCATGATACTGAAGAGTAAAAGTGCATGTAGGATGTTTGTAAAACAATGTTGAATGTGATTGCTTGAACACTGAAAAACACTTCTACTTTATCACTTTAACGAGCTTTTTGGTCATTTTAAGTTGACAAATAGTACTTATTTTTTAATATAATTGCCCATATACCTTAAGCACAATGCCAAAGCATTACATCATAGATATGATTGGCCTTTTCGTGGTGAATCAATACCCTTTTTCGTCCATACATCTTATTGTCTGTCAACCTGTGATAGGATACGTGATGATATAGAGAAAGAAGATGCTTTCAGAGGTTTATGTGCTATGGTAAAAAAATTGCTGTTCTGATATTTATTATGGAACTCAGAAATCATTTCATTTATATTGTCATTTCATTGAAGTGTTATTGATGACTTGCAGGTTAGAGCAAACCCATCCGGGGCTTTGAATTCTCTTGTTTTCATGTGCAAGGCTATTGCAAGTTGGCATGTAAGTGATGTTTTATCATATTGGTGGGTAATATATCCTTATGCAAACGAAGTTAACGTTGGTTCTGTTTTTCATCTCGTGCTCCCATCACAGGAAATAAGGAGTGAGGACTTACACAATGAAGTTCGCCAAGTGTTGCACGGCTATAAGCAAGTAAGCGTCTCCTTATTTATATTTTAAGCTCCTCGATATATTATTTCCTTGCCTGTGAACATATTAGGGACCAATTCATTACTTGGTATTGTTGTACAAGATTTCCCAGCTTTTGACTGAACGCTTGGCCAAAAACAAACATAAACCCAATTCGAACTATGTAAAAATGTGTACTTGCAAGAAAGTTCATTTCGCAGCATATAGGGAAATAATATGCTTCCCTTTATGCTGCAAAACCCGTGCCTGAATTTGAATATTGATTTCTATTGAGCATGTGATTAATCAAGAGGGTATGACCAAAAAGCTGATACGTTGTTAAATAACTCGAAATGATCAGATGCTTAAAAACGGAGCATGGGAACAATGCATGTCTGCCTTGGAGCCACCTGTGAAAGACAAGCTGTCGAAGTATCAAGTATAATAATCTATCAAGTATCAAGTAAATGTTTCTTCTATCCTATTGGTCATCTTCCTTCATTAGTTGCTTCGGAGGTGTTCATTCAGTCTGCAATGTGTTGTTGTGATTTTAAGCATGTTTCGATAGTTGTGGAGCCACGTTTCACCTAGAACACGATTCAGTTCTCGTTGAAGCCACCTTTTCTTGGAATAGGATTTTAATTGGGAACAAAAAGCTTTATCCTGAGACCTTGGATTGCTGTACAGGGCTGTGCTATTTAAACTTTTATGTTCATAAGAAAAATATTTTTGGCGTCTTAGAGAATGGAGTAGACGAATTTCTTGACGGGTCTGGTGGGTAGAACCATGTCCCTCGAGTTCCACAAAGTTTTGTTAGTAAGTTGTCGATAATTTCTTAGGGCCTGGGAATTTTACTTCTATATGAAGCGCGCTAGAGAGAGTTGATGTTGCTATTAGGGGGGTTTACTAGTGAGAACAATAAATGTGCCATATATAGCCTTGAGTGTGATGATTTAATAGGGAATTTAAATGTACACATTAAAGATTTATTTAATATTGTATTATTTTTGACAAAACCAATTTTGTGACCCTTTATTTTTGGTGATGACTGATAATATATCAGTATTCTTTTGGACAATTAACTTTATTGTTACCCTTGATTATTTGTTTTTGTTGCAACTTGTGTTTTAAGTATTTGTTAGTGGAGTTGTCTTGATGAACTATTCAGGCTGATCTTTTTGGCAGTTTATTTGTTAAGTCTAATGTGAGACTGTTTAATTCATGAGATGAGTATAATCCATTTTACAGATCAAAGTTAGATCCAAAAATTTAAATGGGTTAACTAATATGGTTATTTTAGGACCTGTTTTACGAAATTTTTATCTGTGAGACCGTCTTATGTGAGTTTTGCCTTATTTATTTATTTGGTCATGATACAGAATATACCAAATCCAAATGTAAAGAAAATCGGCAAGCGTTTTTATTTCAAAGTTTCGAGTATCATATTCTGTTTTGGCTAAAAGTTTCAATACCTTGTAGCTTTCACGTTGATGAAGGGGGAAACAAGGAACAAATGAAAGTAATTGAACAAATGGAAAAGAAATTAATAAGGAATTTTCAACAATAATTTTAAATTATTTACAGAGAAAATTTCGATCCTGGGAGTTTGGAAACATACGTGTGCTTATCATGAGTTCTTGAAGCAGAATTCGTAGAGCATACGGTTGGAAATATGAGTTAAAATAAGGGATAATTACAAATACTACGCATGAGGTTTAACCTAATTACAAAAATGTTGAGTTATCTTACATATTTTCATTTACTTTATCAACTTTTGTTTCTATTTTACAAATTGCACCGCATTGAGAGGATAATTGTAGTATGACAAATACAAACCTGAAGGGTATTTGTAATAAATATTTTTTTTTGTAATTTTAAAAGATAAATGAACTTTTTTGTATGGGTGGCAATTCGAGTCGTGTTCGGGTTCGCGAGTCGTGTTGAGACATGATAATTACACAAATTTGCCCAACCCGAACACGACCCGTTTATTTATTCGGGTCAGATGGGTCAACCCGAACACGACCTGTTTAATACACGGGTAACCCGAACACGACCCGAAATGACTTGTATATTTTTTAACCTTGAATAAATATTTTATTTATATTGATAAAATGATAATTTTGGGTTATTTATATATAGAATATTATAAAATATTAAAAATAATACTGAATTTTCTTATTTAAATGGGTTAAACGGGTTTAGTGGGTCATTTCTCAACTAAACCCACCCATTTATTATTTGGGTTAAATGGGTCCGGACAGATTATGACCCGAATAATAAATGGGTCAACCCTAACCCGCTTATATCGTGTTAGGTTCAGGTCGTGTTTTCGTGTCGTGTCGGAGATTGCCACCCCTACTTTTTTGTAATTAAACCAAACTTAAGGGTAGTTTTTGTAATTGTACTTTAAAATAGTTTGATATTTGTTTTTGTTGTAAAAATCCCTGTCTAGCCCGACTAATCCCCACTTAGACGCTAGGTCCCCTTCGTGCACCTACAATTTTTTTTCCGATTAGGCCTGTCTAACTCCACCCACCTGGGTCCTGCCGTCTAACTCCGCCTAAGCGCTAGACCCCAACCTGCCGCCTAGGTTAGCGCCTAACGCCTTTTACAACATTGATTATTTGTAAGTGGTCCGCAAAGTTTGGTTTTAATGTTTCAAGATTACATTACTAGATCAGCAACAACACCCTATAGAACACCAACACATTTCTAGAGCACTGAAAGTTGAGACAATGTCAAAAGCCATAGGAATGTGAAAATGAGACATCAATTTGAATAAGCATAGAGAGCTTTCTACTTAGATAGTGATGTGCAAAAGTTAATCATCGTCAGGGATAATTCCTTATACGTAATAAAGTTTCGAGTCTTTGAGCTTAAATTCCTATTACATGACAAAATTTTCTTGTCTGCAACACAAACAAATCATTAGAGACGTCGAGGTTGTTGTGTAGAAGAATTTAGTCATTAGAGACGTTGAGGTTGTGTTGGAGAAAATTCTTCGGACACTCGAATCAGAAGTATAACAAAGACCATACAAAATGTTAATAATTACAAAAACACCCCTGAGGTCCGGGCTAATTACAAAAAACCTAGAGATTTTTCAGAAACTGCAAAAAATCTCTTTAGGTTTGATTCGTCTTATATTTTCTCCATTCATATGGAAAAAAAAAACATTCAAAAGTTCCTCTTACATTTATCAAAATATTACAGCTTCCCCCTTAAAGCACAATTAAACCTCAAGGAATTTTTTGTAATTTTTAAAAAATCTTGGTTTTTTTGTAATTAGCCAAAACCATAGGGGCTTTTTTGTAATTATCCCAAATATTAATGAAAATAACATCCCTCAAAATAATAAAAGGCATGTGTCGGTAGGTAAAGGTTGTGTTCTTAAGTTGGTACAACTTCTATATACTTTTTTTTTTTTTTTTTTGAATTGATTTTGTGGTAGAATAGATGTGCTAATGTATTCTCTCTTTAGCCTCGGGTCCTATTCGAATTACGTCTTTATTTCCAAAATTTGAACTCAAATTATTTCTTTCCAAATCAACCATTTAAGTACGTTGGCTATATCTGCATCTTTGTAACTGAAAATTGAATAATTTGTGGACTTTTTGTTCAACCCATTCATTCTTTTGTTCTTACCTTTTCAAATACTTAATAGTTTTATTAAATAATCTGAATAGAATTTAGGTTTTTGTCCATACCTTCATTACACCTCTAATATTTTCAGGCCTTATTTCGTAAGCTCATTGTCAAAAGTCCATATTTTTTGTTCATTATGGGTGGACGTCGCTTTGTTGCGTACATGTATGTATTTTGTTTCCTTACATTTCAAACTTGGTAATTTAGATGTCTCGGTCTTAATTTCTTTTTAGTAGCAATGAGTGCACATTCAGTACGTGTCCTTCAATTCTTTTTAACATATATATGAAATAAGAAAATGTTTACTTATTTAGTATATTGTTAAGGATGTTACCATATCGATTAAGCACACAGGTGACTCAAGCATATAAGCAAAGCCAAACTTGCCTTTTCCAGCAACCGTTGAGTCAAGCTAGAGCGGACAATATCCCTTGAGTGCTATGTAAATTGAAAGTCGGTCAAGTGCCAAACCAAAACAGACAATACTTTTTGGATAGACACTAGTCATCTCGTGACACATTATATATATGTGTGTGCGTGTACAAATTAATTATCATAACATATTTACTAGAATTTATTATATAAAAATAAGGGATAATTACAGAAAATCCCGTGAGGTTAGGGCTAATTACAAAAAAAATCCAAAGATTTTTGAAAATTATAAAAACCCCATCGAGGTTTGGTTCGTATTACATTTTCCTCTTCATAAGCAAAAGAACATTTCAAAAACCCCCTTGACTTCTATAAAAATATTGCATTTACCTCCTTAAATCTAAGACAAAATCAAATTTGAGGGATGCTTTTGTAATTATGAAACATCTCTGGGTTTTTTTGTAATTAGCCCAAACCTCAGGGGTGTTTTTGTAATTATCACTAAAAATAATATGGTTTATGGAAAAAAATTAAATTGACGAGATAAAGAGAAAAACATCAATGAGAGAATTATAAAAAGTAATATTAATGAAGGAGAGACCCTCTTTTGTAGACGGGACTAATTAACCATGCCATTATTTTAATTATTTTATATAGAAAGATAATTACTCTAAATCCCTCCCAATTAATAAATCTCACAGCTAAGCCTACAAAAGTCCATGAATACATCTGAGATTCCTACAATGATACTATATTCTTACATCAAATCAAGAACATTGCAACTACCAATAAAAATTCAAAATCTTAAGCATGTGTGCTTATACCATAACATATGATCAAGTCTTTTTCTTACATATAAATTCCCAAGTACATGCTAAACATGAAATGAAACAGTTCGCTCGTGAAGACCACTTGTACTTTTCAATAATATAAAAAAGTGCTCCATTTTTCTATTGTGAAAAAAAAATCTCTTAAAAATAAAGTTGGATTGGGATGAGATATTCGCTTGTTCCACTTTTCCTGTTTCATTCTCTATTCCATATATTGGATGAATGACACATGTATAATTGTGACATCATCTTGTGCACGTGTCATTCATCCGATGCAATGGAATATGAAGTGGAAAATGGAAGTAAAATAGGAAACCTCAGTCTATATCGGAGCCCAGGTGAGATCTTCTATTCCGAAATTGTGTTTCATCCCTTATTCTATCTGCACGGATGATTGTCACATGCATATATACAACTTTCCATATTATTTTCAAGCATAAATCATGGAGTTTTAATATGGAAAGTTGTATACTACTTCGTTGGCAATCATCCGTACGACGGAATAAAAGTGAACACAATCTTAGAATAAAAGATCCCATCCGATTAGACCCCATGCAAGTGGAAACGTTTGAAATTCTTGCTTGATCATTTCATGGAGAAAAAAGCAATAAATTTTGGACAAGTTGGATAGAAAAAGTCCAAATTCAGGTACGCATGTTTACAAAAATTGTTCAGATACGTGCATAGTTGCAACCCATGCTTTGGACATTCAAACACAAATTCTATATGTGTGTGTGTTTTTTTTTTTTTTTTTGTCTATTTTGTGTGTGTGTGTGTGAAAAAGATGTTTGTTTACTCGTCTACGTAAGCCGGCAGTTGAGAAGATTGAATGAATTGTCCATTACTCCATCCAATTGACTTATGGCTAATGCCACACCCCTCTTCTTTTTCCATACTTAGAAAGTTTAAAACTCTTGGATTGGCTCAATGCAATGAAACTAAGTAATGACACAATGTATGTTGGGGGTAATTTTGAGGTGTGGTTTTCACATTCTAGCTATGACAACTATAGGTTAAATGAATATATACAATTGAGAATTTTACTTGACAAATAAGTTGGAAAAAAAGAAGTAATTTTATCTTGATCAAGATAAGTAATTTGATGGGATGTTGACATTTTGAAAACGTGGGTACATTTCTGATTTTGATTGCATTTCATCAATACACGTCATGAAAAGTAGGGGTGTCAATTTCGGTAATCCGGTCAGGTTCGTGTTTGGTTTTTGGTTGATTTCGGGTTGTGTTTAAAATACATAAAAAATTAAATAAAAGATCGACAACTACGTTTTAGACAAATTGGTAACTTCGTGTCAGATTTGTATTAGTCGTGTTCGTGGTAGGGTTTTTGTGATGGCCAGGCATTGACACCCCTAATAAAAAGAACACATTAAATTGCAACATAGAATTCATACTAATTCAAGAAAATACTCACATCAATTGACATTTATTAAATGCTTGACTTAATCACTTAAATCGCACGTTATGAACAAATAAATTTTTCTTTAATTAGTCTCCATACATATGCTTTGATTCATCTAAAATCCATCTTGTACAATTGAAATTAATTCCATAAAACCCTACACTAACACCAACATCCTACATATGACTTTCATTAATTATAACAAAACAAATGTATACCTATCCTTTACACAAACAAAAAAAGAATATATGAATTATTATATAAAAACATCAATTAAATTAAGCTAATGAACCATCATCCACCTTTGTATAGTACTCACCTTTTGTAATAACAACATTACCAATATCTTCATCTTCTTCATGGCTAATATTTCCAGTTAACTCCTTTGCTCTCAATGCCTCACACTCCCAATCAGTCCTAACCATAATAACAAACAACATTGTCACACCACAAAACCCTTGAGCAGCCAAAAGCCCTAACCACAAACCCTTAAAATCATACCCAAAATAGAAACTCAACAATATAGCAACCGGCATTCCCACAAGATAAAAACACCCCAAATTTATATTAGCCCCCATTTTAGGCCTCGCCGTCCCTCTCAAGACCCCACAACCCGTCGTCTGAGGGCAATTCCCGAGCTCACATAGCCCGATTATCGGTAAAACCATCGATGTCAAGGCAAGAACCTCCGAATCTCGTGTGAACATACTAGCCCACATGTTCCTAACCGTAAACGCGAACAATAGAGCCAAAAACCCTAATAGAAAGCTCAAGAACAAACCAACAATAGCCGAGATCTTCGCCTTTTTAGGGTTATCGGCTCCCAGCTCGTTTCCAACCCTGGTCGACACCCCAAAACTCAGAGAAGATGGGAAAATGTAGATCAATGAGGTTGTCTGGATGAGAATCCCCATCGATGCAACGGTCGAACGAGGGTTTACCAATAGCCCACATAGCAAGATCATGATCTCATACCACCACCATTCCAAGCACACACTAATGCAACTTGGTATAGCAAGCCTTATCAAAGGTCCCCAATTCTTGAAACACTCCAATGAAACCCCACTCCATGTCTTTTCGTACGCCTTCGACATTTTAACGTACACGATCAACGATCCGACTAGGTTTACGTTCGTCCAAACTCCCCCCAACGCGACCCCCTTGATCCCGAGGTTTAGAAACGTCACGAGGAAGTAATTGATAGGCACGTGGAGAAAAATCGAGAAAATCGCGCAATATGTTAGCGGCATTGTGATCGATTGAGTCCTTAGGTATATTCTCATAGGGTGGAGGAAGGACTGCGTGATCAAATCCGGGAGAGCGAAAAGAATGTAGCTTTGAGCCTCGTTCGATATGTCGTAGTCTTGGCCAAAAAAAAGGAGCAATTTTTTCATGTTGAGCCATAGGATGGAGATTGGGATTGATGTTAGGAGTAGTAATAGGATTGTTTTTTGTAGGGTGAGGCCGAGGGTTTTGAATCTTTGGGCACCATAGGCTTGGCCGCAGATGGGGTCCATCCCGGTGGCGAGGCCAGAGAGAATGGAGTAGCCGGTGATGTTGGCGAAGCCGAGGGCTAAGGCGCCGCCGGCTAGGGTTAGGTCGCCGAGGTGGCCGAGGAAGAGCATGGAGATCATGGAGCGGGAGTAGAGGAGAAGGCCGGTTAGGATCATGGGGAGAGATATGTTGGATATGGATTTGGCTTCTTTGAGGAATATGGAGAGATGGGATTTTTTTTTGGTGGTTTGATGATCTTGATGATCATGTTGATGATGTTCTTGGGATGTTGGGGTTTTGGAAACTAGAGGATTCAACATGTTTTTTTTTTTTCTTTTGTTTTGGGGGTTTTGGGTTTTGTTTTGGTTTCGAGTCTCTGCAGTGACAAAGCTGGATTTTTTTGGAAAAACAAAAGTTGTGTGTGTGTGTGTGTTTTTTTTTTTTGAAAGAGAGAGAGGGTTTAAGGGAGTTTGAAGGGTGTTATGGGTTATGGGGGATTTGAGGGTTAGAATGTTGTTGGTGTTTTTTTGTGTCACGTTTGCCTTCTTATATTTGCTCTGGGTTTTTGTTTTTGTTTGAAAAAAAAAATAAATGAAAAAAGGTCATTTGGTGGGGGTGGGAAGAAATTTTGATATATCTAGGGGACGGCTTTTTAAATTAGGAAAGCAATACATATGCTATTCTTGTTTTGACTGGACCACAAATTATACAATTTTAAAAAAAGACAAAAATGGGGAAAATGGTGTGATTCTTAGCCTTATAGGAACTCATAAAACCTCCAAATGGTGTTTATTAGTTATTACATTGATACACTTGACGTTGTTAATAAATTTGATTCTTAGTTTATGAAATTAGTTTAAAGATATCTCTATATTTACCTTAAAAGTAAAATAATAATATGGATATTAGAATAAACACTAGTATTAGATTAATCAAAATGCACATGTTATACACTATTAAGCCTGCAAAACAAGATTAAGACTGAGGGAGGTGAGATTTAGCAGGCATGGCGTCTGTTTATTATTTATTTATGTCGATTATTTAGTTTTAGCATGAAAAACGTTTTTTGCCTAAGGATTTATGGTGAAATTCATGTTACACGAGTGACTAGACCTAAATATACATGGTGCATGTATGGATAATTAAAGGTTAATTATTTCTTAATTTTTATCAGTGTTCTAAAAAGCGCTAGGCGCTAGTCGGGCGGCAGACTGGGGCCTAGCGCCTAGGCGGAGCCTGAGCGAGGTTAGGCGGGGCCTAATCGCGAAAAAACTGTAGGCGGACAAGGGGGGTCTAGCGCCTAGCTAGGCGGGGAGTAATCGGGGCTAGCCGGGGATTTTTAGAACAGTGATTTTTATAAAAAAAAAATGGGACACTTTAATATTAGGTGTTGCACCAAATATATGTACACACACTATAAAAAAACTTCCAGTTTACCGATAAAATTACAGACATAAATGATTTTGTCACTGAATTTTACAGTTATCTACTATAATAAAAAAATATTGTTTTCTCCCAAATTGTACCGACCAATTATCGACAAATCATCAATAATTTTTAAATTTACCGAAGAAATATTGTAGGTGTTAAAGTTTTATTTTGTTGGTAAATATCTACCTTCAACGATTTTTACCTACACTTTACAGTTATCTTAATATATATCTATAGATTTTTTCTAAGTTTTTCTTGTAGTGGCATCATCTCCTAATTTTGCTTTTCCTTTTTTTTTTTTAAAAAAAAGAAAAATTTGAATGTTGATGGACGATATTATTTTATTTTGACTTTCTAAGTCCGACAAAATTTAAAGCAAAATGGCCATGAAATTGCCATATGTGAAAGTTGTTGTCTAGCATAATCAAATTTAACTTATAAATGCTTAACCATAACAAATTAAATTCCATGTGTAGTTAGAAAGATAAGGATGGACATGACCGGCCCAGATTGACTGTCCACAGAAAGAATGTTGGACTTAAATGGCAATTTGACTAAAATTTGGGGGAGTTACGTGGCATAACAGAACAGTTATGGATACATTTAATGTAATAAATAAAATTGATATATTTTTTGAGTTGATTTAATCTTCATTACTGTCCATGTCAACCGTTACACAGCATGGTTCAACCCATAACGTCGACCAATGTTTTCTTCTCGTATATGCATAGATATAGTCAAACACTCAAACAATAGTTATTTGCTTTTTATTTATTATTTTTATTTAGGGCCTAACTGAAATTTTTAGGGTATTTAAGATAAATAAAGCTAAAAACAAAATGAACTCGACTCATTTTAAGGTAGGTAGTTGGTTCATGTAATTGGAAAATTTGCTGGAAAAATCCACACATGAACCTTCCGGGCTTCGGCGCACTTGGTTGTTGTTGTGTAAATTATATTTGCTTATTTCCCATGAATTTTTGTCCTAATTAACATGTCAACTCATTTGGATATTCAAATAAACGAAATTGATTGGGTTTCACATCAACAAATATGGCTGGTAATGTGGGAATGTGATAAAAAAAGTCTTCAACCCTACAAAAATTTTGCTTTCTAAGAGCATCTTCAACCCATGACACCAAATTTGGTGTGAAAATCACACCAAATTTGGTGTTTTGGTGTAATTTTTCAAAAACCATCTCCAACCCACTATACTAAATCTTATACCAAATGAGTATTTTAATATTTTCTTTTTATTTTGGAATAACAAATTTATTTATTTATGCAATTATTTCTTTTGCTTATATAATATTATATTAATTAATTATATTGCAAAATAAATATTGGTAAATATTAACTATTGTTAGTTATTATAATTGTTCATCTAAAATAATAATTATATACAAAATTTAAATAATTAAAACCATGTTACAAATGAATTATATATCAAATATAGAATACAATAGGAATTAAAAGTTTGAAGTAGAAGAAATTGGAGGGCAAAGAGGGAATATTTGTATTACACCAAATTTGGTGCTACGCTATTCATTACACTAATTTGGTGTAATGTTTAGAGTTGGGTTGGAGTGAGTTTTTTAGATATTTGGTGTTTTGGTGTGAGATTTGAAGTTGGGTTGGAGTTACAAACTCTCTCAAAAACAAAAAAAGGCCTATCACCCGTCTCCCCCCTCCCTCTCTCTCCCTCCCTCCTTTCCAGTCTCCATCCCATCTTACCCGTCCTCACTACCATGGCCGGAGACCACAAGTTCCATGGTCTCCAGTATCCATCTCATCCCTCTCCGGTGGACCTTTTCCTTCTTGTGAGCATGGTTTTTTTTTGTTCCTTCCCGAGTTTGGGATTCTTGAAGGTGGAAGCGACAACGACTGGTGTGGGGATGGTGTTTGAAGGTGGTGTGGGTGATGATGGACTGTGATGGGATTTGAGGGAGGGAGAGGTCGATTTTTGCTTTTTTGCCCGGTTGTTTTGGTCTTCTCGGTATATTTTTAGATTTGTCTTTTTTTTTTTTTTTTTTTTGAGGAAAGATTTGTCTTTGTTTTTATTATGTTTTTTTGGTGTATTTTTTCCCGGTTGATTTGCGAAATTCGTAGGCGGGTCAGTAGTTTCTATCTTGCAGTGCATAGCTTGGTTGATTGTGTTTGAGGAAAACTTTTGGCTTTATCCTTTCTGGGTTCCTAGCCCAAAGGTTCAGCTGTGAATGCTACCGATACCGATACCGGCCGTACTAGAAACGAAAGATGAGGCAAATTGGAAGATTGTCCCTCTCCCTCAGTCATGAAAGTGAGGATTGGCTTGGGTTGAAAAGGAAGCTACAGCAACGGAGGCTTGCCTAGCACGACAAAGTACAACCTATGTAGCTTATGCCCGGATTTGTTCCAGTTGTGGGTCTCCATTGAGGAGTGTCTAGTTCTCCTTTTAGAGGTGGCTTAGTCTCATTCATAGTGCTTTGTTTTTGTTTATGTTGTGTTTTGTTGTGTTTTTTTTTTGTTTGTTTTAGTTGAGTCTTATTTTGTTCCTTCAAAAAGCGAATGCTTTTCCTCTCGTACGGAATTCTTCTCTTGACTCAATGTGACCCTTTTGCCAATTGGCAGTGTAATTTTGTTTTGAGTTATTAATATATTTCTATTGTTTCAGAAAAAAAATATGGGCTTGTGGATATTTTCGATAAAGTTTCCAATTTCTAGTGATCAAAACATCGAAAATATTTTTTTTTTTTTAAAAAAAGTTATACGATTTTTATTGCAAATCGTGAGTCGGCTAATTCTAAAAAGAAAAGAAAAGTATATATATATAGAGAGAGAGAACTCATGGATTGCACGAGATAAATCCCATGGGGGTTTGACAACATTAAAATAACCAAAGACGACGGCGTTTCTTTGTCGGCATCCACGCCTGCACCTCTAATTTCATGTTTTTCCACGACATGACAATGCCCAACGACAATTTCTCGCATACTAAAAAATGTCAAAAAGTATGGTTCCTCACTTCCTATTAAATTATATTAAAAAATAAAAATAAAAATCATGCTATTTAAAATTCAAACTCGGATTGGCCAATGAAATTGAAATTAAGAGGTTATATAAGTACTAAGATCACAAGCTCATTCTCTTGCAATTAAGTCAAATAATTTTTTACCCTAAAAAAATGTCAAATAATTTTTTACCCTAAAAAAAAAGTCAAACAATTTTTTAATTAATTAATTAATTAAGGTCAATTCATCTCAAATATATACTATATGCTATAAGTTATGTAATTACTACGAATAATAATATCTTTGTAAGTATGCTAGATTCTCTACTTTTCAAATTTAAAAGGAGGACTCCGAAGGTTAGTGGCACACATTTAATTTGTAGTAAGAAAGTAATATTAGAAATTAAGGAATAAATAATGAGAATAGAAGTTCATCGATTTGATTTGAATTTATAAAGCTCGAATTTTTTTTCCTACATATACAAGTCCTTGAGATTTAATTTAGAGCTTGAAAAGTATGCATGTTTGCGGAACCAAAAAAAAAAAAGAACAAAGAAAATCTTAAGTAATTAGATGGCTAAACATGTCTCTTGCCTCAATCAAATTGAGTCACTAGATTTTATAGTTACATACAGAATACCGACTAGAGGTGGCAAAACCTGCACCACCCATTAGTCAAGTTGGGTTGAATAATTTTTAGGCTCCGAAAAATTCGGGCCTATTTTTGGGTCAGTCCGAAATTTTTCTACATGGAATGTATACATGGTCTGTGTTGGGCCAGCTGGTAATTTCGTGGCCCAACCAAAATCGGGCCGGCCCAACCTGGTCCGAAATTTCACAAAAGTCCGATGAGCTCGGGGCCGGTCCGACCCGAGCCCATTGCCAGCTCTAATACCAACATAATAAAAAAATATTACTTTTCTCTACTGAATAGTTACCGACAAATTACCAACAATTTTTAAATTTACCGACATATAATTTATGTATACCAACAATTTCATTGATAAATATTTACCCACAACAATTTTATCAACAAAAATTTTACCTATACTTTATGTTATCTTAATAATTATGTACGTACAAATTCTTGTATAGGTAGATTGGTTTTTTCTTATAGTGTTTATTGATATTATATTATTATTTATAAGAATTTATTACTATATAAATATGTGAAATATATCTAATGCACATATTTTGATATACACATTAATAAAAATCACATAAATACATAAATAGCAACTAAAAGTAGATCGGATCCAAATATGAAAACTATGACCTGATAGGTGCGATATTGTATTTTTTAATAAAGTCTAAACCGATCGATCGAATTGTCTCGTACGATTTTCCTGAAAAATAACTTCAATTGAGGTTTTATGAGTAGATTCAAAAGTAAAATATTACATTAAGTGGAATTCGGTCGATAAATATAACTTCAATTGTGTAGTTCGGGTGATTTTTTAAAGTTTATGATCATCACTGATGTCTACGTGTTCATGGCCGTGTGGTATGGTGAGGCTATTTAGGCAATAGCCTCAGGCCCCCAAAATTTTCAAGGCCCCTAATTTCATTCATATCACATGTATATATAAAGAGTAAGCTAGTTAATTTTGTTTCCAAAATTTAAAAATTATGTGCACAAATAACGTGATTTAAAGATTGCAAGGTAACGTGCAACTTGCAAATAGAACAAACAATTAAGTGCCTAGAAAATAAAAAATAATTAGTTTCATAACTAATTTATAAATAAAAAAAATGCAACGTTTCAGTTCTTGTTTATTGGATAAATAAATGCCTAAAATATAGAAATTAGTTGGTGTGCAATTAACGCGTAAATATTCAATTAGATTTTGCATAAAACTACTAGTTTAATTTTAGAGTAAATCTCACTTTACCCCATATACTCTCATTGAATATCACTTTAACCTTGTACTTTCAATTGTATCACTTTATCCCGACCCCTCATACTCTTAATTAGTATCACTTTACTCCCTTATACTATTAAAATATCATTTTATCTTCCTATCTCTTTATTAAAATACCTAATTGTCCCTACTATTATTTTTAAATTCATTTAACTGTATTAATATTTAAATTCATATAATTATTTTTTTGAAAAAATTATTTGCTATTTAAGATATTGCCTCAGCCCTCATATTTTCTTGACACGACCCTGTACATGTTATTTAATTTGAAAACCAGTCGAGTGGAATTCAGGTCGGGAGAATGTATCATCACTCATTGACAACCCTAATATTGAAGTGATTTGGGTCGAAGTAAAACATAAAAAATAAAGTTATTTCTTTATATAGGCAATCATAGTATTTTTGTTGGGACTTATTATAACCCTGCATCTCAATGGGTGTAAATTTATTTCGGGTTATGGAAAACCAGTAGCACATATTTATTAAACTCAACATATATAATCTCAAAATTCATTGGGCCCAAATATATTAAAATTTTAAAAATAATAGTAATCTGGTTATTGAGTTTCCTAAGAAATAGAATTTAAACATCAATGTGGTTTTAATGATGTGGGTAGCTTGAATTATACAAACAGATAAAAAGTTAAGATGGTTGTTCTTTTATGATTTGGGGAATGAATCATAAACAAGTTGGTAGTTTCTAACATCTCACATGTGCCTAGCCACTACAAACTACAAAGAACTAATCACTAAATTAAAGTAATTAATGGTTCGGCTAATATTATTTATTTGTATTTTTTTTAAATTATTTTACTCACTCTTATACAAAATAATTGTGGTTTTAGGAAAAAATCACACATATTAAGAATTGTATTAAATACCCAATATAACCTTAATTAATCATAAATATTACTTAATTTCGAACAAAACATCTACGCATTAATGTTAATTGGAAAATGATACATTTACGAGTAATTTGTGAAAAATATTTTCTCAATAGCTAGCCTTGAAAATGTCAAAGTGACATTCTTTTGAAAAGAATTCATTATATTCTCTTACTCGATTTCTGATTTGATCGTCATTGAATATTTTTCGACCATCATGCAATCAGTATTTTTTGGCGCCATTCGATCAACAAATTTAATTGTGTGTTACGACTGTCATTTTCTTTAGTATGAAGTCCTGTGAGGGATGAGACTGACGAAAATTGATCTCAGATATATCAATAATATAGTTATAAATGCCCTAACCAACCAAGCAGTTAACTCTCAGTTTGATGATCATCATTCAATTTTCTACGTTTTGACCAAATAAAAGTTGGACATTTCAATTTTCTACTTTTTTGTCAAATTTAATTCTATGCTATTTTCTTTCAAAAAAAAATATATATGCTATTTTACTTTCTATTTTTTCTCTTCTGATATGTGACTTACTAGGCCCAACAAGGTATATGTTAAGTTCATTTACGTATTTTCTTTAGGCCCAACGAGGTGTGTGTACTTTAGTTTTCATCCCAGCAATCAAATTTTTGCTCAACTAAGAAGCGAAATTTAATTTAGCCAAGTAAGTCCAACAACGATTTCCACACTACATTAGAAGAATTCTAGAAAAATATTTTGTTGGAAATTGGTTTGAGAAGTAATGGTTGATACCTAACTTTGACCAATTTTTTAGTGACTAATTATTTAATTTTGGAGGAATTAAATATTAAAATAAAATTCTACGTTTCGAGTAGATGAGTGTGGTATATTTAACTTCTCAAAACCATTTAGTGGTGAGTGAGAAATAAAATTCACAAGATAGTCACTTTGAAATGGGATAATGGATGATGGGAAGGTGAAAAGACACCATCCCACATGGGAATAAAATATTAATTTTATTCAATATATAAGTAAGTGGGTGTATAAGAGTGTGCAAGATGAAATAACTATACACATGTGAGGTGTGGTGGGCAAGGCCACACGCGCTGCTGCAAGCCGCCCGGCCCGCCGGGGGGGTCGGCCGTGCCCGTGTCCCGACCGGACTAGGCCTAGTTTTGCACGAAAAACATTTGTTTTTTATTTTTTGGAGAATAAAAACAAATAAAGTTGCAACTTAAAAGTTCGAAAACCGCAGCCTTTTATAATGGAACAAAGACCACTCAAATTTTTACTACTTGAAGTTACAAGATAGTGGTCATTGAAGGAGTGCCCACTACCCTGAGGTTACACCCGTTATCCTCGAGTTACCGCCTGCAAAGAAAGAGACCCCAAGACCTGGTTGGAAGTCCTATAAATAGGAGCATTGTTGTTGTTCGATTACACACTTTCATACTCATTTCTTTCTTGTACTTGCATAGTGTACTTTCGCTTTTGCACATTTCGATTCGAAAGGTGCCTTGTAATTTGCATCTTTGCTATTACAAGGACGGTCATTGTATCTTTGGGGATAACACGCCTGCTCACAAGACTTATACGGGACGTGTTTATCTTGCGGATAGAGTGTTAACTCGCCCGCCTTTTCTCGCAAATTTTCATTCTCTCGTAATAGATAGTTTGTTACAGTTCCTTGTAATCCAGTTTACAGAAATAAACACCAGAAATTTCAACATATTTAAACTATATATTAGATGCCTGTTGGCAAAAAAAATATTGATGAGATGAATGGTTTTTCTTCAATATAATTTAAGAAAAAAAACATGGCATCCATAAATTATGTATGTATATATTGTCGAAATATTTTCCTGAGGTGTGCAATAAGCACTTTAGGATTATTTTTGCAATTCCCAAGATACAATAGATTCGTCTAGTATAAAACTAGGAGAAGGAAACAACGAAACTTGTAAGCTCGAAACCATCAGTAGAGAAAGGAAAAAATAAATGAAGAAAAAAGTGTACTTTTATGTTGATGAAAAATCTGAATTTATAGCACTCAAAAGAAAAAAAAAATCTGAATTTATAGAGCACAAAACCAACGTTCAACACCTTCAATTAAGGAGCTTGGATTTGAAGACTGGTGTAAACATCTTTGCCTTGCAATTGTAGAAATCAGTGTTGTAAAAAGCGTTAGGCGTTAATCGGACGACAGACTAGGACCTGGCGCCTAGGCGGGGTCAGGCGAGACCAGGGCAGAACCTAATCGGAAGAAAAACCTAGGTGGAAAAGAAGAGCCTACAGTCTAGGTGGGGACTAATCAGGCTAGGCGGGGATTTTTAGAACAGTGGTAGAAATATGCTAGGATTGAGTCTTAATTGAAGAATTCCGTTCGACAAACTTATTGAGTTAGTTTTAATAATTTTAAGTCGCAATGAATTTTAAATCTTTTAATATCTCTTTTAGGCTATGTTGTATAGAAAATAAAGTTGGCCGAGTTTTAGCTTTTAGGTGAGTTTTGCAAAAGAATACCAAATACACGAAATTCAAAGAACAAACGATAACCAGGATTTCCCAAACTATTAAGTATTAACAATAGCAAATAAATCAAATTCAGAAAACAACCTAAACAAAAACAAACCAAAAACAACCAAAATATGTTCAAAAAACAACCTAACCTATTAAAAAAACAACCAAACAACTAAAAACAACCAAATATATATATCCAAACGATCAAGCATCACCAATCTTCTTTTTTTCAACCTTAGTAATCTCAACATCTCCATCATCATCCACAAACTTCTTCCAATACGGATGTTCCTTCCAGATCCCAGACATCTCCTCGATCGGGATCCCCTTCGTCTCGGGCAAAAACTTGACGATGAAAATAGTCATCACAAAGACAAATCCCGAAAAGAATATGAAGAGACCAAACTTCATCTTGCACAGCATTTTCAAGAATGTCTCGGCAATGAAGAACGTGAAGATCATGTTCATACAAACATTGATACTCTGCCCAGCGGATCGGACCTCCAGGGGAAGGATTTCGCTGGGGACCAGCCAGCCGAGCGGGCCCCAAGACCACGCGAACGCGGCCACGTAAAAGCAGATGGCGATCACTACTATCATTGCGTACCATTTGGGTAGTTCGCCGGGGTTTCCGTTCACTCCGAATTTCAAACCGATGCATATGGTGACGATGATCTGAAACAAAACAATACATGAATAAAAAAGATCGTACGTATGTGGGGTCAACCTAGTACTTTAATGGTTGAGAAGGGTGAATGACTCGGATTCGATCCTGTGTGTCTCCTCCCCAAGTTCCCCCATTGTACTAAAAAAAAAAGATGCATACATATGTATATTAAAGTAAGGGGTAATTACAAAAGCATCCCCTGAGGTTCGCGCTGATTACAAAGAAATTTTCAAAAATTATAAGAACCGCTCAATATAGGTTTGATCCATCTTACATGTCTCCTATTCATATTTTAGGTTTATCAAAATGTTTTAGTTAATCCTTAAATTTAGGGATAATTACAAAAACACCCTTGAGGTTTGGGTAATTACAAAAAAGACCAAGAGATGTTTTAAAATTACAAAAAGCCCCATCGTTTTGACTGTCTTAAGTTTAAGAGGGTAACTGTAATATTTCTATAAATAACATTGGATATTTGAAATATATTTTTGCTAATGAATGGAGAAAATATAAGAAAAAATCAAACCTCAATATTTTTTTTTTGCAATTTTCAGAATCACTATTTTTTTTATTAATTAGATCAGACCTCAGTGGTGACTTTGTAATTATCCACTAATTTTAAGGACACGTGATATTTTTTTTATTTATAATTTTTAAGTATCATGATTTTTTTTTTGGTAATTACCTCAAACCTTATGGGCTTTTCGTAATTATCCCTGAAAATTATAAGAATTTTGAAGTCACTCCCTTATGTTTATCAAAATATTTCTGTCACCCCTTTAAATTTAGGGATATTTACAAAAACACCTCTGAAGATTGGGCTAATTACAAAAAAACCCAGAAATGTCTTAAAATTACAACAAGCCCTAGGAAAGTTATGTCCTAAACTTAAGGGGTAACTGTAGTATATCTATAAGTATCATAAGGTATTTGAAATAATTTTTTGTTTATGAAGGGGGAATATATAAAATATAATATAAAATATAACCAAACATCAAGGGGGTTTTGCAATTTTCAAAAATCACTAAGTTTTTTTGTAAGTAACCCAAACCCAGTGCTCCACTCAAAAAAAAAAAAAAAAAAAAACCCAAACCCAGTGCGGCTTTGTAATTTAAAAAAATGTCTTGGTTTCTTTTTTGTAATTATCTCAAACCTTATGGGACTTTTTGTAATTAAAATCCCTTAAAATTATAAAGAATTTCGAAGTACCTGGCAAACAAACATCTGAATCCCCCCTTCAATAAACAAACCCCTCCTCCCGAACCGATCCACCGTCAAAATCGAAACCAGAGTGGCGACGGCATTCACAATCCCCGTAATCACCGCCGACATAAGCGAAGCCGAGTTCCCAAACCCAATCGTCTTAAACAGAACCGGCGCGTAGAACATGAAAACATTCATCCCCGTGAGCTGCTGGAAAAACGGAATCAAAGTCACCATCGTCAAATGCGGCCTGTATTTCCTCCTCAGCAGATTCGAGAACGGATTTCCGATTTTCTTCGCGGCGACGCTCGCGGCGATTAAATCGTTGAATTCCTCCTCCACGTCGTCGATTCCTCGGATCTCGCGGAGCCTTTTTAGGGCTTCGTCTTGCTTGCCGCGCTCGATTAGGGAATTGGGGGTGTCGGGGAGGCAGAGCGATCCGAAGATGAAAATCACGGCGGGGATCGCCGCGCAGCCCAGGCTTATGCGCCAGCCGTTGCCGGATTTGAGCTGAGATGTGCCGTAGTTGATGAGATTGGCGGCGAGGATGCCGATGGTGATGAATAGCTGGAAACACATGTTTAGTGCCCCGCGGTACTTGTACGGCGCCATTTCTGAGAGGTAAACAGGGGCCGACTGCAGGAAAAAATTAAAATTAGATAATTGAAATTTAATCCTGTAACTCTTAGGGATTGGCATTTACGGTCCTATAATTTCGGGTCGTAGCAATTTTGGCCATTGACGATTCTATCTTTTGAATAAAAGTTAGTCACAAGTATTTGATCATATCCAAGGATAGACCAAAAGTACACAAAATCAATACTTATAGTACCAAAATTGCACAATTAAAATTCATGAGACCAGAATTGATACTTAAGATATTTACAATACTAAAGTTGTAAGGTCCATAGTTAAATGAAATATTAAAATAAGAAAAAATGGAGCAAATGAAACATAAATTTTAATCACATAACTCTTAAAGATGTAGCAATTTTGGTCCTTGACGATTTTACCCTTTAAATAAAAATTACTAGTTAATGACTGGTCATAAATATTTTGAGTATTTTGGCTATATTCGAGGGTATTTTTGGAATAAATAAAATATTAAAACACTTATTTGCGATTAAAAAAAATGCACAAAATCAGTATATTTGTACTAAAATTGCACAAATCAAAATTTATGGATTCAAAATTGCACAAAATCAAAATCTTATGGAACTACAATTGCTACCTAACATATTTACACGACCAAAACTGTAAGCCCACATAATTAGGGACTAATTTTGCAATTAAGTGAAAGGGTATTTATGGAATAAATAAAATATTAAAACACTGATTTGGGACCCAAAAAAATGCACAAGATCGGTACTTGTACCAAAACTCCACAACGTCAAAATCTTACCGAACCACAATTTCTACTTAAAATATTTATAGGTCCAAAATTGTAAGCCCGATAGTTAGGGGACCAATTTATTTTTAAAAAAAACTAACCTGATTAGCAAAACCAATGCCGCAGCCGAGAAGGATCCTGCCGGCGATAAGCATGGCGACGTTGTGCGCGCAGCCGTTGATAATTGCTCCGGCGAGAAAAAGTGAGCCGCCGAAAAGCATGGAGGATTTCCGGCCGAGCCACCGGGTCACGTAGGAAGCAATTAAAGAAGCAAACAGAGCAGCCAAATAGAGAGACGATGTAAACATGGTCAATATAGCATCGTCAAATTTGCAATACTGATTTGTACCAGCAACCATATTTTGTTCCTTTTTGTAGACCTCTGGGAAGAATTTCTCCAGGAATTGAGGCATGGATGTCACTCCACCTGCACATAAAAACACACTTTAGTGCGTGTAAACATAATAAGCTAACTTTTTTTTTTTTTTTTTTTGGTTTGATTGCAATTTTGGTTTTAAAAGTATTAGCGGGTGGCATATACGGTCCTGTAAACTTTTGACGTAGTCAGGGATGGATCGAGTGGGGGACTGGAAGGGGTCATCGGCCCCCAAAATTTTTTTATATCATGTAGTACATATGTGTATTAGATATTTATATATAAAAGTTATTTGTCTCCCTAAATATTTTCAATCTCTGTCACCTCTCTCAAATATTATTTTCAATTTTGCACCCCCTACTACAATTTCTCGCAAGTCCCGTCCTGGACGTAGCAATATGTAAGTTTCAGACGTAGCACTTTTAGTCCCGTAGGTTTTTATTTTTGCGCAATTCGATCTAATAAGTTCTAATTTTGCGTAATTTAGTCCAAACGGTACTTCAATTTCACTATATCGGGACCAAAATTGCACAAAATTACAATTTATGGGATCAAAATTGCAAAAAAAAAAAGAGAAAAAAAAATTATCGGATCAAAATTGCTACATATGATGCATAAACGAATATCCCATCAATTTATATTGACCATGCCAATATTTTGTGTCTAATAAGTTCTAATTTTGCTTAATTTTAGTCCAACGGGTACTTCAATCTCCCTCTTTTGGGACCAAAATTGCACAAAATTAAAATTTATGTGACCAAAATCGCAAAAAAAAAAAAGAATTATCGAACCAAAATTGTTACATATAATGCATAAACGAATATCACATCAATTTATACTGATCAGACCTATCCAATAACTTCTAATTTTGCGTAATTTTAGTCCAAAGGGTACTTCAATCTCGCTCTTTTGGGACCAAAATCGCACAAAATTATAATTTATGATACACAAATTGCCAAAAAAAAAAATATCGAACCAAAATTGCCACATATGATGCATAACCAGATATCCCATCAATTTACACTGACCAGACCAAAATTGCTACATAGGATAAAAAAATTACCGGAAATTCCGATGTCATAGCCGAATATTAAACCAGCCATGGCGGCAACGATGCAAGTGACGAACACTTTGCATGTTAATTTTCCAGGGTATGCTTTGTCGCCTTTGGTTATGATTACTCCTCCAGCCATTTTAGTGTGTGTGTGTGTGTGTGTTTTGAATTTGGGGCAGATGAGAAATTATGGAGATGAGAGTGTAATTTGTTACGTTGTACAGAAAAACTGAACCTATAAGATGTGTATATATAGATATTGAAAAAAATTAAGTTGATAGATCAAATATCTTAGTAGCTTTATCCATACGGATTATTTGTTTATCTGTTTGAATTAAATTTGGTTTAGTTTATGTCTTTGAAAATTGTAGGAGTCTGTTTAGATATAGAGTCCTACTAGGATTTTATTTTATCTATTAGAATCTGATAGTAGGATAAATATCTTTTTTAAATACTAGTATTAAAAATATGTGTTTATTTTAATTATGAATAATTTATCTAGCTTACTATTATTTAGGGATAATTACAAAAAATACCCCTAACGTTTGGGGTAATTACAAAACAAACCCAGAGTCCTTGAAAATTACAATAAACGTAACCCCTTGAGGTTTGATTCCACATCTTACTTTTTTTCCGGTGATTTTCGAAATTTCAAAAAAAACCTGACATTTACAAAAAATATTATAGTTAACCCCTTAAAATTTAAGACAAAATGAAACCTGAAGGGGCTTTTTGTAATTTTGAAACATGTTTGGATTTTTTTGTAATTAACTCAAACCTTAGGGATATTTAATTATCCCTATTAGTTATTATGAATTTTGTGATGAAATCTGATGAGAATTTGTTTTATCTGATAGAATCTGGTATTACGGTAAATATCTGTTAAATACTAGTATGAAGATTAAGTGCTTTTTTATTTAAATAATGTATCTAACAAATTATTATAATTTTTTTTTATGAACAAAGGCATAAAATTTTGGATATTACGCAATTAAGTTCAATGAGTTTGCTCATTGCTGTTATGTATCTTCAACTATATAAATATTTAATTTTCTTTTATTAAAAAATAAAAAGTTAATTTTCTTTTATTGCTGCTAGTTTTTTTTTTTTTTTTTTTTGAGAGTAAAAAGGGAAATTGATTATTGAGGATTTGTGATATGAGGTAGTTTGAAGAAACTAAATACTTATCCAAATAGAACCCAAAAAAAAAATATATATATATATATATATATATATATATATATTTATCCAAATATTGTAAAAGATGAGAACTAGCTCAAGCAGACCGTAAGGAGAAATGGATAATCAGTAATTTTGTCCATCTTTTTGATCTTATCTTAAAAGATTAAAATCACATAGTATAATATGTTACAATCTTATTAAAGATTTTTTTTTGGGATTATGTTCTTGTATATTTCAAATAAAATATTTCAGTTTAAAATTTTCGGAAGCATAAACTAACTCTTGAGATATTTAATTTGTGATAGAAAATATAAAATAAAGAAAATGATTATAGAACGTCCTTCGCGAAAATTCTTTCTTATTTAAAAAAATTATTAATTAATTGCGTTTTGGGGACGAAATTGTACTTCAATAGGTAATTTCTTGAACGGAGATTAATGTTACTAGCATAAATATGAGTACATATTGTGTATTATTTTGTACTTGTTAATTAAGGCCCAAAATTATTAATAGATTGTTACCGTTTTTATAAGATTTCCGAATTGTTTTAGAGTTTGTAATCAGCACAAAGAAATTGAAGTTCAATTAGGTAATTCATCCACAAAGAGTTTTTTTTTTTTTTTCTTCTAGTGTTTATATGTTCTTAACAGTGTTCTAAAAAGTATTAGACGTAAAATAGGAGTCAAGCGTCTAGATGAGACTAATCAGGATTGAGCAAAGATTTTAGAGTTGTGGTTCTCAGTAAAGTGTTAGACGGACAATAGGAGTCTAGAGCCTAGATTAGACTAATCAGGATCGGACAAAAAATTTAAAGTTGTGATTCTCAGAATGTTGGTACGTTCAATACAATAACCAATATAAATGTTGATAGTCTAAATTAATGAGATACACAAAAATATTTGATAAAACAATTAACATGTAACAATTAACATTTTGATAATTGAAATATATATTGTTTTGATTAATCAAGATGACCGTATATGTTATTGTTTGACGGTTGTAATTTTTTAACAAAATTGTCTCTACATTTTTTTTTCTAACGTTTTGTTATCTTATAGACGATGATTTAGAACAAACCCGTGTGTTACACGGGATTGACCCAAAAGATAAAATTTTAGTATCTCAAATTTGTTTGTGATAATTATTATAGATCGAAAATTCTAATTATAAAAAATAAAAATAAAATTCAAAACTTAGAAAAAGTGTCACACAAATAATTCACTTCAAATTTTGAAAAACTTATTTGTAAACTATTTCTAATTCCAAATGTGCCGTCCTATCACATCTAGGGATGGCAAAATCCCCGCGGGGAACCATCCCCGTTGGTACCCGAACAATATGAGATGAGAAATCCCGATTAATTTGGGGATGGGACGGGATGATATTTATATCCCTCGTCCTCATCCCCAATCCCATTCCCCGTCTCCGTTTAGATAAAACGGGATTTCCCCATCCCCATTCATATTCCCCGAATATATATATATATATATATATATATATATATATAGGGAGGGGGTTATATGAGACCACCTCATAGGGTAAGTCCATAGGGACCAATCCTAGCCACATATCTAGTATTTTTAATGGTTGTGATTTTAGATTGAAAACCTGCAAATTAACACGCTGAGGGGCAAATTTGTAATCCCACAAAATTCCCCAACAAATCGGATTCTGTTACCATTATAATCATGATCTTCTCCAATCCAGCAAAATCAGCGTGACCTCTTCCTTCTCTTCTTCTCTTCCTTCTTCTTCATCGAGCGCTTCTCGTGGAATAAGCTGAACCAGCATCGCTAGCTTGAGTAGAACACAATTTTTGCTGCGTAATTTTGTGGAGAATCAATCGCGTAGCATGATGCATGCAGAAGAGATGAACAACATATTTGAAGAAGGATTTCTCACATCGCTTAGAGAAGGTATGTATGATATTGATCATATTATGTAGATATAAATCAATATCGCAATATGATGCTAGCTAATTTGCAACGCAGTTCATAATTCTAAAAAAACTCTCAACAAAACTCTGTAGTTGTATATTTGCATATGAATGCACCTTTGTATGCTTACGTAGTATCATTATACTGCTTATGAAGAGCATTACTTCGTTAGAGTGTTAAAAACTGCAAAAATTATCATGAAAACGTGCTCTCAAAAATCATGCATGTGAATAATTGATGTGTTGCTTATGAAGGAAAGCGTTTCTGCTTATGTAGTATTGATATGTTGCTTGTAAACACAAGTGTGTTTCATGATATTATGATTGCTTATGAAGATACTATGATTGCTTATGAAGACACTGAGTAATGCATATTAACAAGCAAAAAACTGCTAAAATAACTTATTGTCACCTATATGCCAGGGAGCAGCATGAATATACCTCGAGAACGACTTGAAATATCGGGTGACTCTACGAAGTACTGGATACCTGAATGTGAACAACAAATCAAACCTAAACAATCAATGGTCTTTGATAATTTGGCTGAGGGGGTGCAATTCTACAGAAAATATGGCCAAAGTGTTGGTTTTGATGTTCGAATAAGTACAACAAAACGCTTCCGGAGTGAAATAATACGCGTGCAATACATTGTATGCAACAAAGAGGGGTTCAAGCATGTTGCAAAATCACAGAGAGAGGATAACAAAGAAATCTAGCGACACCGGTGAATGTTCTGAACCCAGACATAGAACTTCATGACGAGTCGGATGCAATGCTCGTTGTATATTTGAATTTGTTGAAAACGGGAGATACAAGGTAAAACACTTTGAGGAGCGGCACACACACAGCCTCATACCGTATAAGTTCCGAAATTTTTGAAGGTTAACGAAACCTCAATTTTGGACACCAAAGAATTCATCATAAACTGTGCGAAAGCAAATATTGGGAATGCGAAATCTCATCGATTGTATACACAAATGGTTGGGGGGTACTCTAACACAGGTGCCTTGCAAATTGATTTTAAGAATTTCAGAAGAGAGTTGAAAGCATATATTAGCGGCGCCGATGCACAACTAGTCATAGATAGGTTTCTCAAGAAGATGGAAGTCAGTCCCGGTATGGCGTTCAACTATGACGTCGACGAAAATGAACAATTGACCAGACTATTTTGGGCTGATCCAATATGCAGGATAAACTACGCCGCATTCGGAGATGTCATTTCATTCGATGCAACATACAACACTAATAGGTAGCTAGGCCTAACCAATGCATTCATTCTATTTCGTCTTGCTTGTATAGTGTTGACATGCAGCATATGAAGAACATAATTTATGCATACATCATAATATCACTTGCTTGTGTAGTGTTAACATAATGCCTGTAAAGAACATGTTTTCTGCTTGTATAGGTACAAAATGGTGTTTGCTCCATTTACTGGCATTGATAATCATAAAAGATGTGTAACTTTTGCATCGGGGCTACTACTGAAAGAAGATGAAGAATCCTACGTATGGTTATTCCAAAAGTTTATGGAAGCAATGGGACGTGAGCCAATATACATTGTAACGGACCAAGACCCTGCGATGAAGAATGCGATAAGAAGGGTTTTCAAAAACACGATACATCGCTTGTGTATGTGGCACATTATGGAGAAGGTGACTGTGAAGCTTGGGCACGCATTATTCAACAATGAATGTTTCATGAAAAGACTGAAAGACCTAGTCTGGAATAATTGCATCGAACTGCAATATTTTGAAGAAAAATGGAACGAGCTAATGATCAATACAATTTGACTTCCCATGCATGGTTGAGGAATATTTTTGAGATTAGACGATCGTGGATTCCAACATATTTTAAAAATGTTGAGTTGGGTGGACTACTCCGAACCACATCAAGATCTCGAGAGTGCTAACATTGGTTCGCGGCAGCTTCACGAACCCCCAAGTCAACTTGGTTGAATTTTTTATGCACTATGAAAGTGCAATGGAGGCTCAAAGACATGCAAATGATAAATTGACCAATGAGACAGACACAAGTGTTCAAATGCAAGACACCATTGGCAATTGAAAAGCACGCAGCGTCGGTGTATACCAGGACGATGTTTTCCGTTATGAGTTCGAAAATAGTGGCATCGTGTTATAACCGCCTAATGTTAAATGTCGAAGATGCTACGATAACCGTTCTTACCATATCAAAGACATTGGCATCGGGATGTTTACTTGTTTTTTCGATAAAAAACAGACTTCATGCTATGCAAATTGCAATATGTTCGACAGATTGATGATATGCCGTCACATCTTGATGTTGTTCAAGGAACTTGACAAAATTCCGTAAAAATACATACTCAATCGATGGATAAAAAATGCATCGGCTTCTCGGACTTTAAACATCGAATCACTTTGTCACTACACAAATGGGCGTGAAGTCGATACAACGTTGCAAAAATATGGTCTGATTTCCATTGTTGTGCAAGGATTGCAAAAGGCAACAAAGAACAGCTGGAATCTCTGGGAAAAATCATTCAAGACCACAAGCGCTTGTTACTCATGCAACAAGGGATTAATCCAGGTATATTGAACAAGCGACGCTTGCTAGAGGACTTTGGTGGGACTACATCACAAGTTCAAGTTTTGCGACCAAAACAGTAAAGAACAAGGGTAGTGGCAGCCCGTGTTAAAAGCCGAATACAAAGCCAAAAAGAGAAAGCAATCAAGGCAAGCAAAAAGCTAAAGAGACATTGCGGGAAGTGTGGAGAAATTGGGAGCCACAATAGCCGAACCTGCACCAAGAAAGCGTAGCACAATACTCTATAATCATTTTCATTAATTTATTTCTTTAGATATCATACATGGATATTTTGTTACAGACAATGTTTTTACGCATGCTGTGGTGATAAACTTCATATGCCATGAACTTCAATTACATAAGCAATGAATGACCGTTTCGTATGCAACACACATACATTTTGCTTAAAATCCAAGAAAGCTAATACATAAGCGTCCCCCATATATTACATATGCAACAAATGTGTACTACATAAGCAATGAATGAACGTTTCGTATGCAGCACAAATACATTTTGCTTAAAATCCAAGAAAGCTAATACATAAGCGTCCCCCATATATTACATATGCAACAAATATGTACTATATAAGCAAGAATTGCACATATCTTGATGATATAGGAAAAATTGTTTGCAAATTAACAGTTATCTCTTTGTAAGCACGAACATACTTCTTCACATGCAGACAAATTATGATTCACAAGCAACATATCTATTTAATAAATACTGTATTGCACATCTACACATGCATCAAACTAGATGGTATTTACACAAAAACATTGTATCTACAATTGTTTAATCTGAACCTGCAATGCTAATGTAGACTTTACACAAAAACATCGTATATACCCAAAAAACAAAAATGTACGATCCTACATACATGTTTATCAAAACATTTGCAACATGAAAGCATAAAAAAATACATAAAGGTATCTTGTTCAAATAGAGTTGCAATATCACATTCAAATTCCTACAACTACTTCATCCATCGTGTCTTTTTGCCTTGAGCAAATTCTTCGCCTTGAGTTCGTCATGTCCACCCAAAGCAATAGCAACAAGCGTTTTTCGCCCGCAACATGGGATAATCGTGCATGATTTTTCTTCATCAAACCACTATCCCGATTCCTCATGCCTCCGCCCATGTATGTTTCCATGTGACGCATGGCAAAAACAAGAATCCACCTTATTATCATTGTCTCTCCACCCATGGCCAGCCAACACTTTAGAGTTCTCACGTATATAACGTGCAGCCAACGCAGAACCTTTGGACAAAAAGATCGCGCAAATATCCGGGCGCCGCAAAGGTCACATCTCATGGGCATCAAAATAACTTCATATGCACAATGTTTCACCTACATAAGCAAGTTAATAAACACTACGGATGCAATAGATCTATATTATACAAGCAAGCATTGCAATATACATATGAAGTTTAGTACACAAGCGAAATGTTATACTACACATGCACAACAATTATCATACATAAGCAATGTCATTGTATTGCATGAACATATATAAAAATAATATTCAAAAGGCAGGAGAAAGGTGCTCATACCAATTTTTCGGGAGGCGTTCGATTTGTTAAGTTTCGTACCTCCATCAAGAATTGTCCAAAATGTGGCATTGCTTATTCTTGACATCGGCTAAGCACACGACGAAGAAATGCTCACTTTTACAAATTGGAAAGAAGAATCGATAACAATACACATAAAAATAAATTAAAAATACAAAACACCAAAATGTAAATAATAATACAGAAAAAAAAATCTAAATACCAAATCAAATGTATCCAGTCTTTTCAAACTTGTGTCGCCAAATTCCGCATCAAAACTGGTTGTGAATAACTTCACTGTATCATTCGTATCCAATCCAGCCCTCGGCATCACAACAGAAAATTGTTGCAATGTTTTGTAGGCGGTTACATTCAACTAAGCATGAAAAGAAAAGTGGCTAATAATAAATACAAATGCAACGTACTGTTGAGTATGTTGTTGCGAAAAATCTTCGTGGCGAACTCTTGCTCTTTAGGGCCTCCTTGTGATTAAGGATCCTGGACCATATGTCTATAACGGCCGAGCACACATACTCCCCCTCCTTCAACGATGCGACATAATCTCTCACCAACTCGACGTCCCCATTCTTAAAAATTACTTCATACCTATTGAGTTAAAAAACAGAATGACACGACAATACACAATATTCTTCTAAAAATTATAAAGAATAGAACAAGTATAAAACACATACTCATCTGCAGCCTCATTTTCCAACAACCACTTCGAAACTAACAACTCATTTTTGTTCAACTTTGATTTCAAATCAATCTGCCTCACAAGAAATGGAGAAATTAGAGGGCAAGATTTTTTGGGAATTCTCTTCGTTGTATAATCAATCTCACTAACCATCTCATTGACATCCACGCCTCCTCCACCTCTTCATCCCCATTATCGCCTCTAACACCACCGCTCCCGCTTGCAACATCCCCCTACATTACAACACAAAATAGGATAAATATATTACACATTCAAGATTCCATACATTCACCACAAAACTAATTTCAAATATAAGAAAAATAAATTTTCACCTGTTTAATCTCTGGACCTCTTTCATGTTCAACAATAGTTTCTGGCATGTCGCGGATAATTTCACGAGATATATTAACAACATTGCCCCATTCATCATTCCGTTCATCCTGACTAACCCCGAGACTAAAACTGGGCATATCCTCAATCATTTTTTTATAATGGTCTCTCCTACCCAAAGGCACGCCGATATTTTCAATCGCCGTGATAGTCTCGTAGCTATTCCAAAAAGTTCATTCTCTTGAGTCTCACTCATCCGAGCGTTATCGCGCCCACGCTATCCCGCCGCGCCGAAAACCAATCAGCTTCCTTGTCGCTTCTTGAATTTTGTTAAACTGTGCAACCCCAGAAAATTCTTTTGGCGCATTCTCCAAAAATGTTATCATGTCAACAACATCTGTTGCAAGACACGACAACTTCTCCAACATCCTCACAAAGATATATTCTAAAATCATATGCACACAAAACTTAAAAATTGCAGCCAACAGACATAAACAATTATTCTGAACTACACATGCAATAAGATTGTACTACACAAGCAACATGATAACTTAACATAAGCAAAGACTTTAAAAGGGTCATATGCAACAAAATAGTACTATATAAGCAACAAATATGAACTACACATGCATCTCAAAAGCAATCATTGAGTTAAATTAAACAATCGAACCAACTTGTGTACATAAGCAATAATTCACAACTACATATGCACCAAGATTGTACTACACAAGCAACAATTTGCATTACACAAGCAACATGCCAACCTTGAATAATCAAGCATTAAAAGTTACATGCAACAAACTTGGGTTACACAAGCAATAAATCAACTACACATGCATGACAAAACATTTTTAACATCAACATGAAACAAACTTGTACTTCATTAGCAAAAAATATAAACTATAAAAGCAAAACAATGTAATAACTAAATAAGCAATCATTGATTACCTCATTACTCAAACTACCGGATGGTAGCTTGGCCTTGAATGAAGGTGTCTCCGTAATACACGGTAGATCCCGGGATGGACCCTCAACCTGACCCTCCAGCTTTCAAGGGTTGGTCAACAAAACCCTTTCCCAAACAACCTCTATCTAACTCCCTCGTTGTTCTACCCCTCAATATCTCTGTAGTCCAAAAACAAACACTCGGCAGACCTCCTGAACATCACTACCGAAAAATAACTCTTTCCATATAAAGAACCCGCAATGAAAGGAGGAAAACAATTAAAACCACACATACAACTATAAAAATAACTATTAATCGAAACTTAACTTACGAGAAAGAAAGAGCAATGGGCCGTTGAAATATTTTTTTCTCACCGATTTCCCATTTATCCTTGTCACGGCAATCGTAGTATCCAGTGTATACTCACACCAATTCAATTTACCGATGCTCCTGACATCCTCCAGGCTTTTCATTATAAGTGGATTTGCGTATCCACAAGGATTGTTCCCGATCACCAGACAATCAACCAAGACAACAAAATGTCTCTTAAACCATACCCCACCGCCTTTGCAAGCTCTCATCTCGCCGCATACTTCACCGGTGTAATGTTATTATTCTCCTTCGCAAAAAAACCTTGCCACCGCTTTGTTTGAGTAGCCGCACTCATCATCCGATCTCTGTTTTTTCTGGATTTTGATAGGGCCATTTGGGAAACCAAGAACGCGCTGTACATCACTCACATCAATGTGGATCGATTTCCCATCCGCCCATCTCAACTCGCAACTAGGTGCATCAAAGTGTTCCGCCAACCAATAAGTTAGTTCGGGGGAAATCTTTGATTCTCATCTCAGAGCAATCCCCAAATCCCATCTCAACAATGGCAAATGGCCCGAGCGGGTTCCAAATTTACCATGGCTTCGACTAAACACTTTGTTTTGATCTTGTCCCACATCTTGATGTTCGACTTCTTACTCTTGCTTTTAGTCTCATCCTCTTTAGTCTCATCCTCTGTCTTTTTAGCCTCTTCTTCCGCCAACATGTTCATCTTGCGGACCCTCAACAAAGTTCATCTTGTTGAACCTCAACAGTTCATCTTGTTGAACCTCAAATTTAACAAGTTCACTACTCAACACTTTTCTTTTGCTTTAGCCATTGTCTTGAAAATTCGTAAAATCACACCTACAATAAAAATATACTAAAGCATCACAAAATATTCTTGTATACAATACATATATTCAAGTTGTATTTTTATAAGCATGCTTTTAAAGGATCATAAGCAAACCTATCAATTTACACAAGCAACATGCAAAAACTAACCAAGCAAATACTGGCAAAATGCATAACCATATAAAAAATAGTAGAAATATGGTGTTAACGAACGCACTGCATATAAAAACAACCAAATGATGCCCTGTCACAAAAATCTAAAACTTCACAAGCACATATTAATAACTTCATAAGCGTGTTTACACAATTACATAAGCAGAGGTATAAAATTACATAAGCATCATAAACATTCCAACAAAAATCAAACATAAATAATAGAATTGCGATATATTCCTGAATTAACTTAACAAGGAACCCTAACATCTACCAAAAGCAAATGAAAAAAGACCACAAACATATTTCTCAACACAACAAAAAAACATCAATGTGCAAACTTATATTAAAAACACGCAACATCAACCTGAAAATCATCCTGAGCAACAAAAACCTAGATTGAAGTTGCGAAAATCAAAAGAGAAACCGCGAATAAAACTTTGTAAACCCTATACAACTGGAACTACCTACAAATCAAAGCTTCAAACACAAAAACCGAACGACATTACGCTTACCTTCAAACGAACCGCAAAAGCTGCTTCAGAAGAACTTCGAAACCTTCGCGAGAGACGTGAAGAGTGGGTAGACTGGTCGAAGGGAATGGAAAGGTGTTTTGAAATATGAAACTGAAACGTCGTTGAAAAGAGAGGGAATATATCGTGAAGAGTGGGTAGACTAGACGTGAGGAGGGAATAAAATCTTAAAACTGATTCTGAATTGTTAAATTACCATCATACCCTTATTAAAGGCTGAAACAAAAAATAAACATAAAAAGACCTTAAAAATCTGGACCACTCAAATTTCTTGATCTATGGTTAGGATGTGTCCCCATGGACTCACCCCAAGTAGGAGGACCTATTTGATCCATATCCTATATATATATATATATATATATATATATCTAATTTATCGTGAAGAGTGGGTAGACTAGACGTGAGGAGGGAATAAAATCTTAAAACTGATTCTGAATTGTTAAATTACCATCATACCCTTATTAAAGGCTGAAACAAAAAATAAACATAAAAAGACCTTAAAAATCTGGACCACTCAAATTTCTTGATCTATGGTTAGGATGTGTCCCCATGGACTCACCCCAAGTAGGAGGACCTATTTGATCCATATCCTATATATATATATATATATATATCTAATTTATCTATTATTATATTAATTCTATTTATAATATTTTATTTTATTAATTTTTAAAACTAAACTCTTAAGTTTTTTATCTAAAAAAAACCCTTAAAGTATATATAATTTTGATTGTTCTCGTTATATCTTTTAGGTATAGATTTTTGTATTTTATTTATTTTAAGTAATTTATTTATAGATTTTTTAATTAAAAAATATAAAATGAGGATCTAGATTCCCCGCGGGGACCCTGTTCCCCGAAAGAGGATATCCCATCCCCGTCCCAGATACCCAAAGCGGTGAATGGTATGAGGATAGTATTTGGGATGGGAATCGTGGACGGGGATGGTATCTCCAATACCCCGCCCATTGTCATCCCTAAATTCACATCAAAGAATTTTCAAACTCTTTCTGCTCTTAGCTCTCGATTTGGCCACATAAAGTTGACCAAGACTGAATATTGGTCTTCATAGGTACAAATGAACATGGGAGAGCATTTAACTTTGACTCTTATTTATAGAGGGTGTTTGGCTGAACTTATAAGTTCTTCAAAACATCTTCAAATTTTTATTATACAAACATGAACAAATCTAAAGAGAGTTTGGCTCGAACTTGTATAAAATTGAACGAACATTTAGTAAACAATCTAAAGCTCGTATAAAATTGAACGAACATTTAGTAAATAAAGTTGATCTTTTAAATTTCCAAAGGGGGACTAAAATTGATAAGAACTATCAGGCTCGGGGTATGAAAAAGGGACAGAGACATAGTTAAAGCCCATCAAAAAGTGAAATCGAAATTATGCCCCGCAAAATTTCAATCAAGATAACAAAATACTCTATCGGATAAGGTCACTCCCTCTGAAACCAAAAAACCTCAATCATGGCCTCCAGTTTTCTCCACCAGGTACTCCTGTCCTTCCATAGTTCCATGTTCATCCCATTGGAATTTGGATAACAGATAGCGCAATTCTTCTATTATATTTCTTCATGTTTTGAGTAATGAATCGACGTTTCTTTGTAATATAATCTGTCCAGGCCTTGTTCGTGGTTCCTAGAAGTCCGGTTCAATTCCCGTCGAATAAATTAGCGTTTTCCGCTGCGGTGTCGCGGCGGCCCTGCTCCGGGGGAGTGGTTTCTAGGGTTCCGACGAGGTCTCATGGCTTCAGTTTGTCAGGAAGGGGCGAAAATTGCTCTTTCGTTGTGAGAGCTGAAGCAAATGCTGAAGTTGAAGTTGAAGTTGAAGAAACCGATGAGAATGCGGAAGGTGTTGCGACTGAAGAGGCTGAGGTTTTGTCGGATGACAAGCCGCCTACACAGCCTAGAATTAAGCTTGGAGACATTATGGGGGTAATAATTTAAATTTACCATTGTTTATTACCATAATCTAATTTGCTTAATGTGTGGGAAAAATCCCTGTTTTAATATCAGGAACTGTAGATTAAATTCCGTTTCCTGCACATTATGTTCGGATTTGTCAAGTGTGTTGTTTGACTGGTATCCTATGTCTTCAATGAATTGTTTCTGCATTAGGTCAACATAAGAGAGCTCCAAGGTAAAGAATATGCCATAAATTTTTCAGAGAATAACAATGTAGAGCTAAGAACACATGCTCCATAGAGCTGGTGTTTTTAAAGTTCTAACTTGACATGGAAATATGGTTTCAATAACTAGTATAATATGGTTATATTTGGCGATTTGCATACAAGAACAGAGAATGGAACTGTATCTAGAATAAATCGGCATAATTGTCTCTATCAATTTTCCAATTAGCACGAAACAGCTATTCGTGCATTAATGTAAGTGGATGCTTGAATCATCATAACTACTGATGTGTAACGAAAGTTATTGGGTTGAGAGTAGTGGAATCAATAAGTAGAAGAAAAGGGAAGATTATAGTGATGCCAGAAAACTTCATAATAAACATTTACGCTTACTCATACATCATTTTCATCAGTTCACGTCAGAGTGATGGGATGGAGTCCTGAAATGATGGAATCATCATTTGGTATTTAGTATGTCATATGGCGAGGATCTGTTAGAAAGGTTAATGAAGCACTGCGAGGAATCTGTAGAATCCCTTGGCAAGTAATTAAACATGAAATATTCCATCAAGCCTAAGTTCATGCAATTAACACAACTAAATATTATCAAGCAGTTGTTGAGTTTCTCTCCCAATTTTCATTACCTTTACAAATCATCAAACAAACTGCAATTCCTGACCCAGATTCATTCAGAAAATATGATATTACACTAACTATGACTAGTTAAGAGTTAATGACCATTGCAATCCCAATTACCACATAAGATGTGAAACACTCATATTTTATGCATTTGTGTTATCAGTCAATCATTATCTGCACAGTGGTTGAGCTTTATGGCAACGGTGGTTACTCATGCTTAGACGGTGGTTGTATAATTGTAGCTCGGGAATGGATAGTGGTTGACCACTTTGAAATCTTTCAAGGTGTGAGGGAGAAAGGGCGCAGGTGGCAGTGGGGAGGTTGAGATGGCTGATTGTTCACTGGTTGAGGGGCTGCATACTACAGTCAAGGTGGAGGATAAGAGGCTAAAATGAGAAGAGTGGAAGTATGAAAATTGGACTTGTTAGTAGCGGTTTGGAAAATTTGACGATTTTAGAGAGTAAAAGAGAGTAAATTAAGTAACATGAAAATTAGATCAATCCTCATCTCATGGGATTGGTCAATACCATGGGTGGTGGTCTATAGACTGTGTTGGGGTCTTACAAAAAAGGCCTGTCATTACTTTACATACTAAACCAAGAGTCTGCTCCATTTAATACGAGTCCTTATTCTTATACTTAGTCTTTCATCTGTTAAAAAAGGTTTGTTGCTAATTCTGAATTCTTGGAATTAGAATAGAATTGTGTTTAATGAGTTGTAAGAATTCCAGTTTTGTGGTTGTTATAAAACAGATATTGAATAAAAGAGCAATTGAAGCATCAGATAAGGAAAGGCCTATTCCAGATCTTCGTACTGGGGATATTGTGGAAATCAAACTGGTACAACTTTTTCATGTGTTATAAGATTTTCTTCAGTATGATCACTTAATGATACTTGCCAACATTTATCAAATTTCTGTAATATTTGAATGGAAGAATGTTATTTGCTTTACAGGAAGTCCCAGAGAACAGGCGCAGGTTGTCTATATATAAAGGTATAGTTATCTCGAGGCAAAATGCTGGCATCCACACAACGATCCGTATTCGACGTGTTATTGCTGGTGTTGGAGTTGAGATTGTGTTCCCTATGTAAGTATTCACTCTTGGGAAGGCTTAGTTTCACATAATCATTTCATTGTTTGGTAATATTTTGCATTTTGATTTTTTGTATCATCTGAAGAAATGACTGAATACCCTCTCTGGTCACAGTATTGGATATTTTAAATTTAATTAGATGCAGACCACTAAAACATTCATCATGAGTTCGTCTCCGTACACCATTTTTGTTATTTAGGCTTTGCATTTATGGTCGTCTTCATCACCATCCCAATATTTGTAATATTAACTCTTAACCACAACATAGATAGCTTAAAGCCATTAACCAGCATACAACATTTCAATATGCAGAAACATTATATACTTTATCTGACTTCATATCACCATACCATCATCTGGTTGTGCCATGCATTTCATGCAAAAATGCACAAAAAGAGTAGAAAGAATTCACCGAGTCCACGTGCACTTGACAATATGTTATTGAAAAACACAAAAAACGATCTCTTTAGTTCAATTGAATGAAACTGTAATCTTTTAATTGTGTTATTGGGGTCAAAAAAGAAAAGACGACTCTGTTACCTAGTGGGTATCCTTTAAACACAATAGAAAATATCCACTTTCGATATACAATACCAGACATCCACTCTAAGTGAGTTTTATACCCATGTAGGATGTTTATAGATTGTTGAGCCATGATCAGCTTTTAAGTTGGTGCAAGTATATTCAGACACAGCTTTAAGCACATATAAGTTGGTTCATTGTGAGCATCATATTTATTCTATTCTACATGGCTTTGCTGCCATTCATACTAGGAGTTAATTCTTTTACCCTGACATGTGATTTGTACTCAGATCCAAACATGTACTTGTCTGAGACAACGTGCATTTTTTGTTAGCGCAACTGCTGTTTTTAGACTTCAACGTATTTATATATGAATTTAGACTTAAAAGCATGGTTGCAGAAATCAGTAGGCACTAGTCGGGCGGCAGATAGTACTTTGTTCAAATAAGCTTTTCTGATATCAGTCTTCCATTGCATTATTTTGTATCCTATTTTGTTAATTTTTCTAGGAATAATTACAAAAACACCCCTCAGGTTTGGGCTAATTACAAAAAACCCCAGAGTTCTTTGAAAATTACAAAAACCCCCTTGAGGTTTGATTCTGTTACGTCCTACATTTTTCTAGGTGATTTTCGAAAACATTTCAAAAGAACCCCTGATTTTACAAAAGTATTACAGTTTCCCCCCTTAAATTTAAGACAAAACGAAACCTGAAGAGGTTTTTTGTAATTTTGAAACGTGTCTGGGTTTCTCTGTAATTAACCCAAACCTCAGGGGTGTTTTTGTAGTTATCCCATTTTTCTATTATTATCAAATCCTGGCTTCTAAACTTCATTCTCTTATCTCCTGTTTGTTATGCAGATACTCACCAAATATTAAAGAGATAAAAGTTATCAAACACCGGAAAGTCCGAAGAGCCAGGTTGTACTATCTGCGAGACAAGCTTCCAAGGCTCTCTACTTTCAAGTGAAAAGAGCTTCAGAGTTTTACATTTCCAGGGGCATTAATCTTCTTGTTGTAGCTAATTTTAGATCTCAATTTTCCAGAAATTCCGTTTTTCGTTATTTGTTGTAACTACGTGAATGAACTTGTTTCAGTAATTGGATTTGCATGTAGCCACCAAGATCACCAAAGCTTTTCTGCTTTGTCTTGGTTTTTTGTATATCTGAGAATGTCTTTATCCCCAGTGTTTAATTGGCTCCAATGGTAATGGGAAAATGAAAAGGTAAAGTTAGCAGAAAATATATTTCCAGGAAAAACTTTTCATTTTGTACTTATTTTTGATCCATAGAGTTAAAATGGAATCGATTAACTGAAAATGAAAATAAATAAATAAACAAAGTAAAACAAAATTCAATGGTGTAAGAAATTGAATTCAAGATAGAGCATAGATGGAGTAGTAAAGGTTATGGTCACCATACTACTTTTATTATAAATTCGACAAGTTTGTGTTCATAAATAGAGGTTACAATTGATTACGATATCGGGTTCGAATGAGTTGCAAGACTTATGGATTATTAACTTAGACACATCTAAAACAAAAATTTTAAACTTAGGCAGATCTAATTGATCTAAAAAATCAGAAAATTGTAATAAGGGGTGTAGTCAATACTCCCAAATCAAAAGGGGAATTGATCTATGGTCGATTTTGGAACAAATAAATAAAAATTTCGATTTGTACCTCGTAAAAAGATTTTTTTGTTTTGTGAAATTAACCATTTACTTTCTTTTGGAAAGAAATTATGTTCAAGCAAGCAAATATGTCATGGTTACAGGAGTCTATCCATCGCGTATAGGCTTTAAGGGCATCGTGGCATAACCATCGAGGTGAAGTCGGGACCAAAGATTTTATTGAACAAATAAATCTTACTGATTCACTAGTTGGGATGGCGAAATGAACCTGAAATCAATTCATCTATTCTGATAAGTCACGAACAAACGCTACGACTGAAATAGAGATTGCAAGAGTAAATATTCGTCCGCGAAAACTTTCTTTTTTTGGTAAACTTAGATAAAGGACAAAATAAAATAAAGATTTATTCGAAAGTTAGAAAAAAACTATTTTTTAGAAAAATGTTATAATATCTTATCGAGGAATAAAGATTTAATAAAGATTTTGAATCCTTTTATTCGCGAGGAGCTGGATGATGAAGGGAATATCTTATCGAGGTAATCATATTTGTTTCGGTAAATATGCTCTTCAGGCACTTGAACCTGCTTGGATCACATCTAGACAAATCGAAGCAGGTCAATGAGCAATGACACGAAATGTGCGTCGTGGTGGAAAAATATGGGTCCGTATTGTTTGATAAATGGTTTTATCATAATTTTGATGATTTTGTTTTTATACCAAAACAATGTTTTTAAAGGTTGTCCAAATACTCCTAAATGATTTAAAATGGTTTTAATATTTTCCGGAGTATTTCTTCAAGTTTATTTTCGATATAAATTGGACAACACTTTTGATGATTTTGTGTTAATGTATTTTTACACCAACACAATGTTTCTGAAATGTTGTCCTAATACTCCCGATCGGTCTAAAATATTTTTACTATTTTTCGTAGTATTTCTTGAAGTTTATTTTCGATATAAAATTGGACAATACTTTTGTTTTGAGGCCAATCGGTCACCCTATAGGGCATCCCGTACCTAAAAGTTGTGAAAAATAGTGAATAAGCTATTTCTTTGAAAAAAGGTCAAGTTGACCTGGTCAACGGGTGGTAGACCGGTGGTCGGCCGATCCGGGCCGACCGTCGTCGACCGGTGGTGGTCGACGCGCACGGGAGCAATTTCAAACAGAGCTTCCTGGACTCGTTTTTTGGTCTTGACCGGCCACAGCATGGGGTCGACTCGGCCGAACCCCCCATCGACCGACGCCTGTGTAAATGTGTTTTATCATTTTCAAACGTCTATTTGTACGCGACGGCCGCTCAAGTTTGACAAACAAAATTTAAATCATGTTGTGCAGACAACTTTTCCTAAATTGTGGGATTGATTTCTAATGCTCTTTTCTTCAATTGTCTTACAATTTTTTACGTAATTCATGTCCCCAAGAGGAGCCTATCATGTACAAGACATCTTCTATAAATAGAGGAAGAATTGAAGCAACACAATAAGAGAGAAAACTACAACACAACAAGATACACTCAAGAATACACTTGTTCTTACATTTATCTTATTTCTTGTTGTAATTTGCCTAGCTATTCACTTTCACATCCTTGAGGTCTAGGCTATTCTTGATTACACTTGCACTCAATTGTATTATTCATTATCGAGTTGTAATCTTGAATTTTTGGGTTATCATTCAACACAAGATATCCTTGTGAGTGTTCTTTGTGGTAAGAACACACTGGGTGATCTAGGTGTTAGGTGTGAGAAGATTGTGGTAATGTTCTTGTTGAGGTGTTGAAGAATTTGGTATTCTTCAAGGTTGAAGATTGTGGTAATCTTCACAAGGTGCCGTGGAGATTGTGGTAATCTTCAAGTGAGATTGTGGTAATCTCAAAGGTGGTGTTGAAGAAGAGTGTGGTGCTCTTCAAGGTGTTGTTGTAAGTTGGTGTTGTATTAATTTGTGGTAAATTAATAAAATCTTTTTTCTTTTTGAAATCCATCCCGGATATACTGGGGTGGTAGAGGATTAGGCCCTAGGTGGGTTGAACCTCTATAAATTGACGTGTGTTGTTTACATTCCGCCCTTTATTATTGTCTTTGAGCTTTCGGTTCGAAAAAGAGGGTAAAATCGAAAAGATGGAGATAATCAATTCACCCTCCCTCTAGATTATCGTAGCCGCTTGGACTTACAAGTGGTATCAGAGCCAAACTCTTTGGCAAGCTCGTTTCACATCGCGAGTGAAGAGAAACGATCGTCGGCTACAAACGAAGCTCATCTATCCGGCACCTCCACCACCAAGCCACCACTATTTGATTCCAAAAATTTTATTTTTTGGAAAGAAAGAATGGAATGCTATTTACAAGGTTGCGGGTTCGACATTTGGAACACCGTCATAAATGGAGAATCCATTTCGATGAAAGATACACCACACACCTCCAAAGGCTTCAAAGAGCTCAATGATGAAGAGAAAAAAATCATCTCCTTAAACGGTAAAGCTCTCAATATTTTGTATTGTTCATTTACTAATTTGGAATATGAACATATTGTAGGAATTCGATCGGCACATGAAGTATGGCAAAAATTAGAAGCCATCTATGGAGTATTTGCAAATGAAAGGAGCAACTCAAAAGCATCTACTTCACAAATGGATACAACATCAAATCCAACAACATGGGATGAGCCTTCTACAACCTCCCATGATGAAGAAGTTGAACAATGTCTCATAGGCATCGAAGAAGAAAACGAGGTAAGTTCTAAACCCTCTACCTCCTATGATAATGATTATAGTGATTTGCAAAATGATTTTGATGAACTACAAGATGAATTCCAAAACTTACTTGTTAAATACAAATATTTGAAAAAGGAATTCATTGTTTTAAAAAATGATAAGGATAGTTTATTTACTTCATATGAATCACTATCATGTGCTCACACCACCACTCTTGACAAGGTTAGAAACCTTGAGAAAGAAAATAGTACTCTTGTTGAGGATATAAATTGCTTGAAAAATGATTTATCTAAATCCAACTTGAATGCCGATAGAATGACCAATATTGTTGAGTGTTGTGATAATTCGAAACTAGAACTTGATCATAAGCCTAAGGGTGTCAATCACATGAAAAAGAATCAAGTCTCTAAGCACGTTGGTCATTATGCTTCTAGAATTATTACATGCTTTTATTGCGGTAAAAAGGGTCATACGGTAAATACTTGTCGGGCTAGAAATAGCTCTAATTATTGTTGGAGACCTAAAAGTCTCAAAACTAATCCCAAAGGACCCAAACACATGAGGGTACTACAAAACAATGTCATATTAGGTACCCGGCGAAATAATGATCGAAGAAAATTTATACCGCCAAGAAGACATCAAATGACCGTTTCATTTGATCAAAGAAGGAGAAACTATTTTCGACAAAGCCAATTTCCAAGAAGAGGATATAATCAAAAATGGGAAGAACACAATCCTTGGAAATGGCAAAGACATCATCAACAAGATGATTTTCAAAGAAGAAGAGACTTTCAACAATGGGAACAGCACAACCCATGGAAATGGCGTAATTGGTAACCCGTATCTCCCTATTTAAATATGCATTTTATTTTGTTTTTATACATGCTTTTATTTGTGTCTTAATTGCAAAATGAGTTTTCAAGTTTTTATTTTTTAATTAAGGTCTTCAATATTTATTTGTGCTTTTAAAATATTTTTGAAAAAGAAGACCTTATATGATGTTTTTAAAACTCTTGTGCATTTTTTGTAGACTAAAGTGTTTTATCATCTCTTATGGTTTTTTTTTTGGCATGAGCTTACTTGTGATATCTCTTAGCCTACACTTTTATCATTATGATTTGTGCTAGACTTGTTTTAAGAATTGTGTAGGATTTACATATTTTCACAAATGGCCATTTACGTCATTATTTGTCAAGAAAGGCATAAATTATCGAGGTACGTTTACTTGTGTTATTCTTACTCTTATAGAACTCGATATATGTATTGTCATATGCCTATGTGCTTGTTTTTCATAGTATTTCATACAAGTGCCATTAAGAGGATTTTTAGATTTTTTGAAAGGCACTATTTGATATTTGATTGCACATATTTACTTTGTCAACTCTTGTTCAAATACTTCTTTTAAATGAGGTCTCAACTATATATCGGATTTTCAAATTTCAAAAGAGACCTTTTATAGCTTTCTTAAGCTTATTTGAACTTGCATGATTTATTAGACTCTTGATGATATTCTAAATGCATAGTATGTGTTTATTGCTTCATGATCTATATATATAGTGTCTATTTCTACTATGCTCTTATGCAAGATATTTTGTGATTGATGATTGAGGCATGTTTTTACACTTGGGCTATTTTCTCTTGCTTATATAAGTGATGCCATTAATAAGTTTGTTAAATTGTGTAGATAAGAAATGAAATACTCCAAATATTAGTTACCTCAAAATATTTGGATGTAAATGTTCTATTATGAACACCTTAGATCAATTGGATGCCCTATGATGATAGTGATGAAGAAGACAAAAAGTGTATTCTGGAACAAACTCGATGACCAAGGCTACATTGGTCGAACTAAGATGAGGTTAGTAGCTCGAAGGTATTTTCAAGAAGAAGGTAATTGATTTTGGTGTAACATTTGCACTCATAGCACATTTTGTAGCTATTTGCATTTTACTTGCCCATTCTTGCTTTAAGAAAATTTCAAGCTTTACCAAATGGATGTTGAATCTAATTTTCTAAATAGTTTTATTCAAGTAGAAGTCTATCGGGGTTTAAATTTTTCTAGGCCAAATGATCTTTATAAAAGGCCTTGTATGGTTTCAAACAAGTACCCCATGTATGGTATGATAGACTTAGCTATTTTTGCTAAATGATTTTACAAAAGGTAAAGTTGATACTACTCTCCTTGTTTTTTGAAAAAGGGCAAGATTGTTTGCTTGTGCATATTTATGAGAATATTTTTGGTGCTACTAATGAATATTTTGTGCAAGAGATTCTCCTAAGTTGATGTAGGTGAATTGAGATGAACATGGTATCACATGATGGGGGATATCAAATTTCATCATTGGACTTCAAGTTAATCAATGCCAAGAAGGTGGTTATAAATTCACAATCAAAGTATACAAAAGTATCTTTGAAGATGTTAGGCATTGAAGAAGGAAGAATCAACTCAACCTCTATGGCTACCAATGTAAAGATTGACAAAGGTTGAGAAAGGCATATCGGCCGACAAATAAATTCGAGGTATGTTTTCTTGTATATTCCAATAGACTAGACATTCCATATGCATTATGTCTACATGCTCGATTTCAAAAAAAAAAAAAAAAACTATCCCAACGAATCTCATTAAAGTGCCATTAAAAGAAATTTTCAAATATTTGAAAGGCACTTCTTCTTATGACTTGTATATCCAAAGTTTTAAAACGTTCTTATTTTTTCGGGATAACAAGTTTGGTATTTATTATACGATTATTCGTATTCAAAATAAAGTTCGTCATAATCGAACTAAAACATATTGAGATTCGAAAAACTTTCTAAGGGATTGAGTTTTTTTTTTTTTAACAAAAACTTGAGATGTGTTTAATTCCGTCTCAAAGTTAACTCGCAGACTTTTTAATCGTTTACCGCCGAGTATTTTACCTCATTTCGAGTTTTATTATGACATAATGTGTATTGAATGAGGTCTACGTTTGCATTTTGCACGTCTTTAAAACTTAGGGGCGAAAAATCGGATTTTTGGATCAAACTTCGGAATTTGCAAAAGAAGAAGAAAGCGTTGGTCGCCAGGGCAAGGGTCGACCGGTCGCCCACCTGCTCGAACGGTCGCCCACCTGCTCGAACGGTCGCCCAAGCCCTTGACCGGTCGCCCAATGTGATTTCTTGGCTTAAATCGTCTCTGTTCTTTTACTTAGCCATTTTGGCCCTTTCAACTCTATTTTCGTCCCCTTTGCAAATTTCACACACAATTCACTTCAAATGAGTTTTGATGCATGAATTATATATTTTGGGGACTACCTAGCTCGGTTATCATCATTGATGCTCATATTTACCGATTAAATGGTAAGAATTCTACTTCCTTAATCTCAATTGGGTTGAACCCTTGAGAATTTGGCCTATATGTACTATCTTGATAAAATTAGTATATGTTTGTGATGAGCTTATTGATTGTTGATGAATGATATTTATTAAATTGCATTTGGTGACGAAAAACTTGGCTTGATTTCATTTACAAGGGCTATATATATTCTTTTCAATTTTTGACGCCCGCCAAGTGTTCGATAAAACGTTTCAATGAAAAATTCATCACCTACATGATTCTCTCGATTTCAAAAGTCTTATACATTTATAGAGATCATGTCTTGTTTATCAAATATGTTTTCATAAGCTTCTTCAAGTCGTATGATCGACTTTTCCCTCCTATTTGGTTTATAAGCTTCAATGTCCAAATAGCTCGATACATCGGTTTAGTTGCGCACTTGGATATGAATATATCATGTATTTATCATGCTAACATTCTTTTTGATGATTCCAAAGGGGGAGAAACAGGTTATAAGCTCTTTAGCTCAAAGAAGCTAAGTTAAGCTTAACAAAAGAAGCTATAAGCTATGGCTTGATAAATCCATAAGTTGTGCATTATACTTAGTCCAATTGATGTATGATGGACTTATATACTTGTCTAATGATGTTTTGTTGGCAGGGGGAGCTTATAAGCTCTTGAACCTAAGATCAATATATAAATGCTAAGCTTTTAGCTTGTGGTTGATTGTTTTTACATTACTCTTGTTGTGCATATTGATAGGGGGAGCTTTTGCTATTTTTGTTTGCATATCTCTACTCCCATCCTTGTGTTTACATTGCATGGAATGTTGTCGCTCAACGGATAGCTCTTTTTAACCTAAAAAATGTTTTGTTTTCAAAATCGACCTCGTTAAAATTGTTTTGGTTTGTAATCATAAAAAAGGGGATTGTTTGATAAATGGTTTTATCATAATTTTGATGATTTTGTTTTTATACCAAAACAATGTTTTTAAAGGTTGTCCAAATACTCCTAAATGATTTAAAATGGTTTTAATATTTTCCTTAGAGTATTTCTTCAAGTTTATTTTCGATATAAATTGGACAACACTTTTGATGATTTTGTGTTAATGTATTTTTACACCAAAACAATGTTGCTAAAATGTTGTCCTAATACTCTCGATCGGCCTAAAATATTTTTACTATTTTTCGGAGTATTTCTTGAAGTTTATTTTCGATATAAAATTGGACAACACTTTTGTTTTGAAGCCAATCGGTCACCCTATAGGGCATCCCGTACCTAAAAGTTGTGAAAAAACAAAGAATAAGCTATTTGCGAAAAAAAAGGTTTCAGTTGGCCAGGTCAACGGGGTAGTAGACCAGGTGTGGTCGGCCAGGCCGACCGGGGTGTCGGCCGGTGGTGGTCGGCCGGGCGACCGGGGTCGACCGGTGCACGGGAGCAATTTCGAAATAGAGCTTCCCGGACTCGTTTTTTGGTCTTGCTCGGCCAAGGGGGGTCGACCAGGTGGCCGAACCCCGTCGGCCGACCGGCCGCCTGTAAATGTGTTTTCTCATTTTCAAACGTCTATTTGTGCACGACCAAATTAAGTTTGACAAAAAAATTCTAACCGTTGTGCGTGATGACTTTTCCCTAAATTGTGGGATTGATATAAAAGATCGTTGGGCCATGCGGGTTCTCCGTAATAATTATGACCCATACCTTTAGCCAATTTAGCTCTTAATACATGATCATTCAAATCGGGTTTTTTTGTTATCGGGATAGGTGAATTCGTATAGATCCATCCCCGGAAACCTGGACATGAGAATTTTTATCATCCTACGAGCAAGACTCAAAGAACCAAATGAATCCATAAAATATCTATGTGTTGGCCATATCTACACATATATGAATGATTCAATATAAGAAAATTTTGACTCTTTTTCCGGAATTGCAACTATCCATTGCAAAGAATTTAGTTATAAGTCTAAATAAATACTCAATACCCAAGTCGGCTTACAAAGTTGATCATGTTGGACAAAATTAATCTCACTTCTATCACGAATCTTCTGAACAAAATCTCACACATTGATACACTTATTAAACTGAAACAAAAATTATCTATTGGGAGCAAACAACAACAATATATTGAGGACAAACTTATTATAAAGAGAGACTAAAAACATTGAAAACTACAAGAAGATGGAGAAGGAGAAGACGACTATATTCTTTTTTTCGAGGTGCTAGCGTTTGTAATTTAAGATACATAATAAACCAAATCTGAAATATATTACACTTTATGTCAATTCTACCACCAAAAGCTAATAAACAAGGTGTCAATTTAAGCTATTTGACTTTTGCAAATTCTTCTTTCTTTCACATATATGAATAGTGTGTGTAATAATGCCTATGTCTCTACAAGATTTTAAGGTTTTCCCTTTTATGAAAATCATATCTTATAATATGTATTATATATATCCACAAGTTTTGAAGTCCATTGAAAGGGATTTTAGTATTTGAAAAAAGGATAGAGCCTCGTTGTTTAAATATGGGCCATGTAATAAAAAAAATGAGACACCAACCCAAACAACAATTGTTTTTTTGCTGTTTAAAGAAGTACAAACACTGTAGGGGATGGGGTATCTTTCGGCCTGTTAGAAGGGCCCACACAGAATATCAACTTAATAAGAGATTATTCATATCAATGTACACTGTTTCAACATGTGCTTTCTAAAAGATTAATATATATTATATATATTGTTAATTAATTATATCTAACATACTTAAGTATACTAATGCTTATTACTAAGAGTAATTCAAGTTTTACTTAAAGAGATGCTCTTAATTTTATTTAATATCTTCAAAGCCTACAACCTAACCTCATTTTCTTTTGGTTTTAGGATGTTGGTCGGCTTGGAATCTCCTTATCTTATTGGGTATTTTATGTGTGGGACTGTACCAAGTACTTTCGAATTTAATATGCTATCAGAGCCCATGTTCTAAAAATCTCCGCCTAGCCCCGATTACTCTCCATTTATACGCTAGGCCCCCTTGTCCGCCTACAATTTTTTTCCGATTAGGCCCTGCCTAACCCCGCTCAGGTCCTGCCTAACCCCGCTCAGGCTCCGCCTAGGCGCAGGCCCCAGCCTGCCGCCGGCTAGTGCCTAGCTCTTTTTAGAACACTGAATTCAGAGCAGATCCATGTTCGGTAAAAGGTGAGCCATCACATGATGTGATGAAACATTGAGGATCGTGTGATGGCGATTAAATGACTAATGAATCGATAGTGAGAGGACATGTTGAAATATGTCATTTGTGAGTTGTGTTCCACGTTGATTAATTAGAGAAAGAGCTAGAACATTGTTTATAAGTCAAGTGAGCTGATCTTCCTATCATTAATTGGTTTTAGGACGAAATCTCATTTGGTGAACTTGAGTTTTCCCTCTCGTATTGAGAACGACTTCATGTGTGAGATTGTACTATGCCCCCGAATTTTACACAAGTTTTACTTAGGAGATGCTCTTAATTTCATTTTATATCTTCAAAGCCTACAACCTAACCTCATTTAAAAAAAAATTTGAAATAAAACAAATCAAACATAATTCTCAAAGTGAAATATCAAATCTGACTTAATCAGCTCAATTGTTAAAACTTTATAGTCATTTCATCTAAACAATTTATATATATACACTTTTCCGAATAGAATTTCCTGATTTTTTTTTCAGATAATATATATTCCCCCAAAATAACAATCAGAACCCAGTATAGAGATTCATGTGCTTAAGTCTTAAGTTCAATCTTTGAGAATAAAATTTTCAAATAAGATCCATAATAATTTTATTCGGATAGTTTCAACTTATAATGAATTCCAAATTCTCATTTTGTCTATTTTCTGTATCATCATTATGTTGGATTTTCATTTCATCTAATTATGGAGTCATTGATTTGAAATAGTTAATATTCAAATTCCTTCATCAAATTTAAATCCGGCCATCTAAATACATTCTTAGTTAATTAGGTTTAACATGATCTAATAAAATAAAAGAAATGGTAACAAAACATGCACAATCTTACCACATTGCACGTTCAAGTCTTGTAGTTCGAGATAATAATGTTGACCCTATTGTTCAGCCTACTAATTGAAAATCAATTTAATATACTGAGATGCCATTTAACATTAATAATATTCTTACTGTTTTTATTGCTCCATCTATTGCCTACTATTAGTTCTCGATTTTTTTAAAATAATAAATAATTTATAATCAGCTAGCTAGTGCTAGGGGTGACAAATCGTGTAATCGTGTCGTGTTTTGTATCGGCATGACACGATAAGGATTTGCTCTAACACGACACGAACACGAAAATTTTCGTGTCGACACGACACAACACGATAAGAAAAACAAAAAGAAAATGATTTAAACGTTAATACACGGTAGCAAATTACACAATATGACACGACAATACATGATATAAACATATATACACTAATATTAGGTTATCATGTCACTAACATGTAAATGTGTTATTATCGTGTTCATGTCGTGTCATTATCGTGATGCTATCGTGTTCGTGTCTTTATCATGTAAACACGATAAAAACACGAAGGCGACACGAAATTCGTGTCCTTATCGTGTCGACACAATAATGACATGAATACGATAAACACTATATAACCCATTATTTTTGTATCATTTTCGTGTTATGCTATCGCGTTATGTTAAAAATTATCACCTCGTTAGTGCAATATTATCAATACTAATTAGCATGTACAAAGAACAACATCATTAATAAACACTTGTCGTGCATTAATAATATTGCAATAGGGGAAGAAATATTGATTACAATGAGATCTCATCCAACTGGACTAAAATTTTTGGACTTACATCTGTTTGTTTTCATTTGTAAGTTGGTACTTTTCCATTTTCTACTATTTGTAATATTAAAAACATTTTCGTCATAAACACAATTTATTTTCTTTTTTAAAATCCATTTTCGAACATATTAGCATTTCACGTCGATCCATTTCATGCACCTGCCAAAACTCACTTGGGAGGGAGGAAGTTAGCTGAGAAACGTACTTAAACACATGCTTGAGTTTTACAAACACATTACACGTACCATTAGGTTGCAAATAATTCCCAAATTCACTTTAATTTCAAACATACTAATATTTCACAACTTTGCATATAGAATACATCATAGGACAAATACATCTCATTTCCAAATTTATATAATTAATTAAAATTTCCATCCTAAATATATAAAAGAGTTTGAAAATAGAACTAAATGAGCACATACATCTCGTAATTTGGGTTCATTGGTTGTTTTATTAATCCGGCAGGAAAATTAAGCCTAAATGTCCCATTCCTAATGTATTTCATTTTTTATTTCAATGAATCAATATACACTTGATGAATACTATGGTCTATGTATGTATACAAATCAGATGGATCTTCTAATACATCCCACATCGAATCGACAAAAATGTATGGATTGGTACTTAAATTGAGATCAAATCTTCACTTTTGAGAGCTTTTATGGTAAAATTAAATTCTTGAAAACATACCATATTCTATTCTTTTACACTGTTTCTTTTCTATTCTATAGTCAAAAGGTTATTATTTAGCCAAACCTTTTGGAAGATCCCAATCCCATATGCAAAAAAATGAGGCAGCACCACTTCATAACATGTATTTGGCAAAGCTGACCAATGGGGAGTATTTAATCTTACAATTTAGTGGCTACACAGTACTACACACCATGCCAAAACAATAGTGAACTATATATAAGTTAATTTGAAGACACTATAACAATTAGATATTGTGTAACCCGGACATAGCTCAACTGGTGCAAATGACCTGAATGATGTGATATCCGTTTCGTCGGCACCCGCAATGTCAAAGTTTAAATTTGTCTGGTAACAGATTGGAGGAGTGTCGTTGAGGTATATTCCGTGATTCGTCTCCTCCACAAAGCTCTAAAGACAGGACAATAGGAGTCCTCAGGAATGAATTTATCTTTTTTTTTAAATAAAAAAAATCTATTAGAAATTGCGCATATGTTAGAAAAACAGCTAATAACTAGCTTTATCTCTTATACGTGTGTGTGTGTGTGTGTGTCAGCTCATAACTAGGTTGTCATAATACGTGTGTCCCCGCAATAAAACCCTTGAACCCCACCCCCCAAATATTTACCCACGAATTGCCCACGCCTTTATTTTTTTCCATTCCCCTTATAAACCATAACATTACCCACTCCCCAATTCTCTAACTAGCAACCGAAATAAATACTTTCAAAAAAATAATAATATTTTTTCCCCTTTTGATTATAAATCCTGAAAGGGAAATGATTTATTGGGAATCGAACCTCATACTTCTAATCTGAGTTTGATGTTTTTTAACCACCGGACCACTATTTGATTCATTTTATTGCATATCAGTATATTACTATACATGTACCCATATATATAAATATATATAGTACTATTCTCCACATCATACTAACATGAGTCAACCAGACCATTCTCCAGACACTATCCCCTCTCCACCACCACCGCCGCCGCCTCGTCTGACGACACCGCCGCCGCCCACTATTGAGAACCCACCAAGGGATCATCAATCACTACATTTACAACCAACCATTGGAAGTGAATCACTACCATCTCCGAAAAAGGTCAAGACAACCACCGCCACCGCAACCTCCGGCGGGTCGTCGAGCCGACCCGCCGGAGGAAAACACCCGATATACCGCGGCATAAGAAGCCGAAGCGGAAAATGGGTATCCGAGATTCGCGAGCCGAAGAAGACAACACGCATATGGCTCGGCACATACCCCTCGCCGGAGATGGCCGCCGCCGCCTACGACGTGGCGGCGCTGGCCCTCAAAGGCGGCGATACTCTGTTAAATTTTCCCGATCGTGTCGGCACGTATCCCGTCCCGGCGTCCCCTTCGCCGCCAGATATTCGCAGGGCGGAGCGCGCCGGCGCGCGTTGATGAAGTCCGGCGAGAGACGGCGGGGGTGGGCCGGGGATATTGACGGGGCGACTCTTTCCTAATGCGGAAACGTCGCATGAATTCATCGACGAGGAGGCGCTGTTTCATATGCCTAATTTGCTCAAGGACATGGCGGAGGGAATGCTCGTCAGCCCGCCGAGAATGGCGGCGCAGCCGTCGGAAAACTCGCCGGAAAATTCTGATGCTGAAAATCTATGGAGCTACTTTTGATGGGCTTATTTATTTGTGTGGAAAATATTTTATTAAAGATTCAGTTTCTTCAATAGATTATACATACAGGAATTTGATCTGCTCAAAGGATATGAAGGTTCAAATTAAATGCATGTAATGCATGAAAGAAATTGCTTTTTTTTTCTTTTAAATTAAGGATTGATTTAGAAGATTTTAATTCGTTCCAGAAAGCTTAAATCTGAAACGGTTTTTAATTTTTAGTTTTACGGAGTCAGAATTTTTGTTGTAGATGGAATTAAATTTGAAATTGAAAAAAAAAACATTATTTTTCGTACTGTTCTGAAAAAATAATTATAATAACAATAAATCATTGGTCTATTAGAGTGACAACTCGCGTCATATTTGGGTTGGCAAGTCGGATGGAGATACAATATTTTCATCAATCCCACCAATCAAAACACGACATATTTAATTATTCGAGTCAGATTCATCAACTCGAACACGCCCTATTTCAAATACGGTTAACTTAAACCAAAATGATCTATATATATTTTTTAGACCTGAATAACCAATCTATTTATTGAGTTGTATACATAGGATATGTGGGGATCTTTGAGTTAACCTATAAACTGAATATTGCAAAATAAATTACAAAAAAATGAGTTAATTTGGTCATTTCAGCTTAATCCGAAATTGACCCATTTATTAATTTTTGGATCGGACCCAATTTTGACTCGAATCCAAAATTCCTGATTCTAGTCCTTTTATAACGAGTTAAGTTTGGATCATGTATATTTTCGTTTTGTGACTGTGAGTGTCACCTCTAAATATAGTAGAAATGATGCATGGAAGAATAATATTTCAGGTTCTGACTTCCGAACCAATTCAATGCTCTTCTTTCTTTTATTTTTCTATTATTATTTTATTTTATTTTATGGTCGATTGAGTTTGAATTTTATTGATGTAGCTATTTTGTAGTGTGGAAATTTAATTTGATCATGAATGAATTAGTAAGGGACAAAAAGGTAGAGTGATGATATCAGTAACAAAAAGGTCCTTTCCGAAATTTTAGAAATTTTCTGGTCAAATCAAATCCTTCTTGGAGTCGCTTTTAGCTGAAGCAAAAACCTAAATCATATAAATAGTATTAATTACCATAATCATTAACAATTAATTTCAATTAAAAGTGAGTAATTCTAGTTCTTAGAGGGATCGATATAGTGGGATACACAGTGTTATAATGTTTATGTGATGGGATTCAACTGACGCCCACCAAAATCTGATGATTGTAGTAGTTTGAAAACTCCCATGAATTATATAGGAAAATAATATTTTTTTTCCCTTATGAGTTTCTAATAATTAATTTGAAACATGAAACAAAAAGTCCTAAAGCAAATTAGTTCTTTTTCTTTTCATTTTAATTTTTCTGTCGACAAGTTATGTTTAAAGGATGAATCTCATCTAAGGATATCAACGATGCGGGTTTGGCCAAATTCGGGCTGTCCCACCAAGAAAATCAAGACCCGATGAGACCCGTCCAGCTCTAAAACCCGCTGGGGGCGGGTCTAGACATGCTAATTTTTTTTTTTATAATTGCAATAGTTTATTTTTTTTGTATTTGTGGCCGAATTTTCAAAAGCAATCCAATGTCAATAGATCAAAAAAGATAAATGTTATTATGAAACTTATTATAACTGCATTTTACAACTATTTAGCTACTATTAGGATTTTGCAATAGTATTCAAAACAATACTCAAAATAAATATTCAAAGTACAATATTATAAGATTTTTTGATAAAATAACTTACAATATTACAATATGTTATAGTAGTAAATTAAAATCAATAAAACACTCAAATCTAAAAGCAAATAACAAAAAATATCTAAATACATATTAAAAAAATTTATAAATATTAATGCGTCGGGGCGGGTCATATTGGACCTAGGACTCACCCCGAACCTGGGCGGGTTTTATAATTTTAGACCTGGGACCTATTTAACCGGGTTTAGACCCACCGCAACGGGCGGGTTTGATGCGGAACCCGCTCCATTGTCATCCTTAATCTCATCTCTAAGGGTCACTGCCCTTGCCCTAGAGCATTGTGGAGGAGGGAAATCGCGGATGTGTCTCAACTCTCAATAAGTCAGGGTCCTGAGCTGCTATATAGACTGAGTCACTACACAAGAAATCCTCCTCCACCCTGATACCAAGTGAATTCGAACCTCCACGCCCAATGGCGTAGATAGGAATTAACCCGGGTTGGCCCCTATCTCCGCCAATGTCCACACTGTGAGTGCCAACAAGCAGACAACACATCACTCAGGTCTTTTACGAGTTGAGCTATGCCCCGAGAGGCAACAACAAGTTGTGTTTAGATTTCGTGTTGTGTGTCAAGTGGTGTTGATTTGTATTGACAGTCAGATTAGTAGTACTTAAACTTTTAATTCTACAAAAGTGTGGACATTGGAATTTTTTTTCAAATACTATATTAGAATTCTGCGGGGACACGATCATTTTTCTCTATTTTAGTTCCCTCTATAAATTTAGGATTACAATTTACACAATCCTTTTCTTTTATGAAGAGAGAGAGAAATAAATTTGAATATATAGGAGGGAGTAGGGACATATATATTTGACATTTAGATCCTAGGCCGATAGAGAATTTTCATGTATGTACCTAGTCTGCTCAGCACCAGAACGTGCTTTTGTCAACTGAACGTTGGAAAACACCCAAGGGTTTCTAATAATTTGATGAGGATTTAAAAGTTGGGTTAATTGCAAAATGACCATCGAGGTTTGATCTAATTACAAAAAAGTCCAACTAACTTTAAGAATTCCAAAAAAAATATCACTGAAGTTTTATATTGTCCTACATATACCCTCTTCATAAACTCCCCGTCATATTTATACAATTATTATTGTTTACCCTTTCATTTTAATATTGAATCAAACCTCAAGGTATATTTTATAATTTTGAAAGTTAACTAGATTTTTTTGTAATTAGATCAAACTTCAAGGTACTTTTTTTTGTAATTATCTCTTTAAAAGTTTGGGATGATTACAAAAACCCTATGTTTGGTCTAATTACCAAGAATTCAGAGGCTCTTGAAATTATAAAAAAATTCTTGAGATTTGATTTTTACTAAAATTTAAATAGGTAATTGTAATATTTTTATAAATGTCGAAAGAGTTTAAAATTATATTTTGCTTATTAAAAGAAAAAATGTACGATAGATTTTTGTAATTTTCATAACTTTCTAGATTTTTGTATCTACCCCAAACCTCATTTTTTTCCTTTTTTTTTCCTGTAAATATCCCTTTAGGGATTTCATGGTTTTTAAAAATGAAATCCGGCCGCCGTTTTGTTTTCTTTCTAAAGTTATTTTCATATTAAAAATAAAAAAGCATATTTGAATCAATAATATTTTATGTAGAAACAAAAATATATTTAGGTTTGTTGTATGGAAAAATGTGATATGTGAGTTTAACTGAGAATAAGTTTAGTAGGTACTGCGTGAAATTTCTGACGAAAATGTGCCTTTTTTTAATTTTTAAATGGTACAAGATTATAAAATATTTTCTGGAAACGAAAAAGGGCTCAAAAACTTTTGCCAACATGACTATGACCTTGCTCCAAACCTTCATGATTTTGCAAATATAACCGAGATCTTAATTTAAATTTCATTTTATATTATCATCCATGCACCACGGATTTGTTGCTATATATGCTCAACCTTCAATCCAATTATAGGGGATGGCCACGCTTCTGGAACCGACGGTTCCGGTTTTAAAATTATCGGTTCCGGTTCTTCTAAAATGAGGAACCGAAACTGGAAACGGAGTCTCATGATTCCGGTTTCAAAACCAAAACCGACAATTATGGTTCCAAACTGGAACCCGATTCCTCCATGGTTCTGGTTTCGCGATTTAACTAGGAACCCTTTTTTCTCTTTTGATATTTTTTTATTTTTTTTTAAAAATAATTTATCAATTTCAGTTAAAAAAAAAAAGAGAAAAAGAAAAAATAGAAAAGGAATTGGACTTAATCTTCATAATAATATTAAGTTGAGGAAACTACACTAAACCCCCTATATTATTCGCATTTTTACACTTTACCATATAAACTATTTTTTATTATACTTTTCCATATGAACTATGTAAATTTTTGCACTTTGCCCTATAGAGACAGTTTCACCGCTAAAATTTTATTTTTCTTAAAATAATAAAAATGGTTCATTACGATCATATCCAACCCATCCTGCTTTGGCAGTATAAAAATAATAACTCTTATATTCATATATTATTTGACTGGAATGTAGTTGAGTACTCTTGGTTAGTGAAGAATATTTCCATCGCTATTTGACAAAAATTATTTTTTTTTTAAAAAATATTATTTTTATATACGATAACATTATATGCCTGACGACCATAATTAATCAACTATTGTCACTATTCTAAGAAAAATAAATTTTAGGGGAAAATTGTCCATATAGGGCAAAGTGCAAAAAATTACATAGTTCATATGGTAAAATATAACAAAAAAATAATTTATATGGTAAAGTGTAAAAACTTGAATAGTACAAGGGATTTAGTGTAATTTCATCTATTAAGTTTTGTACTTACTATTATAATATTAAGCTGCTACGTATCGTTTTAGAGCATAAAAGAATTAAAGTTCACGTAGTTCGCTTAAATATTTTGTTTAAGATGTATCTCATGTGGTTGCAATTATTATAAAATATCATAATAAATATTTAACATTTCTTCTAGCATATTTTTAGCGAAAAAAACAAAAACCGTTGTATTGAATTAACTTTGAAGCCGATGGTATTAACCGCTTGTTCTACCACGGTTCCATGGTTTTTCAGACTAAGGAACCGGAACTGTTGATCTAATTTTCGGTTCCATTTGGTCACCTCTTCATAACTATAATGATTTGAGATAAATTATAACGTCTCTACATGTTAATAATATGTACTAGTATATATATTATATATATAGATAGAAAATACAAAAAGAAAAAAAGAACAAGAACAAGAAAATCAGAAAGGATGGTGGCGACGGTTGGAGAAGATAGAGTTGGTAAAGGTCGGCCATGAGATATCCCAATGTTAAAAAAGTTGTTCTTTAGTTGTCTGAATAGTTATGATACAGTGACCAAATGTTAGACTATCCCATGAATATAATATATTAAATGTTACAAGAAAAAGAAAAAAAAAAGTGTTTTTAATTGGTGGGGCTTTCAACTTTCTGTCTGAAACAAAATCTAACGAGAAAACTAGAAGAAGAAGAAAGCCGGAAATTGCTTATGTTTGGATGGTTATTTTGGCCATTGAAAAACACATTAATTTATGGCCGACATTAATACATTGGTGTTGGTGGTCTTTCCGTGTCTGAGCATCTCTAGTACTAGGCAATATATACATACAATTTTTTTTTACCTCTTAAATTGAAAATTCACAATATGAGAGAAATATTTTTGATTTGGATTTTACTCAGGTAATCGTATGTTATTAAATTATATATTGATTGTCGATCTTTGTTAAATTCCGAGATCACACCCAAAACTCTAAAAAGCAAGTCGAAAGTGAGAATTTTTCGAGTGGGAACAAGCCTAGAATACGAGTAAATGTTAGAAAGGTCAGTAGGATAATTATCAGGGTCGTGTCAAGGGAGCATGAGCCTGAGACAACATTTTATAAGATATCTAAGTAAATCAGAAAAAGAATATTTCTCTACAAGAAAAAATCAGTTTACCTACAGAAAAATTTGTAGGTGAGTATTAATATGATTGTAAAGTATATGTAAAAATCATTGTAGGTAAATATATATTTACCTACAGAGTCTAAAAGTTTTGATAAAAATACCTACAATGTTTATGTCGGTAAATTTAAAAATTGTTGGTGATCTGTCGGTATAATTGGAGAAAAACAATAATTTTTACTTGTGTGTGGAAAACGAGCACAAGTACGGACTTCTTGGACGATTGATAATACGGGAAGAAGATTTTATGGTTGTCAAGCATGAAAGGTGATGTTTTGCATACTCTTAAAAGAGAATTGTGCTCGTACGACGTCGTTTTAGATCCTAGTCAGTAATTTCCGATGGATTGAAAAAATTTCGGTGAAAATCGGACGAAATTTCTGAAATTTCATAACTTAGAGGACTAATTTTCAAACAGGCCAACTTAGAGGACCAAAAGTCTGAACAGGCCAACTTAGAGGACCAATTTTCTAATTTTCCCTTAATTAATAGTTAACACGGTAAAAGAATGCATGCTAATTGCTTTCTCGGATATATTTTATGATTAATTTTTTTACTTTTGATATATAGGATAATTCAATATACAATGAAGGAAACAACAAATTATAGGATACTAAAGGAAAAATTAATAGAAAAACATTAGAGGTAGATTAAGATATAAACTAGGTTGTTAGGTTTATATATAATCAAATGATGAAACATTTACAAGCTAATTAAAGTCTTTAGAGAGTAAAGAATTCCTATTAATTAACTACTTTGTAGGCACCTAATTGCAACATTCAATTCTTAATCTTCAATTCCATCAATTATTCATCTAAATTTTAGAGTTTGGAAACAAAAATAAAAAATCACTTTTTATATAATATACATGTACACATAGATTTGACAATAAAGGGCCTCTATTTTTCCAGGGGTCTGAGGCAATTGCCTCATGCTTCACACAGCCCTTGCGGGATTATCCATGAGAAATCTCTCTGATGTTTAAGTTAGCAGAAGAATTTTGAGAGAAATTTAATCAACTAGAGCTGGAAGCTAAAGTCATGTACCTTACAAATAAATGGACCTCGTGGGCCAACAATTTAAGGAATGATGTAATTTTGGGCCCAAATAGATAATTAGGTCGTAATTTAACAATTAAATAATGTAGAATAATTAACGGATAATTAAAATTGAATTACCCACATTAGTTATGTTATTGGCATATTATTAATTGTGCTTGATTGAATTCGTTTTGGACAAGAATGTATTGCAAAAAGAAAAAAAAAAAAGTTGAAAATCCCACAAGTCGATCATTGAAAGGATTCTTCTGTTTTATTTTTAATCTTTAAATTGGTTAGTCTGAATTAGATGATGACTGGTTAAAAAATGATCAGAGTCTTATTTAATTCTATTTGTCGATAGTTAGTATAAAAACTCATATTTATTAAAGTATGTTATATATGAAAATCTTAAGGTAAAACATATATATTTATTTAAGTACTTTTTTAATTAGACTAATTGTTTTTTATATGAAGAAGATCTTGATCAAATCTCACAAGAATCTATACAAAACAAGAATTATTATTTTTGTATTAATTCATTAGATTAAGCATCGTAATTGGAAGTTGGACTAGTGGAATATTAATGATGCAATGTTTTCGTATTGTATATATCATGCATGGTTATTTTTTAAGTTGAATTATGTGTGAATTTGGTTTGTGCTGGAAGACTTCAGACCAAATGTACATGAAATTAAAAATTAACGGCCACGAATCTTGATTTCCCAAAAACGGCCAACTGAAGTTGATTTTAGCATGAAGACAAAAACTTGTTTATTATCAATATTCCATTTGTGGAAGCTTGCTGAGAACATGAGATCAACTACCTCCTTACAAAAATTGTCAAAAAACAACAAAATTACCTCCTTAAAAAATATTGTTGTCTAAGCAGCCGCAATTGGGAATATATACTCTACAATCATATATATTATAAAATAGCCCCATGATTAACGGGCATAAGCTGAAATACCTAATGCAATTTATATTTTATACCACCTAGAGTTGTTAAAATCAGCCTGATCTGATAGGCCGATCCGACTAGTCCAATGAAAGAGCCAAACTCAAGTGCAATTTTAGAGGCTCGGAATTAATCGGGCCTATTAAACTTGAACCATTTGGACTTGACTCACTGGGCCGACCATTTTAGTTGTTTCATGGACACTGTCAGCCCGATCCGACTCAATTATTCCCTTGTCCTGACTCATTTGATAGCTCTAATATCAACGTATTAGGAATGGAGACAAAAAAAAAAGGTAAAAAATTATTTTTACTTTTTTTAGGGAAAGTAAAATTAATCAATTTTATACATAAATTTAATACTAAATTTGAAATTTCATAGAATTGAGGGGAAGGGGGTGGCTGCCCTTGAGTAGGACTGCAAATTAACCAATTCGCTCGTGAGCTATTTAGAGCTCGACTCGAAAATCTCTTTCGAGTTCGTTTAATGAGGCTCGTTAAAATAAATGAGTCAAATTCAAACTTAGAGATATTCAGTTGGTTAGCTTGTGAGCGGGCTCATTAATAAGCTCGTGAGTAGGCTTGTTAGTAAGTTTGTATAAATTAAACAAATAGTTTCACTTTAATTTTAATTTTTATACGTTTGGTTAGGGACAAAAATGGTATTTCATTAATTAAATATATAATTCATTTTATACATGATTATTTAATATTAATTTTCCAATGGGCTCTTAATAAATAAACTAGCCCAAAGGAGTCTGGGTTTGGCCCATCGGCAGTTTTTACAGTATTCGTTTATTGTTATTTCTCTCATTCACCATACTGACTTGAGCGTCGGAGGAGCCTCCCTGGGACAACCCCTGGGCCCTCTAACATTTGCGCGTGTGTGCAGGCAAGTTCCCGTCAAAGGATTTTCCAGCTCAAGGAGAAGAAGACGAGAAGACTTCCTCTTTGGGAAGAGGAAGAATAGAAGACTTCCCCCTTGGGAAGATGACTAGAGTGAAGAGTTCCCTCTCGGGAAGAAGAATTTAGACAACCCAGTTGACTTGAGTGATCTGCCTTAAAAAAAATAGACTCACGTTTACTTATGATAAATATAAAATATTTAAATAAACTTATTTATTTGAATTGAATCATATATTTTAGTAAATATATTATGTGTTTTAGAAATATATAATTTTATTTTATAATAAATTAAAGAATACTTTAATTTATAACTGATATTTATTTATAAGCTTGTTTAGGCTTGATTAAGCTCAAAACATTTCATGAACAATCAATGTATTCGATAAATTTCAAGCTCGAGTTCGACTCGATAATAAATGAGCTAAACTCAAACTCTCAAAAGCTCGGCTAGGTTTGGTTCCATTGTGGCCCTACTTGTGAGTCCCGTGTTAGGTATCTATCTGCCTCTAATAGATCGATACACGGAGTACCGAATACAAATTACAGACTCAAGAACCTATTATACAACAATGTACTCTAGACTCTTTCAGGGAGATTAAATACAACTCAATACAGAAATACAAGAAAGTATAACACAAAGAATATATAGGGCAACAACCCAAAACCGAATATTGAAAGATTTGGCTCAGGACCAGTAACCCCCTAAACCACTGCAGTCACCAAAGAATCAACGAGAGAGCCTCAAGATAGCACCCACAAAGGCCACGCCACATAAATCCCTCAGAATCCCAACACAGACCTTCCAGTCGAAAAACCCCAGAAACCCTAGAAAGGTACCCTCAACCCACAAACCCTATTTCATGAGGAAAACACAGAGTTTGTCTACAGAGTAGGTGAACAAGCAAGAGAACACTCAGATCTCACAGAAACACCCATGAATCACACAGAAATATCACGAGAGGGTGAGATTTCTAGAGAGAGAGAGAAGCACATAGCAATGGAGAGTTCGAGAGAGTAGAGAGAGAAGTGGAAGATCAGATTATGAATTAGGGTTTGGGTTAGGGCACCTTATAAAGGGTTAACCAATGGTTGGGATAAGGGAGCAAGATCGAATGGACAAGATCAGAAGAAAAGGATCTGCGGATATAATGGTTTGTAATCATCAAAAAGGGGGAGAATGTTTGATAAATGGTTTTATCATGATTTTGATAATTTTGTTTCTATACCAAAACAATGGTTTTAAAGGTTGTCCAAATACTCCTAAATGATTTAAAATGGTTTTAATATTTTCCGTAGTATTTCTTCAAGTTTTATTTTCGACAAAATTGGACAATGTTTCTAAATGTTGTCCTAATACTCCCGATTGGTCTAAAATGTTTTCACTATTTTTTGGAGTATTTCTTGAAATTTATTTTCGATATAAAATTGGACAACACTTTTGTTTTGAGGTCAACCGGTCACCGTATAGGGCAACCTGTACCTGAAAGTTGTGTAAAACAGAAAATTTCATGTCTGCAGAAATTGGTGAGGGTGACCGGCCACCCTATAGGGCGACCGGTGATGTCGACCGGTCGACCGGTACCTGGGAGCAAATATTGAAACAGAACTCCTGCCCTTCGATTTTTTAGTTTGTGCGATCGGCCAACATAGGGGACGACCGGTCGAACCCTACGTTAACCGGTCGCCCTGTGTAAATGTTGATACGATTATTTCAAACTCTATTTCTCGTGCGACGGCCGCCATCTATGGTTTGACAAAAAAAATCCGTTTGCTTGACAAACAACTTTCCCTTAATTTGTGGGATGGATTTCTAACAGCTCTTTTCTTCAATTGTCTTGCAATTTTTTACAGAATTTATGTCCCCAAGAGGAGCCTATCATGTACAAGACATCTTCTATATATAGAGGAAAAATTGAAGCAACACAACATGAGAGAAAACTACAACACAACAGGATACACTCAAGAATACACTTGTTCTTACATTGTCTTATTTCTTGTTGTAATTTGCCTAGCTATTCACTTTCACATTCTTGAGGTCTAGGTTATTATTGATTACACTTGCACTCAATTGTATAATTCATTATCGAGTTGTAATCTTGAATTTTTGGGTTATCATTCAACACAAGATATCCTTGTGAGTGTTCTTGTGGTAAGAACACACTTGGGTGATCTAGGTGTTAGGTATAAGAAGATTGTGGTAATCTTCTTGTTGAGGTGTTGAAGAATTTGGTATTCTTCAAAGTTGAAGATTGTGGTAATCTTCACAAGGTGCCGTTGAAGATTGTGGTAATCTTCAAGAGAGATTGTGGTAATCTCAAAGGTGGTGTTGAAGAAGAGTGTGGTGCTCTTCAAGGTGTTATAAGTTGGTGTTGTATTAATTTTGGTAATTAATAAAATCTTTTTTTCTTTTTGAAATCCATCCCGGATATACTGGGGTGGTAGAGGATTAGGCCCTAGGTGGGTTGAACCTCTATAAATCGACGTGTGTTGTTTACATTCCGCACCTTAATTATTGTCTTTGAGCTTTCGGTTTGAAAAAGAGGGTAAAATCGAAAAGATGGAGATAATCTATTCACCCCCTCTAGATTATCGTAGCCGTTTGGACTTACAAGTGGTATCAAAGCCAAACTCTTTGGCAAGCTTGTTTCACATCGCGAGTGAAGAGGAACGATCGTCGGCTACGAACGAAGCTCATCTTTCCAGCACCTCCACCACTAAGCCACCTCGGTTTGATTCCAAAAATTTTACATTTTGGAAAGAAAGAATGTAATGTTATTTACAAGGTTGCGGGTTTGATATTTGGAACACCGTCATAAATGGAGAATCCATTCCGATGAAAAACACACCACACACCTCCAAAGGCCTCAAAGAGCTAAATGATGAAGAGAAGAAAATCATCTACCTAAACGGTAAAGCTCTCAATATTTTGTATTGTTCACTTACTAATTTGGAATATGAACATATTGTAGGAATTCGATCGGCCCATGGAGTATGGCAAAAATTAGAAGCCATCTATGGAGTATTTGCAAATGAAAGGAGTCAAACAAAAGCATCTACTTCTCAAAGGGATACAAGCTCAAATCTAAGAAACAAGCCTCTTACAACTCCCAACTATGAAGAAGTTGAATATTGTTTTATGGGCATCGAAGAAGAAAACGAGGTATGTCTTAAACCCTCTACTTCCTATGATATTGTTATTCAAAATGATTATAGTGATTTGCAAAATGATTTTGATGATCTTCAAAATGAATTCCAAAATTTACTTGTTAAGTACAAAAAATTGAAAAAGGAATTCAATGTTTTGAAAAACGAAAAGGATAATTTATTTACTTCCTATGAATCACTATCATGTGCTCACACCACCACACTTGACAAGGTTGGAAACCTTGAGAAACAAAATAGTACTCTTGTTGAGGATATTAATTACATGAAAAAGGATTTATCTAAATCCAACTTGAGTACCGATGAAATTGTTGATTGTTGTGATAATTCGAAACTAGAACTTGATCATAAGCTTAATGATGATAATCATATGAAAAAGAATCAAGTCTCTAAGCATGTTGGTCATTATGCTCCTAGAATTATTACTTGATTTTATTGCGGTAAAAAGGGCCATACGGTAAATACTTGTCGGGCTAGAAATAGCTCTAATTATTGTTGGAGACCTAAAAGTCTCAAAGCTAATCCTAAAGGACCTAAGCACTTGAGGGTACCACAAAATAATGTTTTATTAGGTACCCGGCGAAATAATGATCGAAGAAAACTTATACCGCCAAGAAGATATCAAATGACCGTTTCATTTGATCAAAGAATGAGAAATTATTTTCGACAAAGCCAATTTCTAAGAAGAGGATATAATCAAAAATGGGAAGAACACAATCCTTGGAAATGGCAAAGACATCATCAACAAGATGATTTTCAAAGAAGAAGAGACGTTCAACAATGGGAAGGCAACAAACCTTGGAAATGGAGTAATCAAAGAAGTCATCATCAACAAAGTGACTTCTCAAGGGGAAGATATCATCAACAATGGGAATGGCACAACCCATTGAAATGGCGTAATTGGTAACCCGTATCTCCCCATTCAAAATATGCATTTTATTTTGTTATGCATGTTTGTATTTGTGTCTTTATTGCAACATGAGTTTTCAAGTATTGATTTTTTTTTAAAATTAAGGTCTTCAATATATATGTGTGTTTTTAAAATTCTTTGAAAATAAGACCTTATATGATGTTTTTAAAACTCTTGTGCATTTTTGTAGACTAAAGTGTGTTATCATCCCCTTATGGATTTTTATGGCATGAGCTTACTTGTGATATCTCTTAGCCTACACTTTTATCATTATGATTTGTGCTAGATTTGTTTTAAGTATTGTGTAGGATTTACATATTTTCAAATGGCCATTTACGTCATTATTTGTCAAGAAAGGCATAAACTATCGAGGTACGTTTACTTGTGTTAGTCTTACTCTTATAGACTCGATATATGTTTTGCCATATGCCTATGTGCTTGTTTTTCAAAGTATTTTATACAAGTGCCATTAAGAGGATTTTTAGATTTTTTGAAAGGCACTATTTGATTGCACATATTTGCTTTGTCAACTCTTGTTCAAATACTTCTTTTATATGAGGTCTAAACTATATGCTATCAAATTTTCAAAATTCAAAAGAGACCTTTTGTAGCTTTCTTAAGCTTATTTGAACTTGTATGATTTATTAGACTCTTGATGGTCTTCTAAATGCATAGTATGTGTTTCTTGCTTCATGGTCTATATATATAGTGTCTCTTTCTACTATGCTCTTTTGCAAGATATTTTGTGATTGATGATTGAGGCATGTTTTTACACTTGGGCTATTTTTTTCTTGCTTACAAGCGATGCCGTTAATGAGTTTGTTAAGTTGTGTAGATGAGAAATGAAGTACTCCAAATATTAGTTACCTCAAAATATTTGGATGTAAATGTTCTATTATGAACACCTTAGATCAATTGGATGCCCTATGATGATAGTGATGAAGAAGACAAAAAGGGTATTCCGGAACAAACTCGATGACCAAGGTAACATTGGTCGAACTAAGGCAAGGTTAGTAATTCAAATGTATTGTCAAGGAAAAGGTATTGATTTTGATGTAATATTTTCACTCATGGCACATTTAGTAGCAATTTGCATTTTACTTGCCCATTCTTGTTTTAAAAAAATTTCAAGCTTTACCAAATGTATGTTAAATCCAATTTTCTCAATGGTTTTATTCAAGAAGAAGTCTATGTAAAACAACCTCTGGGGTTTAAAATTTCTCTAGGCCAAATGATTTTTATAAAAGGCCTTGTATGGTTTAAAACAAGTACCCCATGTATGGTATGATAGACTTAGCTATTTTTGCTAAATGATTTTACAAGAGGTAAAGTTGATACTATTTTTTTAAAGGGCAAGATTATTTACTTGTCCATATTTATGAGAATATTTTTGGTGCTACTAATAAATATTTGTGCAAGATATGTTTTTCTAAGTTGATACTAGGTGAGCTTGAGATGAGCATAATGGGGGAGCTCAATTTCTTGCTTGGACTACAAATTATTCAATGCCAAGAAGATGGTTATATTTCAAAAGAACTCTTGAAGGAGTTAAGCATTGAAGAAAGAAAAACCATCTCAACCTCTATGGCTAAAGATTGACAAAGGTTGAGAAAGGCATATCGACCGACAAACAAACTCGAGGTATGTTTTCTTGTATTATTCCTATATATTCGACATTCCATATGCCTTATGTCTATTTGCTCGACCTCAAAAACTATCCCAACGAATCTCATTAAAGTGCCGTTAAAAGAAATTTTCAAATATTTGAAAGGCACGTCTTCTTATGACTTGTATATCCATAGTTTTAAAAACGTTCTTAGTTTTCGGGATAACAAGTCCGGTATTTATTATACGGTTTTTCAAAATATAGTTCGTCATAATCGAACTAAACATATTGAGATTCGATATTTTTTTTAAAAAGGAATTGAGTTTTTAACAAAAACTTGAGATGTGTTTAGTTCCGTCTCAAGGATAACTCGCGGATTTTTTAATCGTTAACCGCTGAGCATTTTACCTCATTTCGAGCTTGATTATGACATAATGTATATTGAATGAGGTCTACGTTTGCATTTTGCACGTTTTTAAAACTTAGGGGCGAAAAATCGGATTTTTGGATCAAAATTCGGATTTTGAAAAACCTGGCAAAATAGTGGGCTGATGGGGTTGAGGGCAACCAGTCGCCCTCAACGTCGACCGGTCGCCCTCAACGAAAACCGGTCGCCCTAAGCCATTTTCAGGATAAAATGTGTTCTGTCCTCAGCATTCTTATTTTCATAAGTTTTCTTCTATATTTCGTCCCCTTTGCAAATTTCACACACATTTCACTTCAAATGTGTTTTGTTTCATAAAATTCATATTGTGGGGATTATCTAGCTCGATTATCATCATTATTGCTCATCTTTACCGATTGAATGGTAAGAATTTCACTCTCTTTAGCTCAATTGGGTTGAACCCTTGAGGACTTGGTTTAAATGTCTATTTCTTGATGCAAATTATATATGTTTGTGATGAGCTTATTGATTGTTGATGAATGATATTTATTAAATTGCATTTGGTGATGAAAAACTTGGCTTTATTTCATTTACAAGGGTTATATATATATATATATATATATATATATATATATATCTTTTTCAATTTTTGACACCCGCCAAGTGTTCGATAAAACGTTTCAATGAAAAATTCATCACCTACATGATTCTCTCGATTTCAAAAGTCTCATATATTTATAGAGATCATGTTTTTGCAAATCAAATGATTTTCCATAAACTTCTACAAGTCGTATGATCGAATCTTTCCTCCTATTTGGTCTATAAGCTTCAATGTTCAAATTGCTCGATACATTGGTTTAGTTACGCACTTTGATATGATTATATGATGTTTTTATCGTGCTAACATTCTTTTTGATGATTCCAAAGGGGGAGAAACAGGTTATAAGCTCATTAGCTCATAAAAGCTAAGTTAAGCTAAACAAAAGAAGCTATAAGTTATGACTTCCTAAAGTCATAAGTTGTGCATTATACTTAGTCCAATTGTTGTATGATGGACTCATATACTTGTCTAATGATGTTTTGTTGACAGGGGGAGCTTATAAGCTTTTGTACTTAAGATCAATAAGTAAAATCTAAGCTTTTAGCTTGTGGTTGATTGCTTTTACATTACTCTTGTTGTGCATATTGATAGGGGGAGCTTTTACTATATATGTTTGAATATCTCTACTCTCATCCTTGTGTTTATATTGCATGGAATGTTGTCGCTCACAACGGATAGTTCTTTTTTAAACCGGTAAAATTGTTTTGTTTTCAAAATCAACCTCGTTAAAATTGTTTTGGTTTGTAATCATCAAAAAGTGGGAGATTGTTTGATAAATGGTTTTATCATAATTTTGATGATTTTGTTTCTATACCAAAACAATGGTTTTAAAGGTTGTCCAAATACTCCTAAATGATTTAAAATGGTTTTAATATTTTCCGGAGTATTTCTTCAAGTTTTATTTTCGACAAAATTGGACAACACTTTTAAATGATTTTTTGTTGATGTATTTTTACACCAAAACAATGTTTCTAAATGTTGTCCTAATACTCCCGATTGGTCTAAAATGTTTTCACTATTTTTCGGAGTATTTCTTGAAGTTTATTTTCGATATAAAATCGGACAACACTTTTGTTTTGAGGTCAACAAGTCGTCGTATAGGCAACCCGTACACGAAAGTTGTGCAAAACAGAAAACTTCATGTTTGCGAAATTGGTGAGGGTGACCGGTCCCCCTATAGGGCGACCGGTGACGCGTCGGCCGTCGACCTATAGGGCGGCCGTGCACTGGGAGCAAATATTGAAACAGAACTCCTGCCCTTCGATTTTTTAGTTTGTGCGACCGGCCAACATAGGGGACGACCGGTCGAACCCTACGTCGACCGGTTGCCCTGTATAAATGTTGATACGATTATTTCAAACTCTATTTATGTGCGACCGGTCGCCCTATGATTTGACAGCAAAAATCTGACCGTTTGACAGCAGACAACTTTCCCTTAATTTGTGGGATGGATTTCTAACAGCTCTTTTCTTCAATTGTCTTGCAATTTTTTACAGAATTTATGTCCCCAAGAGGAGCCTATCATGTACAAGACATCTTCTATATATAGAGGAAAAATTGAAGCAACACAACATGAGAGAAAACTACAACACAACAGGATACACTCAAGAATACACTTGTTCTTACATTGTCTTATTTCTTGTTGTAATTTGCCTAGCTATTCACTTTCACATTCTTGAGGTCTAGGTTATTCTTGATTACACTTGCACTCAATTGTATAATTCATTATCGAGTTGTAATCTTGAATTTTTGGGTTATCATTCAACACAAGATATCCTTGTGAGTGTTCTTGTGGTAAGAACACACTTGGGTGATATAGGTGTTAGGTGTAAGAAGATTGTGGTAATCTTCTTGTTGAGGTGTTGAAGAATTTGGTATTCTTCAAGGTTGAAGATTGTGGTAATCTTCACAAGGTGTTGTTGAAGATTGTGGTAATCTTCAAGAGAGATTGTGGTAATCTCAAAGGTGGTGTTGAAGAAGAGTGTGGTGCTCTTCAAGGTGTTGTAAGTTGGTGTTGAATTAATTTTGGTAATTAATAAAATCTTTTTTTTTTGAAATCCATCTCGGATATACTGGGGTGGTAGAGGATTAGGCCCTAGGTGGGTTGAACCTCTATAAATCGACATGTGTTGTTTACATTCCGCACCTTAATTATTGTCTTTGAGCTTTCGGTTTGAAAAGGAGGGTTAAATCGAAAAGATGGAGATAATCTATTCACCCCTCTCTATATTATCGTAGCCGCTTGGACTTACAAAGATGTCATGTGAAAATAAGCAAATTTGTTTGGGACTCTAATATGCCTCCTAGTTCTATCCCTAGTTAGCACATAATCATTCAATTCGTCATGAACATCAGCAATAGGTTCATTTTCAGTGTTAACATCAGTAAAAACATTATGCAGATCATGCACATTGTCATGTTGAGTATCATCTCCAATATGCACATTATTATCATTCACATTGACAGACAAAGCATCATTGATATGAGAATCAGCAGGAACAACAATATTAGGAGACACATTAGAAAGCTCCACCTCATTTGGAGTAGTATCATTTTCAGAAACAGTTTGAGGAGAGGGATGCACAAAGCAAGGGAATTCAAGTTCATTGAATAACACATCCCTACTAATGATAGTTTTAAAACCAGGTTCTCCTCTGTTCCAAAGTCTATAGCCTTTAACCCCTTCAAGGTAGCCAGGAAAAACACATTTTATAGACCTTGGTTCTAATTTGTCAGTCTTTTGATGTACAAATACAGTGCATCCAAAAATTTTCAAATTAGAAAAATCCACAGCTTTCCCAGTCCACACCTCTTCAGGGTATTTCCCTTCCAAGGGGACTGAGGGGGGCCTATTGATTAAAAATGTAGCTATAACAATAGCTTCTCCCCAAAATCGTTTAGAAAGTCCTAAGGTAGCAAGCATGCTCCTCACTCTTTCTAAAAGTGTTCTATTCATCCTCTCAGCAACACCATTTTGCTGGGGTGAATAGGGCACAAACTTGTGCCTTTTTATACCATATTCATCACAAAGATTGTCCATTAATTGATTACAAAATTCCAGGCCATTGTCAGTTCTCAAAACTTTAATCCTTTTGCCAGTTTGGTTTTCAATAAGAATTTTCCAGGTTTTAAACTTATCAAAAACATCAGATTTGTTCTTCATTAAAAACACCCAAACTTTCCTGGAATAGTCATCAATTATGGACAGGTAATATCTATTTCCTCCATAAGTAGGCACAGAGGAGGGACCCCAAACATCAGCATGCAAGTATTCAAGCAAATCACCGATCATTGTTTTGGGTTAGTAGGGGAGGGAAACTTAACTCTTTGATGTTTACCATACACACATGATTCACAGAAAGACGAAGCATCAAGTTTGTTTTTACCAAAACAACTCTTATTCTGAAGAATGTCAAGACCTTTAGAGCTAATGTGACCAAGTCTTTTATGCCACAAATCAGTTAAGTCATTTGACACAGGATTAGCAACAGCATTCACAGAATTTGGTACATAAGAATCATGTTTAGCATGTAAAACATAAAGATTTCTAAATTTTTTTTTTCAGCTTTAGCAATTATCATAGAACCCCTCATGAGTTTCATGACATCCTTCTCCCATCTTCCCTCATAGCCATCATGTTCAAGCATAGCACAGGATATCAAATTGTTGGATAAATCAGGAACATGCCTTACATCATTGAGAGTCAAAACACAAATAGTCTCAAGTTATAAACATATAGTACCAACACCAATTACTTGACACTTTTTATCCTTAGCCATGGAAACAGATCCATTTTGCACTGAAGCATAAGTATTAAACAAATGTTTAAAAGGTGTCATATGAAAGGGAAAATTTTTAAAGTACCCACTATGGATAGTGGGTACTCTTTTCTATCCACTAAGATAACAAAACTCTTTTCTACCCAAATTGGCCAAATTACCCCTTCTTTAAGTTGTTGGTTTTTTTTGAATTTTGAAATTGATGTCATATTTATACCGTATATACGGTCTACATATACACACACTCCAAGACAAAATTGTACAAAAAGAAAAGCAAAAGAAAAACCCTAAGCAAAAGAAACAACACAAATCGTGCAAGCCAAAAGCAAAAGTTTTTACAAGAAGAAAACCCAACACTACAAATCGCGCCTAATATCGTGACAAAAGAAAAAACACCAAATGGAATCTCTCGTGCCATCGTCCGACCCCGCCGCTGCCAACGCCGTCTTCGCCACTAACGTCGATGTCTCCGCCAATGACGTCGCCGCCTCCATATCCTCCTCCTCCGCTGCTCACGAACAGGTAATTTCTCATACTTATATCGCGAAATGTTCGAAATCCATAAATACATAGTGCATTTCATGAATTAGGGTTTAGTTTGTTGTTAATTTATACTTTGATAATGCCAATAATTAGGGCTTAGTTGTTCCATATGAAGTTTTGTGTTGTGTTTTGGGACTAGTATTGTCGAAAATGGCGGTGATTTTTCTGGTTGAGGCACGATATGAGGTTGAAGACGACGCAGCACGATATCGTGCCGAGGGGGGTTTAAATTTGGCACGATATCGTGCGGGGGTTTAAAGTTGACACGATATCGTGCTGGGTTTATTTGTGTGGGGTTTAAATTTGGCACAATATCGTGCGGGGGTTTAAAGTTGACACGATATCGTGCCGGGTTTATTTGTGGGCAAGATGATATCGTGCAGTGTTTCAAAATGGCACGATATCGTGCCGTAGTTTTAATTACATGTTGTTTTATGCATTTTTCATTGCGTAAATCGTGTTGCATTTCGTGCCTGGATATCCATGTCGTGTTGCATGCTGTTTTTTCCATAATTATTGTTATTGTTTTCTTTCAGTTTTTCACTACAGTTCTGCAATTTTTCAACAATTCATCTTAATAAATTGAAATTTATTAATTGTTGTAGGTCGGTCCACAATGGAAGAGACCCTCATATCATCGAGAGAGGGCCCACATCGCGGGATACGTTCGATCGAATATTATTCAGACCATCAGAGATGAGTTGCTGGAGATCAGTGATGATTTATATAGTCAGTTTAGACAATCGGCTTTCGGATATTTTATGGATTTTGGGTATGACGGAGCCGATTGTAATGCGATCGCATGCATTAGTTGCGATGGAGGTGCATGTGCGGGGCACGCTTCGAATCGGAGTGTTGGTTCCACGTCGGAGAGCAGACTATCAGATTCTCTCGGCGTGATTTTGCTATGATATCGGGATTGCGATTTTCAGGGTCCACATTTGACCCTAACGGTGATTTTGAGGTACCCGAGACTGGTATATATAGACGGTATTGGCCTAGGGGTGATCGAGGTTACCGCCGCGCATTTACGCGATTTATTTGCTCTTGGCACCTTCCGTGACTCACCAGACGATGCCCTGAAGGTGGCGAAGGTGTTATTTGCCTTTTACATGATATTGTGTTTCGATGGTCGATAGACCGCAGTGGACCATTGGCTGTGGTTTTTGATCGAGGACGATGCACAGTGGGAGGCGTTCCCTTGGGGGAAATACTCCTTTCAGATATTGATGCATTATATTCGGCACCTGCATGATGTTCTGCCACCTGGCCGATATACTAAGGACGTTCCACCTAGATATCGACCACCTTCTTATCATTTTTATGGGGCCACTTATGTCTTGCTGGTACGTATATGTTTTTATTTTATTTATATTTGTAATTAGTTTTTTAAATATTTAAAAAATCTTATTTTTCATACTTATCAATGTTCTCACAGATTTGGGCATTCGAGGCGATACCTCGCCTGGGTAATGCCTGGGCGACTCGAGTATCTGACACCCAGTTGCCTAGGTGCCTTCGTTGGAGGTTTTCGAAGACCGCTATTGACATGACAGATTTTTTCTTTGACACGGTATGTATTAACAGTGTTTACTTATTTATTTATTTAATAATTAATTTATTTTTTATTAATTTATTTTTTATGTTATTTACGAGGCTTTAGTGTGTCATGAGATATTGGATCCGACCGAGGAGGAGCTCCAGCAGATATATATAGAGGAGTCGATGATCCAGTTATTTTGTTAGGTCTCATCGCTTCATCCCAGGAGAACCGGTTTTTAGCAGAATGCAGGAGAGGACGAGTACGCAGTCGGCATTCCCCAACCCCTATCGCGAGAGGAGTGTCGGTTCGACACCCCCTCACCCTATTGGCGGGGTCGAGAGGTAAATCTTCTTGGGGCGAGACGAGGCGGGCGGGGAGGGGGAGAGGTAGACCCATTTCGAGGCGACACTACTACTCCTACGATTGAGGCGGAGAAGCGGCCTTAGGGCGGATGGTCCATCATCCCATCGGTGATGATCTTTAGATGGCCGGACAGATGACGATCGATCCGCCAGATACTCGTGTTGATCCATCCGCCCACGATGACTATGCGTGCGATGATCCACCAAATCCGTCGGATACTCGTGTTGATCCATCTCGTGAGTTGCGGAACAAATATCGACACCGATTCGGGTGTTATGCAAACAGACAGTTAGCCGATTCGGAGACTTACGAGAGGAGCGGTTCGCTCGATTGGAGACACGAGTCAATGATGTCGTTTCTCGGTTAGATCGTCATCTCGGAGGAGGGTTCTCGCTAGACAGACGCTGGATCGGGAGATAGGTCGAGTTCCTGACCTTGTTCGGGAGGAGATTAGGCGTCTATTCCCATACCTTGATCGTCACGATGACTTCGTGCATGGTAGTTAGAGATATCCGAGCGATCATCGCAGCAGACACCTCCTCCCGTGATGATCGACTCCTCATTCGGCGATGCTCGACTCCTCTCTGGGCAAAGTGCTCGACTCTTCCGTCGCCAGTGATGATTCTTCCTCATCCTCCTCCTCCGGCCATGTCGACTCATCCCCCTCCTCCGGTAGTGACGACTCTTCCTCCTCCTCCGGCCATGTCGACTCATCCCCCTCCTCCGGCCATGTCGACTTCTCTTCCGCCATTGTCGACTCATATTATGCCCGTGTTATCACATTCTCCGCGACCACGAGTGTCAGTCCCGATTCCGAGGCCATTGTCGTCTCCTATTCGAGCTCCCTCTCCGACACTCGTGGTATCTGATCCACGAGCGACCTCTCCAGATTTGCCCTCAACGCCTACTTCCTTGATCCAGGTTCGGGATAGGCAGCCGTCGCGGCATATTCGCAACCCATTCAGGGATCCTAGGTCTCGCAAGCCAGCCCCGTCCGAGAAGGAGTTTACCCGCTTCTTAAAGTCTAATGAAGAGTAAGTAAATATTTTTGCATTTGTCTTATCGTCTTAGTATTAACATTTTATATTCCACTGTCTTAATATTTGAGGGTCCAATTGCAGGAGGAACGTGGGGCTTATGTACCTTGTTGGGCCATCATTTTTTAAGGAAATGGCGGATCCAAAGATAGAGTTGGAAAATGATGTAAGTTTCTTTTGCATTATTTAGTTGATGAATATTTTATCGATTAATATCGATTTCTTTCATTTCTGTACAACATATAAATGCATACCTGTCCATACTATAGTCCGATCCTCAGTTTCTTGGGGTTGTGCCTCATGAGAATCAAGTGGGAACTTATAGGATTGTATCTACGACATTTTCGGTTAGTTTATTTATTATGTGTCTCGCATTTTACTGTAAAATTAATAAATCATACTTGTTAACCTATAAACAATTTTCAATGTGTAGGATTCCATACGGCACATATGGAGTCGTATGCATGGTACGGATCCTGCGACACGATATACCCAACGACCATGGTGGAGATTCCTCCCTGACGGGAGGCTGGATGAGTTGGTCGGGTTGTCCAAGACGGAACTCCGGATGGGGTAATCCTGGTCCATGGAGTCTTTGTCTCAGCAGTATACTTGAATAATTATTTTTTTGGCTAGTTTATTCATTTTTTTCATTCAAAATTTTTTGATTATTTACTGATTTTGTTTTCACCCAGGTGTACATGATCGTGAATTTGTCGGGCCATTTTGTCGTGTGCAGACTGGATCTACGTAGAGCCACAGTACATATGTACGACTCACTTTAAATTAAAATGCGACACTGTTAGCAAATAAGAAATCAACAAAAACAGAACAGCAAAACTACAATTAGGCACGATATCGTGACTTATATAGTTGGCACGATATCGTGTCCTATTATAGTTGGTACGTAATATCGTGACTTATATAGGGCACGATATATCATGACTTATATAGTTGGCACGATATATCGTGACTTATATAGGGCACGATATATCGTGCCCCTATATTTTCCACGATATGTCCTGACTTATATAGTTGGCACGATATCGTGGCAAATATAGTGGCACGATATATCGTGCCAAACATAAGACATGATATTACGTACCAACTATAATAGGGTATGATACCGTGCCAACTATATAAGTCACGATATCCTGCCCGAGATAGTTGGCACGAAATATAGGGCACTACTGACATGATTAACACATTTAGACTAAGTTTCACTCTTAGTGTGTTTTTCTAGAAAATAGTGTTACATTTGAAATAAACTTTTGCCTAATTTTCATCATCCGACGTCTCGGACATTTTCTACGGGTATGATCATCTGCTCGGCATATTCCACATTTCTTCTTATTACGCACTTGTCTCGAAGGACCTTTGGTCGGCTCACCGAGGCACTTTCGTGCTCATCGAGCGGCAATGACATAGTGCATTTGACGCAATTGTGGCAGACCCCACACCTTGAACAAATTTGACTCTTACGTGAACGATTACTTGATGATTCAACGGTGGAATGAACTCTACTTTGTCTTTGTCAGACGACCTGCTTGTCTCGGGTTATTTGGAGGGTTGCATACTAAGTCTCGCACCTCTTGTGGTAGAACCCATTCACTCGGATCGAAACTCGGTAAAACTTCATCGGCCCACATTTTTTGAAGATTTTCATTTTTATAATAATGGGCGAAAGAAATGAATAGATATTGAGGTTCGCCTTCCCGCACAAATAAACAAACAATTATTCGAAAATATTGAACGAATTATGTGAAAATAATGATACAAATTTTAAATTTCTTTATACCTAATTGTTGCGTATGCATGGGCACAAGGCATCAATTCATATTCAAATTCTCGACAAAATTGCACGTTCTTTGGGATAAGTCAACCAAATAAGTCTTTGTTCCATCTTTCACCTTGTACTTCACATTACTAAGACATTGTACATCCATTCTACGACCTATCTCAATCGCATCATTTAATCTTTTGGTTGCTTCAAGTGTTAGCTCTTGATCTTTATCATTAGCAGCTAAGGTCGTTCATAAAACCACTTTTCAATAATAGTCCGAGCACACTCAAGCATAGAACAAACAGGTAACTTTCTGGCCCATAATAACTGACTATTGAAGCTCTCAGCTGAGTTTGATGTCATGAACCCATAACGCCGGACATGACACTTAACTCGAGGCCATTTGTCTTCCCCTGCACGTTCTAACTTCTTAAACGCACCCGTCTCACTATCAACTTTTATGTTTTCAAAATACTTATCATAATCTTCACGACGGTATGAATATGATGCATTCCTAAACATTGCTACTATATGTTGACCGTATTGAGCCAAATTACTCTGCAAATGATAAGTGCAAAGCCCATGTGATGCTTCCGGGTATACTTTCTTTTATGGCATTACGATACTCTTGTCTTTGAAAACAATCGAGAGATCACGAGGGCAATTATAAGCATCTCTCAACCTGTCTCAAAAACCATGTCCAAGAATCGCCGATTTCAACATCCCCGATTCCAACAAAGTCAAAGTGGGAAAATCTTTCATTATCATCTTTTGTTCTTGCCACAAACAATATTCCTCGGTATTTGCCTTTAAGGTGTGTTCCATCAATCACAATAACTGGTCGGGCATTGTTCGGAATCCGATTGATGCATGCAAAGCAAAAACACGTACTTGAATCTATTAAAATTATCCGACTTCCATCTAGTTACCGATCCGGGATTCGTTAAATTCAACATGTGTAAGTATGTCGGAATTAGATTGAATGACTTGTTGCTATCTCCATATATCAACCCAAAGGCATGATGTTTTGCACTCAACGCAACATTATAACTCATTTTAAGCCCATGTCGCGATTCCATCTCCGCTATCATATCTCTTGGCACGAGCGCAGAATGTTCCACTAGTAATCTAGATGCAAAATACGCACCTACTACTTTAGAATGCACCCGCCTAGATGCATTGTCATTCAAATTTAACCCACATCCATGGTGCTTGTCAAACTTCCCTACTCTCCAAATACCATCATTTCCATATGCACGCATTCGAAAAGGGCATCGTTCATACTTGCATATTGCATGAAAACGAGTCTTATCCGAGCGTTCAACTCAATACTCGACTTGATTTTCAAGGTGATACATGCCTAGTGCGATATCCAATTCAGTTTTGCTCATGTAGGTTGCTCCTTGGCGCAATATCCCACCAGATGCTTCCAACCTAGCAGGTTCCTCGGGAGGAACTGAAAGGTGCGAGAGTGTACCAGGAATCACCCAACTTCGTCCTGTGGGCACTATTGTTTCGTCCCATATTGTCTCTATGGATATCTGGATGTAAGTTAACACCTCATACTTCTGCTGCATCTTGGTTTTAGTTTTCTGGAAATACTTCTCTCCGTCTACGTCTCCACTCACAAAATTCCTCAAATTCAAGACGTTCTTTGGTCATTTTCAAATTGATTATTAGCTTCAACTGCAGGTACCAATATCACCATCGGTGTAGTTCTCACCAAAATCATTTGACCGTAGTTTGCACCATAATTAATGTCATTATTATCACAACCAACATCAAGATCGGATTATCACAATTAACATCGATATTATCACAACCCATATCGGATAATAGCCATCTTCATTGTTTGGCCTTATACTAGGTCCCAGATGATCAATAATTGGAACATTGTTCATATGCATAAAAGGTGCTCCACTAGGTCTTACTGCATGACTATATGGATTGATTTGCGGAAACCGTATTGTTGAAAACCAAGAAGTTGCATGTAGTTGTAATTAGGCCCAATGATCACGACAAATCATTCTGACTAGCCATTAGTTGCATAAAACTTCCACCAACACCTTGTTGACCTTCAACGTTCTCAACTCGATTATGCTCAGACGGATCTCCCAATACATTATGCGAACTAGTCTCACCCATCGTTTTTTTTTTGATGTTACAAAAACAACTGGTAACTCGGTGTTCCCAAACGCAGTTTCAATGTCATCATCGTTTTTCAACTTTAACTTCCCAAGTTTGTTTCCATAAATATCTACAATAGAATGCATTATACAATCGTATACACCCCTATCAACATCAACAACACCATAAACCTCCAATATTTTACTATAATTCATTTTGCCCGGTTTAATACGTACAACTTCTTCTTCACCACTTTAATATTCTAAACCTTCCCAATGACCACCAAATCGAACAACAAGATAGCGAGAGTTCATCTATATACAAAGAAAAAATATTGATAAATGCAAGAACACATAAAAGGCGCCTGTTTTTCTTATCAGGCACGATATATCATGCCCTTTTTCGTTGAGGCACGATATATCATGCCCCCGTATATTAGACACGATATATTGTGCCCTATATATTAGGTACGATATCATGTCTAATATATGGGGGCACGATATCGTACCTAATATACAGCACGATATATCGTGTCTAATAAAGGGCACGATATATCGTGTCTAATATACGGGGGCACGATATCGTGCCTACTCTATGACACGATATCGTGCATTGTTTTTCATAAATGCAAAAAAAATTTCCTTTCACAAAACACTTCACATATTTTGCAAATATATTGGTCTTGAACGATTTAAACAAGGTTAACTAATTAGGAGGAGAATAACATTACCTTGTTATTCGATTTTTTGGTGCGATTTTGTTGATGAAAGCCCACAAAAATAACTTCTTGATATTTTGTGAAGAAGAAGAAGAAGAGAGAGAGAGAAAAATGAAGAGCAAAAAAGAAGGGAGTGTTCACAGTTCACGTATGTTATGTATTGGGAGTATTTAATTTCAAGAGAGAGAAATACATATTAAAGGCTTGCATTTAAAGCCTCAAGGGTATTGTGGTAAAAGAACACCAAAAGTGGGTAGAAAACTATGTTTTTTATCCTACATGTCAAAAAACTCAATCACCTATCCCAAGTGGGTAATTTGCCCCATTTGCTCCATATGAAATGTGCATGTTGAGTCAATTAGCCATTCATAATCACTGAAAGCATTTGAAGGCACAAAATTCGCAGAGTCAGGCAGTTCATGCACCATAAACACATCACCCATATGATCATTAGAAGTAGTCAAGTTCACAGAGTCATTGGCTTGGTTTTTGTTGTTCTTATTATTGTTTTGATTATTGTTCTGGTTATTCCTGGGTTTAGTACACTCTTTGATGTAATGACCATGCTCACCACAGTTATAACATTTCCTGTTATTTCTAGGTCTGGAATTAGACCTACCTCTGTTTTTGCTTCTCTTTCTACTTGATTTATTGTTATTGTTATTCCCATTCCTCTTGTTTTGACTTCTACCCCTAACATGCATCACTTTCCATGACTCTTGTTCATTCCCCTTGGATATTTTAAGATCTAACTCCTTACACTTAAGGCCATTAATCACAGTATCAAGGGTAATATAATCTCTACCATACTTAATCAATGTTTTTATCACCAGTCAACTTGATATCTTGTATCAATTTTGTAAAAACATTAAGGTTTTCATCCATATCCTTTGTCAAGTCAAGTTTAAATCTGGAAAAAAATTCAAGTAGGAAAAGTTTGGAAGGAATTGATGTTTCAGTAAAGAGTTCTTCCAGTTTTTTCCATAAATCCTTGGCACTTGACAACTTGCCAACGCTTCTTAAAACAGAATCAGAAAGATTTAGGATAATGGATGAATAAGCAAACTCATCAAGCTCAGGTTTAATCTCAGCAGTATCTTTATCAGAATACTTTTGTTCAACAGCATTAAAACATTTTTGTTGAATCAAAATGCCCTTCATTTTTTTGTTGCCAAATAGAAAAATCAGTTTTTCCATTGAAGGGTTCCATGTAATAGCCAGAAACACCAGTCATTCTCACAGATATAAGGAAGGATATATCACACGATAAGACATAGGTAATTAACAGAGTACACAAGAAGTACACCAAAAATCACAGGGAATAGAACATCAGAAGCAATGTAGGTGGACCACATAGAGTCCAAGAAGTGCAATAATAAAATGAACAACATTGATAAGGGTCTTTTTATACATGTTTTATGTGTATATTTAAGTATGATTTGAGTTATTTTATTGTTAGTTTCATAAATTTTTTATTGTACATAGTTCACATTACTCCGAGGTGCTTTTATTGATGTAGATTGATGATTTGGAGCTGTTTTTGGTGAATTTTGGGCCATGGTTTCATGTCAAAACATACCCGGGGGTTTTTGGATGCAAAAACACTCAAAATCCCAAGCTAAACGCGTCATTTCGGGGCCTTTTTCACAAACACGGGCGGTGTGTTTTTAAGCACGGCCGTGCTTTTGAGAGCCAAAACCGAGCAAATTTTTGGCCAAGACGCGTACCAAACACAGCCAGGCCGTGCTTTTGAAGACGCACGGCCGTGTTGAAAAATCGAACACGGCCTGGCCGTGCTTTGAAAGCACGGGCGTGCTTTTCGTCCAGACTGGTTTTTCTTTGGCGGAAATTATGGAGACTTTCTCTTTATGCTTTTTGACAACATTTGAGCAACTTTTACATCTCATTTTGATGCACCAAGCTCTATTATTCCCTCAATTGTCATGTGGACACAATGATTCAACCAACTCAACCATGAATGTGCACACAATGATTCAACCAACAACCATGGAAGTGGAGCATTTGTTAGCATTATTTGTTTGATAAATGGTTTTATTATGATTTTGATGATTTTGTTTTTACACCAAAACAATGATTTTAAAGGTTGTCCAAATACTCCTAAATGATTTAAAATGGTTTTAATATTTTCCAGAGTATTTCTTCAAATTTGTTTTCGACTAAAATGGACAACACTTTTAATGATTTTATGTCAAATATTTTTACATCAAAACTATGTCCCTGAATGTTGTCCTAATACTCCCGATCGGTCTAAAATGTTTTTACTATTTTTTCTGGAGTATTTCTTGGAGTTTATTTTCGATATAAAATTGGACAACACTTATGTTCTAGTCGACCAGGCCGCCTATAGGCAACCCGCACTGTGTTGAGTTTTGGAACAGAAAAAGGGACGGAGACAAAAATGAGGCGGCCGACTGGCCGACCGGAGGTCGACGGTGGGGCGGCCGTCGACCATAGGGCGGCCGGTGCCTGGCGTCCCCTCGAAGAACAGATCAATCTGCTTATTTTTTGATCTCCTCGACCAGGTCCCAACATAGGGGTGACCGGTCGGACCCCCGTCGACCGGCCCCCGTGTAAATTTCGCGAGAGAACTCAATTTCAACTTATCTCTCGCGACCGGTCGCCTGTTTTTTGACAAAAAAATATGACCGTTTGATGACAAACACATTTCCTTAAAATGTGGGATTGATTTCTAACGACTCTTTTCTTCAATTGTCTTGCAATTTTTTACGTAATTCATGTCCCCAAGAGGAGCCTATCATGTACAAGACATCTTCTATAAATAGAGGAAGAATTGAAGCAACACTATAAGAGAAAAAAACTACAACACAACAAGATACACTCAAGAATACACTTGTTCTTACATTGTCTTATTTCTTGTTTGTAATTTGCCTAGCTATTCACTTTCACATTCTTGAGGTCTAGGCTATTCTTGATTACACTTGCACTCAATTGTATTATTCATTATCGAGTTGTAATCTTGAATTTGTGGTCGTCATTCAAACACAAGATATCCTTGTGAGTGTTCTTGTGGTAAGAACACACTTGGGTGAACTAGGTGTTAGGTGTAAGAAGATTGTGGTAATCTTCTTGTTGAGGTGTTGAAGAGTGTGGTGCTCTTGAGGTGAAGATTGTGGTAATCTTCACAAGGTGCCGCTTGAAGATTGTGGTAATCTTCAAGAAGAGATTGTGGTAATCTCAAAGGTGGTGTTGAAGAAGAGTGTGGTGCTCTTCAAGGTGTTGTAAGTTGAATTTGTATTAATTTTGGTAATTAATAAAATTCTTTTTCTTTTTGAAATCCATCCCGATATACTTTGGGGTGGTAGAGGATTAGGCCCTGGTGGGTTGAACCTCTTTAAATCGACGTGTGTTGTTTACATTCCGCACCTTTGTTATTGTGTATGAGCATTTGGTTCGAAAAAGAGGGCGAAATCGAAAGATGGAGATAATCTATTCACCCCCTCTAGATTATCGTAGCCGCTTGGACTTACAAGTGGTATCAAAGCCAAACTCTTTGGCAAGCTCGTTTCACATCGCGAGTGAAGAGAAACGATCGTCGGCTACTTGAACGAAGCTCAACTTTCCTAAGACCTCCACCACCAAGCCACCTCGGTTTAATTCCAAAAATTTTATATTTTGGAAAGAAAGAATGGAATGCTATTTACAAGGTTGCGGGTTCGATATTTGGAACACCGTCATCAATGGAGAATCCATTCGATGAAAGATACACCACACACCTCAAAAGGCTTCAAAAGCTCAATGATGAAGAAAAAAATCATCTCCTTAAACGGTAAGGCTTTAAATATTTTGTATTGTTCATTTACTAATTTAGAATATGAACATATTGTAGGAATAAAGTCGGCACATGAAGTATGGAAAAATTAGAAGCCATCTATGGAGTATTTACAAATGAAAGGAGTCAAACAAAAGCATCTACTTCTCAAGATCATACAAGCTCAAATCTAAGGAATAAGCCTCCTACAACTTCCAATTATGAAGAAGTTGAATATTGTTTTATGGGCATCAATGAAGAAAATGAGGTATGTCTTAAACCCTCTACTTCCTATGATATTGTCATTCAAAATGATTATAGTGATTTACAAAATGATTATGATGAACTTCAAAATGAATTCCAAAGCTTACTTGTTAGATACAAAAATTTGAAAAAGGAATTCAATATTTTGAAAAATGATAAGGATAGTTTATTTACTTCTTATGAATCACTATCATGTGCTCACACCACCACACTTGACAAGGTTAGAAACCTTGAAAAAGAAAATAGTACTCTTGTTGAGAATATTGATTGCATGAAAAAGGATTTATTAAAATCCAACTTGAGTACCAATAAAATGTCCAATATTGTTGATATTCATAATTGTGATAAAGGACTTGATCATAAGCCTAATGTTGTTAATCATATGAAAAAGGATCAAGTCACTATGCATATTGGTCATTATGCTCCTAAATTATTACTTGTTTTTATTGTGGCAAAAAGGGTCATACGGCTAATTCTTGACGGGCTAGAAATAGCTCTAAATATTGTTGGAGACCTAAAAGTCTCAAAGCTAATCTTAAAGGACCCAAACACATGAGGGTACCACAAAACAATGTCTTTATTAGGTACCCAAAAGCAAAAATCGGAGAAAATTCATGCCACCAAGAAAACATCAAATGAACGTTTCATTTGATCAAAGAAGGAAAAACTACTCTCAACAAAGCCAATTTCCAAGAAGAGCGTATAATCAAAAATGGGAAGAACACAATCCTTGAAATGGCAAAGACATCATCAACAAGATGATTTTCAAAGAAGAAGAGACTTTCAACAATGGGAAAGCAACAAACCTTTGAAATGGAGCAATCAAAGAAGTCATCATCAACAAAGTGACTTCTCTCAAGGGAAGATATCATCAACAATGGGAACGACACAACCCATGGAAATGGCGTAATTGGTAACCCGTATCTCCCTATTTAAATATGCATTTTATCTAGTTAGTATGCATGTTTTTATTTGTGCCTATATTGCAAATGAGTTTTCAAGTATTTATTTTTTAATTAAGGTCTTCAATATATATTTGTGCTTTTAAAATATTTTTGAAAAAGAAGACCTTATATGATGTTTTTTTAAAACTCTTGTGCATTTTTTGTAGACTAAAGTGTGTTATCATCTTTTATGGATTTTTATGGCATGAGCTTACTTGTGATATCTCTTAGCCTACACTTTTATCATTATGATTTGTGCTAGATATGTTTTAAGAATTGTGTAGGATTTACATATTTTCACAAATGGCCATTTACGTCATTATTTGTCAAGAAAGGCATAAATTATCGAGGTACGTTTACTTGTGTTATCCTTACTCTTATAGACTCGATATATGTATTGCCATGTGCCTATGTGCTTGTTTTTCATAGTATTTCATACAAGTGCCATTAAGAGACAACACATTTCTATCTCTTGATTTCTCATTCTACAATCTATTTTTATTTGATTTCTTTTTGTAAGTTGCAATTATCTTAAATTCTCTATTTTCCATTTTCCATTTTAACAAACAAAACTCTGAAAATTATTAGATTAAATAACAAAAAGACGGTAATTATTAGTACTTACAATCCTCGTGGGAATGACACTCGGTACTCAATAATCTATACTACAAAACGATAGGTGCACTTGCCTACGGTTTTATAGAGTAGCTTTTGAGCCATCAAACATGCAAATAAGGACCACACAGAGTCCAACAGAAAACAGCAAAGGACCACACAAAGTCCAATAGAAAGCAATAAGGCACTAGGGTGGATCCCCTTCGCACCTTAGGATTCCACTGCGCTCGTGGCACAGGGTCAAGAGGCTTGAAGCTTAGGGTTTCCCTAAAACTACTACTGACTTAAAGTAAGAGAGAGAGGAATGATAAAGAGATGAGCTTACATCAGGAGCAAGTCCTGGGTATCAAACCAATCACCGAGATCACCAGGAGCCAAGAATCACCAAGATTCGGACCAAACGACTTCAAGCACCAACCCACCAAGAGGCAGATAGGTGCTCTGATACCACTATTAGGTATCTATCTGCCTCTAATAGATCGATACACGGAGTACCGAATACAAATTACAGACTTAAGAACCTATTATACAACAATGTACTCTAGACTTTTGCAAGAAAATAAAATACAACTCAATACAGAAATACAAGAAAGTATAACACAAAGAATATGTAGGGCAACAACCCAAAACCGAATATTGAAAAGATTCGGCTCAGGACCAGTAACCCCCTAAAGCACTGCAGTCACCAAAGAATCAACCAGAGAGCCTCAAGATAGCACCCACAAAGGCCACGCCGCATAAATCCCTCAGAATCCCAACACAGACCTTCCAGTCGAAAAACCCCAGAAACCCTAGAAAGGTACCCTCAACCCACAAACCCTATTTCACGAAGAAAACACAGAGTCTGTCCACAGAGTAGGTGAACAAGCAAGAGAACACTCAGATCTCACAGAAACACCCATGAATCACACAAAAATATCACGAGAGGGTGAGATTTCTAGAGAGAGATAGAAGCACAGAGCAATGAAGAGTTCGAGAGAGTAGAGAGAGAAGTGGAAGATCAGATTATGAATTAGGGTTTGGGTTAGGGCACCTTATAAAGGGTTAACCAACAGTTGGGATAAGGGAGCAAGATCGAACGGACAAGATCAGAAGAAAAGGATCCGCGGATATAATATTCAGATCCCGCAATCCAAACCCGCAACCCGAAAACACTGGACTGGATCACATGTTGGGCCTGTTGCATAAATGGACTGTACTTTTGGGCTTTGGATCATTAATAAATGGGCTACATAAATGGGCCAATAATATTAACATCTCGCCTTAGCTCCATCGTGGCCATATTTTGTTGTAAGTGATGGAGCCTAATTGATGTTGGATTGAATTCATAAATAGCTTAACCAAGTTAGGTTACATTGGACCTAGATAGTAATATGAGCTGATCGTAGTCTCGTAGAGAGTATCAATCGGTGGATAGCTACACAATAATCTACGAAATTTAGTATTCTAAACTAGTAAGGAATAAAAAATTATGTAGTATAAACTATAAAGTAATTAGTTTGGTCTCTTCAATATATTAAGTAGTCTTTCTAAACATTTTTTATACACAGATACTGCCACAAAATTTATATTGATTTAATACAGATTTGAACGTCAAAAAGGTTAAACTACAAGAAAATTCATGTTTATCAGTAGAATTTACCGACAGAAATGATTTTGTCATTAAATTTTACAGTTATCTATATAATATTATAGAATAAAAATTATTATTTTTTCTCAAATTATACCGACAGTTCACTGACAGTTTTAAATTACCGAAGCGAAATATTGCGTATTATTACAATATTTAGATTTTGTAGGTAAATATTTACCTATAATGATTTTACCTACGCTATATAATTATATTAATATTTACTTACAAAATTTTTCTTATAGATAAGCTGATTTCTTGTAGTGTACGATGTTCGCGTCCCTGTTATTGCTTCGTTTTGAAGATAGAAAATTTGAGGTGATAATGTGAGTGCGATACAAATCATGTGGGAAAAATAAAATTAATTATATTGCTAACTATATATATATATATATATATTTGCTTGCTCATATACATATATACAATGATAATATGCCAAAATATTATTGCCCAAATTAATGAAAATGTTACATTTTCACTAATTATTATTTATTACTTGATTGCCACTGAAATTATTTTGTTCTGAATCACGTGAACTCAATTTTCTTAGAAGAAATAATGGTGACGATGATTTTTTTTCTTAAAAAAAATAAAAATAGGAGCATGATTCTTCAGTTAATCATTTATTACTAAAGTTTTACACTTTTCAAAACTTTAGACAAATCATATCAAAAGGACAGATCGAATGATACATATCCCATCTTTTCAATTTCATATATAAAGTAGAAAACTTGGAAGTGTCAAAACAAGAACCACTAATGGCCCACCAAAATATGTCCCTAGTTACTCAAATCATTATGTCCTTGATAGTATTATTTCTTCCTTTGCCTTTTTCTCCTTTATGGTATATACTGAAATGATTATCTTGGATGGATTTCATTTTCAAATTTCTCTAGTATATTTTCTTGGGCTAAACCGATTGGGCTCCAAAAATAATGGCATGATCGCTACTTGGCTCAACCCGATCTGGTCCGGCCCGATTTTTGTCTTTGGACAGGTTGGGTCGGCGCGTTTGACGCCTCTAGTTATATAATCCATGGGTTGGAGTTCTCAAAAGCATGTCAATAACTATCAAATTATGATAATTCCTATTTTAAAACTCCACATATAGGAAGTTTTAGAATTAATTTCGTGTGATGTATATGTGGTATTTGTCAAAATTTGTACTTGTTTCTTTGAGCTAGAAATGGGCTTTTGTCTATGTTGTAAAAATCTCCGCCTAACCCCGATTAATCCCCGTCTAGGCGCTAGGTCCCCCTTGTTCGCCTACGATTTTTTTCTGATTAGGCCCGACATCCGCCCCGATCCTGCTAACCCCGCCAGCGGCTAGCCCCTGGCCTGCTGCTGCGAAAGACCTAACGTTTTTACAATATTGGTTTTTGTTCATCAAAAAAAAAAAAAGAAAATGGGCTTTTGTATGTGAGCTGGGGATACTTGTGGAAATAAGGTTTCATAATTAAAGCCTACATAAATGGGCTTCAGTACGGGCTTCCGGGTCATACTGTCTATGATTATAGATTAATTTTAAGCCCATATTTGAAAACACAGTCTGGTTTACATGATTCCCAGCGGTTTCTGGGTCAAAAGATAAGTGGGTTTCAAGCTGTGTCGGTGCTTCAGATATGTCATAGGTCCAGTACACATTCTCAAATGGGCTCAAGTTGCAAGACCAAAACAAAATATTATCAGTTCCATCAGATCCACACGAAAAACATTATGGGGCTTCATCGCTTTTACTAATATATTAGTGAAAACACTAACAATAATCAGGATATTGATAATCAGATAATGACTTTAGCCCAACTTTGGGAAAATTGATTTTCAGATAATGGATATTTGTATAAATTAATTTTTTGAACTAAGTAATTCTTAAAAAAAAAATTTGAAATAACTAATTTATCAAATTCAAATTTCATTTTTTACAATATATGAATGATGTGGTCTTATATGAGACCGTCTCATTAACTCAACTTTAAGAAACGTTTTCTACAAAGCACAAAATCTATTGGTTTTTCATGGGTATAGTTGGACACCTCAAATTGTCCAACTTCTCATTAAAACACTGTCATAAATCACCTTGTAAGACCAAAAGTCAATTTCGGTCCTCCAAAATCCAACCTTAGGATGATATCCTTCGGCTGCGGATAATTGGATATGAAACTCACTCAAAAAATCGGAAGGGAGTTGGATATTACTCAATTCAATAGCATCGAACAAGCCTCCATTACGCTTTAGGGTACTGTTGAATCAATACTAATGATAGATTTAATATAATCTACGAATTCAATGATCCCATTAGATAAGCCGCACAATCACACATAAAAATGAGAATAATATTACCTCTCTTATAGATGTTATATAGATTGCAACGAAATGAACTGTATCAATCTTGTACTAATAGTCGAATATTGTCTACACCTTTTTAAGGAGGATATACTCTGAAACCATGGTTAAGAGTCAATGAGATGAAATTCTACAGAGAATAGAATGTAGGAGCGCAAATTCTAAAAACATGAGAAAAGGTTACATAATAACTTCTATGTTTGATAATTTGCGTCATATTTGGATTTGTGTATTTGTCGAGACATAAAATTCATGTTATTCGTAACTGGATTTATTGAACCTTTGTGGGTGTCAATCCAACTAAAAATAAAATTACCTACTTCACAAATATGTATAGGTAAAACCGTAAAATCAACGTAACTCACTTATAACATATTAGGTTTGTTTCGTATCAATAATTTTTTTTTTGGTATTAGAGATACAATGCATGTGAATTGATGATATTACACAACACTACAAGAAAAATTCAGTTTCTTATAAAATAATCTAAAGGTAAATATTAAGATAATTGTAAAGTATAGGTAAAATCGTTGTAGGTAAAATAATTGTAGGTAAATATTTACCTACATAATTTAAAATTATTGGTAAATACATACAATATTTATGTCAACAAATATAAAATTATTAGTGATCTGTTGGTATAATTTGGGGAAAAATATTTATTTATTTTGTGAAAATTTTGTAGATAACTGTAAAATTTAGTTATAAAATCATTTATGTTGGTAAGTTTGAAAGTTTTGGAATTTTCTTGTAGTGGAATAAGGACAGTTCCATATAATTAATTAGCCCTTAATATGGATTCTTCCATGTAATGAACCATTGATTTAGGATGACTTATCACCTAAGATAACATTATATGATCCAATATCATTTATATCTTTCATGTATAATCGTATATTGGTTTGGATCCTAGGAAGACGGACACTTCTATAAGAATGTCGATCCTATACCGAATATATATCTGATATGTTACTTTATCCGATACTTTATGGATACTCCATGGCAGTGACGGATCCAGAAATTTAGAAATGGGGGTACGATATCTAAATAAACATATTGCACATAAATATTGTTTAAAATTTCATTAATATAAAAGGTACAGTTGTAACTAGTTGAAGTAAGACTATATGGGACCCCGTGCAATGCATGTGTTGTATATATGTGAGAACTCTCTTTTGTACAATGACATATGCATTTTCCGAATATGCGTGTTTATGAACTTTAACTCCCTATATTGTAATATTTATAAAATAGCATCATATGAGAAATGCTATTTAATATTTTTTATTGTAAAGTCAAAAAAAGAAAAAAAATGTCATACATTAGAATCATATAAAATACATTCAAGACTATATATTTGTCTTTGATATTTGGAAATTAATTTTTCATAAAACCATAAAAGGTGCAACTTCATTGCACATTATGTTCTTCAAGTATGGAGATTTATGTTATACTTTTTTTAAGGATATAATAGTAAATTTAGATGCATTTTTATTTATAAAAGTTGTTTGTATATGTAACTTGGGGCAGAGATTTTTGCAAGAGTTGATCGGGTAATAATACATGGAAAAATACATACATATATATATATATAAGAACTAAAATAGGAGACAACAAAACATAGTTTTGGTAACACTATTGATTTTATTATAATTATTTTTTTATAGATTTTACCATTTATTTTATTTATCCACTTTGTTACGTTCATTTTTAATTTTTAAAAAAATTATTTTGGAAATTTATATTGTATTACTTAAATTTTCTAATTATTTCTGTAAAATTATTGTGGAAATTTATATTGTATTACTTAAATATTTTAATTATTTCTGTACAAAACTATTTTTGTTATTTTTTAACGAAAATGGATTGTACCCCTACTTTTACAGATCCATGGATATAAGTACAATGGAAATAGATATAATTTATTTTATTGCTCATTTTTTTCTAGCATTTCTTTTTGTGTCTGTGGGTTATCACATTTTGGATTTGAGTATTTATGAAATTATGGTTTTTTGCACATGAAACATTGTTTTCTTAATTATACTTAGTACGTATGTATTTTCAATAATATAAAAATATATGATTTTATTTGTATATATATACCGTACCCTTAATCCTTATTCTTAAAATTCAAAATATGTCGTATTCCCATACCCGTGTCGTATCGTATCCGTGCCTCGTATCCGTATCAGTGCTTCATAGTTAATTGGATCCAATGACTCGTCACTGGTGTTCCCGTATTTTTCTAACAAAATACATTAGAAATAATTGAAGATAGTTTTATTATGATCTAAAAAGACAATATATCTTAATCCTAAAGTTTAGATTATACACTAATTAAAATATTATTTTTTTAATTAATACTACAAAAGTTTAAAATTCGAATGGTAAAAATTTCACAGATTTTTGCACAAAGTAAACAAGCTGGTTTTTCATGTTTACATCTTATGCCCATTTGAATGGCTCAAATTACGTTTTTCATGATTTTGAGTTGATATTTGAACTCGTAATTTACACGATTCAGTTCAAAATCAGGACCCAGCAATATGTGTCTTTCCCACATCGATCACTTGTATATAAGTCCAGTGAACCTAGTCCATCTGATCTAACTGAATTGACTAGCATGAGGATTCTTCCAAAAAAAAAAAAAGCATTTTTTGCCCCTGATTGAGCTCGATTTAGTACATTTGGAAAAAAAAATTAAATTAAATATATCTTGTTGATTGCTAAAATTTAAACCTTGGAAGTTGGATCCGTCTCCAACCACTAGGTTAGCTCAGTGTTCACGGTATTATTCGTAATGACCAAGCATGGGTTTCAGTACCTGCAATGATAGGGTCAAACTTTAAAAAATAAAAACACTTGGATTCGTCTCCACATGATAGTGAAACATAATTATATATATATATATATATATATATATATATATATATAAAAGAAAAAGACTAAGTTAATCGAGTTGGGTATACTTGTTCAAACTCAATTAAAATGCAATCAAATTCAATTTAATTAATAATCATATCAAATTCAAACCCAATTTTTTAGTACAAGATCCTTAGATGAGTGAGACTAGTAGAATTTATTGTTCTAAAGATCCCCGTCTAGCCACGATTAGTCCCCGCTTAGGCGATAGGCCCCCCTTATCCGACTTGGTTATTCTTCCGATTAGACCCTGCCTAACTCCGCCCATGTCCCGCCTAACTCCGTCCAGGCTCCGCTTAGGCGCTAGGCTCTAGTCTGCCGTCCGACTAACGCCTAGCGCTTTTTAGAACACTGGTAGAATTAATATAAGGATAATGGTCAAGATTACAAATGCTAACAATTGAGCTGCAATCAATTCCGAAACCCAAAAATTTTATGCTCGATAAAAAAAGTTTCAAGTAATTTGAATAGTAATTGTGCTCGTCCTAATTTGACTCATTTAGACATAAAAGGATTCGATTAAAAGTGACAATCAAACACATTATTTATTTACAATTAAATTTTCACATCTAAAAGTCAATTTAAAAGTTAAAACGAACCTCAATCTTCTTTGGTCAACAACATAAAATCGACATAAAGTTTAATGATAATGGATTCAAAAGCCACTAGTTAAGTAATCAATCTTGTTTTTGAGTCCACTCTTAATGAACACGGAATTAACCCAGTATTAAAATCTGAATGTGCCCCACATTTTCACATTTCGGCTAAGGTTGTCCTAATCAAAATTAGATTAGCTAGACAAATAATAAATATGATTTAGAAGGACCACATTGTACACGTTTTCAACCAGGTTTAATATTAATTAATACCTTCAAGTTTTATTAATTACTCTATATCTTGTCCAAAACAATGATATTATTTCGTACTACCGTATGATGCTGCTACATTACATCAGCTATTCTATAGTTACGAAGTCAAATTTAAATTGTGACAATCTCTAACACAACACGATTATCCAACCCAAAGTTAGTCAGAAAAATCCAAACACGAACACAACTGATACGAATCTGACATGATGTGTCTAAAACGTAGTTATTTTATATTTTAATTAACTTTTGATACATTTTAAGCATATCCAAAATCAACCCGATTCCAAAAATGAGCCCGACCCGATGACCCAAATTGTCACCCATATCAATTTGTTTGCATTTGAGAAGTAGATTAAATATGATAATTTATCATTCAATTTGTATATAATTTGTTAAAACGTGCTAAATAATAAAAACTGAAGCATGCACAATTTCAAGATATATAGATACGAGACCAGGATTGGAATAAACACATAGAGTAACTTTGAATTCCATTTCTAAAAGCTCAAATGATTTTGGTTCGCTAGCATAAGAAATCAAGTTTTAATATAATTTTTCATACCATACATATCTGAAGATTCCCTGCTACAAGAAGGGTTAAGGGTGACAACACTATTAGCAAAGATATTTGTACATCGCTAACGACGAATGAGATTTTCTATTCCAAAATCGTATGAATGTTTGAGACGTATATAATACTTATCATGTCAAATGTCTATGCTTGAAAAATAAGATATAATGACACAATTGCCCTATTTTTTAGGAAAGATCCCAACAAATATGCTCCCCCATTTTTCTAGGATTGCAAATACCTCCCCTCTTTCTCCTAGAATGCAAATATGCTCCCATCTTTGCAAATATGAAGCGTCTCTTTGCTTTTCTGCAACACATGTACACAGTTTCACGCTGCGACAGATGACAATATAGATCTCAAAAATAATTTGCAAACACAAAATCGCAGAAGAACCATAAGATGAAAACAAATTGCAACAACCAGAAGAACAATCCAAAGAGGAAGAAAAAAAGCAGAATCGCCAAAAACAACAAGAGAAATAATAAATAAATCGTATAAAATCATAGGAAATCGCAGCAAAAACAAGAAAAAGAAATCAAGGTAATCTACAACTATTGATCTCAAAGGCTTTATTTCATTAAAATCCATTGCTTTTGAAATATATTGTGTTTTATCTATTACTATTTTCATTGTCTTCTTGGTTTTAAATTTAAAAATAAAATATTTTCTATATATTTTGCATAAAATTGTGATTCTTGCTGAAATTGTTCATTTGAATTAGCTAAAATTGTTACTTGTAGATTCAATCGTTTCAAAATTATTTCAAATTTGTTTCAACAATGTTTATGCTTCATACAATGGTGTGCCAAACTTAACCATCTATTTTCAGCTAATACAATGTCATTGTTTCTCTTATTAATTTTCTAAAACTGATTCAAAAGTGTTTCAAAAATATTTCAAACATATTTCAATGTTGTTTTAAAGTTGTTTCCAACATGTTTTATAAATATTTTTGTTCTATATATGAAGTGGAATTGTGTCAAACACTCAAATTTAGCCATCTATTTGTAGTTGTTTTCAACTGATTGTTTTAGAGTTATCTTGAATTTGTTTCGAACATGTTTAAAGTGTGTTTCATTTGATACAATTTCACCGTTTCTCCTTTTAATTTCTAGAATTGTTTGAAATGTGTTTCAAAAGTATTATTTCAAACATGCATGTTTCAATTAATATAATTCCAATGCTACCTGCAGACACATGGATACAAATCTAGCAGTAGTATTCCACAATGGACAATGAGAGAAAAATAAGAATTATATCAAATTTGAAGTAACATGTATACTCATTCCAAAGGATTGCAATTTCAACAACCCTATTGAAATTTCGAAACATCAAACACAAATCAACAAAAATGAAGAAATAATGAAAATTAAATATCAACTAAGAAAACCTCTGCCAACATTAAATATTGAAAATGACTATAATTTGAAATAACTTAACTGTTTCAATTGTAAAATAATTCAATTAATGAGATAGCTCAAGTGTTTTAAAATTGTTTCATAATTGTTTCTTTCATGTTTCAGCACTGCTACGAAAGACAAATAGCAAAAACATAAAAAAATCAAGAAAAAGGTCATCGAAACGTATAAAAGTCAAAAACGGCGTGTAAAAGTCAAATGAGCGTAAAAATATCATTTCCCTCGGAATGTTGGTATTTTCAAGAATTTCTCGAAAATTAATATGATAAGCATTATATTGTTATACACGTGTCAAATATCTAAGCAATGGAATAAAAAATGAACACGAAATTGAATTACAATTTCACATATGTGCTAACGACCACTTAATACGCGGATGGGATCTTCTATTTCAGGATGGTGTTTCATCTTCTATTCCACCGCACGGATGATTGACACGTGTATATAAGTTACCATATTAATTTTGGGCATAAATCAAGGCTAAATTGTGGGGTTTTATATGGTAACTTTTATACACGTGTCAATCATCTATACGATGAAATATGAGATGAAACACCATTCTGAAATAGAAGATCTCATCCGTGTATTAAGTTGTCGTTAGAATATCCCATCCGCTTAATACGAAAACAAATTGTCACAGTAATTACAAAAAAAAAAAAAGAGGTTGCCAGACGCTAATAGTATTATTCATGAAAATTAAATTATGGATATATCTAGTATATCATCTATCAACACTTTTTTTTGACGACCCAGAGTATCCCACACCAGCCGAGGCACATACCTCATATTTCCTTCGAACTATGGAACATCCGTCCTTCTCATTAATAGTCCTAATCTCTGGGAGAAGGAATACAAACTCCAACTCCTTATTCCGTGATCCATCGGCACTAACATGATTAAAAAAATACACAAACTACAACTTTAGGACAATTGAAAATATACAATATAATATTCAAAACAGGATACAAAAAGTAACTTCAAAAGCTCTCTGTTTCCTCGACTTTGGACAGCAGCACTTTTTGTGCAATCATCAACTCACCAAAACGTTAACTACATATTTTAAAATATAAAAAAGCGACTTCAGAATACAATAAACACGTTTTCGTTGATGTGGGACCCAATAGTCAGCCTTCTTTACTAAGATTTGTCCACCTGGCATCAACACCCACAGTTATTCCGTGTTCGCGTGTCCACTTCGTATGCACGTGTTCCCCCCCTCTTTTCCCTTTTCCCACCCAATCATCAAACAGTATATAAATCTCTACATTCTTTCTTCTTCTGTTCTTCACTCTACATTAACATTCTTCGCCAGCTCATCACTCAAATTCCGAAAAAAAAAAAGGAAACATTTTCGATTAAGCTCAGAGAATCTAAATGGAATATTCGCCAATTTCTAATCATTCCGATAATTCCTACTCCTCACTGGAATTTCCCGAAACGACGACGTCGTCGTCCGCCAACTCTGGCGGCGACAATGTGGTCGTTCTGGCCTCGGCCCGCCCCAAGAGGCGCGCCGGGCGGAAGAAGTTCAAGGAGACGCGCCACCCGGTGTACCGGGGCGTGCGGATGAGGAACTCGAACAAGTGGGTGTGCGAGCTCCGCGAGCCGAGCAGGCAGAAGAGAATCTGGCTGGGGACCTACCCCACGCCGGAGATGGCGGCGCGTGCGCACGACGTGGCGGCGCTGGCGCTGAGGGGGCATACGGCGTGCCTGAATTTCGCCGACTCGGTGTGGCGGCTGCCGATCCCAGCGTCGAAGGACGCGAAGGATCTGAGGAAAGCGGCTGTGGAGGCGGCGGAGGCGTTCCGGCCGCGGGCGGACGCCGCCGGAGAGGATGTGGTTCTCCGGGAGCGGCGGATGGAAGAAGTGAAGCCGGAACCGGGTCTTTTTCCCGGGTTGTGCGATGTTTTGTGTGAGGATTTGAACGTGGCGGCGCTGGCGGAGGGGGTTCTGATGTCGCCGGCGCCGGGCTTGGGGTGGCGGTTCTGTTGGGATGAGGTGGAAAGCGAAGCTGAGGTGGAATTGTGGAGTTTTTGAGTTTTGGTAATTGGATAACAGGATAAGGCATAATTCATAAAAGTGCTGGAAATTTTATAAGTAGCTTTCTTTATGATACTATTGATATTATAAGGAAAAAGTGTAAAAGATAGTGCAAGTAGTCTGTAGTCAATAGTTTGGGTGGGACATTTGGGTTGGACAATATCACACATGCTTTTTTGAATCATGTTGTGGGGTTTTGTTTTGGTTAATTTGTGTAAAATATATGAGTGGAATTGAGCAAGTACAAATATATACTTTTAGTGCAATGATGCCACTTTGAGTCATGCTTTTATTTATTTTTTGTATCATAAGGTGGGGTATTGTTTCATTTTTTTTTAGAAAGGTATTGTTTAATTGTTGAATGTTGTGTAAATTGAATATTGAGAATGTTAGGGCGCGACTGGATATACTTTCGTTTTGAAAATTTCCATTTTGCTAGAGAATAGTGGTGGAAAAAAAATGAAAGAAAAAAAGATAAATTTTGATAGTGTAATTGGATGTGATATGAAAAAGTAATGATTAAATTTGATCTGATTTTAAAATAGTAAAATAATGATTGGATATGATTGGTAGTTAGAAATATGTGAGTGAGTGAATAGTAAAATTTGTGGGAGATTGTTTAATAATGGTTAGTTTTTTGTGAAAAAATGTGTAGATGTGATTGATAAGAGGAAAAATGAGAAAAAGTGAAAGTGGGAGAATAGTATACTTTATGAAAATTTTCATAAACAATCGAATGTTTGGTCAAAAAAATTCTCCAGCGGAACATTAATGGAATATTCCTCACATCCATGGGCGTAGCCAGGATTTTCGGCCAGTGTGGTCAGAAATTCTTTCGTTTTGGTAGGACGAATGTCGGGCCGATATTTTAAAAAAATAGAAAAAAGAGGCAAATATGAAGGTCGTACCTTACAACAATTCTTTACGGGTTTTCATACTCTCAAATTATGTTTTCTCTGTAATGAACTTTTTGGATCGGTGACTTATTCAAACATATATGCTAAATTAACCACCTTACAACTATTATTATTACGGAATAGACTTTTACAAAAATTCATTCAAAAATACTCCCCAAAAACTGTTCATTATCAAGTTTGAAACATATATATCTGTATATAACAAAGAAGATAATCATTTATCCACTCATATACCTTATTTGACCAGACAATTCTTAATATTTTGGGCCAAGACAGTAAGGATTATTAAGTTTTAAATTTTAACTCAATTTTTTTATTGAACTAGACCTTCGGCCAAACTTTCAGTGCGATTCAAATCAAATTTAACATGATCGCTCACAGATCCAGTGTGGTCCGCCGACCGCACTCGTCCCAAGCTAGCTACGTCCATGCTCACATCCAACTGATGTCTTACTATTTCAAAAGAACTATCTTATCTAGAGATGTCAATAAGGGCTCAGCTCTGAGGGTCGATCCTAGCCCAACCCTAAAAATTTAAGAATTGGGTTTATATATTATATGTCCTTATAACATGAAGATTTTTTTAGTCCGACCCTAATTGGCCCTAGGGCCGACTAGGGCTAGGGTCGGGCTAGCCCTTAGGGTTTTTCGCCAATAATTTTTTTTGTATTTTATAAATCTTATTTAAATTTATATATATAATACTACAAATCTAAATATTAATCTCGTTAATTTATCAAATATTTTTAATTTTGGCAAATTATAATTTATGAATATGAAGGAACATGATATTAAAATTCATGACTCAATTGTTAAGATATTAAATTGTTGATGTTATTTTATTAATTCATAATATTATTTAGAAGAAATCTTATTGATTGTTACTTAATTTTTATTAGATTATAGTATATATATATATATATATTAGTATTTGATCTGATTAGAAATATTAAATTTAGAAGGATATGATTTTAACCAAAAGAATAAAAAAGAATAAAATATTTATAGGGCCAGCCTTAGTTGGACCTGTAGGGCTAGAGCCTTTTAGGTCTCAGTCGATCCTTATTGACATCTCTAATCTTATCCCACCTAGGAAAAAAAATGAAGTTTTGTTTTAAACAAGTTTGACTATTTCTTTTGGGTTATCAATTTAGTCCAATATGTTTTTTGATATATCTAAAAACAACAATTCTTTATTTTATTTTATTTTTTAGAAAAGACAACAATTCTTAAATTATCTACAAGTGGCTTCCCATGTGGGTTAGTGGCTTAATGTGGCTCAATGTACATATCCTTTTAAAAACGAATTGTCCTATTCCTTGAGGTATTGGCTGCACTTTTAAGATAATGCTCCCTAATTTTGTGGATAGACTGTTGGTTTGAGTTGTATTAAAATGCACCACAATTGTGCAGAAAGGAAAAGAGATCAGGGCATCTACAATGTCAAATACTTAAAAACCTATAAAAGCTAACTTTTTGGTGGGACCTACAATATCATATCACCACATCACAAAAGCCTTAACTATAAAAAATCTCCACTTTTTTCTCACAATGTAAAAACCTCTCGACAATTCTTTTGTGCACCCCACCACATGAATTTTTCTTTCTTTATTTTAATTGTGAAGAAGGCAAGAAGCGGTACCGTTAGTATGGTACCGCTTTTTTGGCAAAGAAAAAAGCCTCATCCCCACAATGGGATTAGCTTTTAGTGGTAAGGTTTTTACTTTTAAAACCCCTCCAAAATGTTTGCAATGTGGATGCCCTTAGATTACAAAACAACACCCTTTTTACTTATTCTTCCCTATAGTATTTCAAATTCTGTGTTGGGTTACATTTTTGGGTCTAATTTTATCGTTCTACTTCCTATTGGATTACGCGGGATTACTAAATAAAATCTTTAAGGAGAGTGCTAACTTCGCACGTTGATATGTGCCTGTCTAAAATTACTTTTCTACCCTCGCCTATTCGAGTGAATGACCCGAATCGAGGTCATGGATCGGGTCGTCTACCCTTTTCACAGGCTAATAGAATGAGTTCGAGGCTAGCCGATACACTATGAAAGAAGCGAGGTCACGACCTCAAGCGAGGTCATGGATCGGGTCGCCTACCCGATCCACCCTAATAGAAAGGAGTTCGAGCTAGCCGATACACTACGTAGCGCGAGGTCACGACCGATCCGAGGTGGTCGTCGCGGGTCGCCGCCGACCCGACCCGACCCGTGATACGATGGATGGGTTTAGCCAGGTGGACCAATAGGAGGCGACGTGGAGTGAGGTTGTGCGGATCCGCACACCCGTCAGACGGATCCGCATTTAACCCGCACGACGGACAGAGAAACAGTGCTATAAATACGCCACTGCTCCAATGCTACAGTATGACATTTATTGCTATTCACCTCGCTTTACATTCACTAGCGACCTAACCCCCTGTCAGATCGACTTAAGCATCGGAGGTCTTAGCTGGGAACCCTCCCGGCTAGCCTAACGTTTATCCTGTCTTACAGACCCGAACCGAAAGTACCTAGGCTCGAGACGACCCGACCCGAAGTACATCTGATTTGTTCACACCCAAATCAGTTGGCGCCGTCTGTGGGAAAGCAAAAGTGAATATGGACGAGACCCCAGTGAAAGCAAAAGGGATACCACCTTGTGGACTAAACATGGAGGAGACACCAATAAGAGCGAAGGAAACAACACTCGAGAGATCCCCTTCGTTGTTAATTCAAGAGCAACATCAAAGGGAAGCGGAGGATCCCATGATCAATATGCGAACCAAATGACTTTAAGAAAATGTTGGAAAGAATGCTAAACGATAGGGAAAGAAAAGGCAAGCTCCCATGGTTTCTCCCAGGGGGGTACCTAAGATGCAAGAACCAACAAGTTGGCAGCAGATAGAGAGCAAGGCGATGCGGAGGAGGTGGCTAGTCACCAAGCGCCCCGAACGAGGCAGCCCGAGGCGAGACTAGGCGAGCTCCCTAGGGTGGCAGATATAAATGAACTCAGCGAGCAGATTGAGCAAGCTACTCGGAAGCTAGACCATTTGAAGAGAAGAGGGGCACTACCGCATTACAAAAAGAGGGTCCCCTTCTCCCCCAAATTTTGGCGTAGTCGTTACTATGAGTTTCAAGCTCCCGGATCTTCCTAAATACGATGGGAATAAGGACCTCAGAACACTTAACAGCCTTTTGATCACGTAATGCGCTTTATGGATTACTCGGATGCCATGAATGCTAGGATATTTATCACCACATTAAAGGGAAGAGCGCAAGAATGGTTCACGGGGCTACCCATGGGAACAAAGTGGTATCCTATGAGCAATTGGCAAGAAAGTTCTTATATCGATTCGCTAGTCGACGAGCTCGAAGGTCAGCGACCCACCTCTTTACAATCGACACAAGCGAAAGGCGAGCCACTTCGACTTCATTAATCGGTTTAATGACGAGGCGCCGAGGTGCAAGATATGAGGATCGATATGATGACAAATATATTGGTTCATGGTTTGAAAAAGGGGCACTAGCTTTACTTAGCTCAGAACCCCTCAAATGGATAAGGAGGAATTGATGGGGATGACCCAACAATATATCCAGGAAGAGGAGATGAATGAATCAAGGATCATGAATGGTCGAGAGGGTCGAGGTGCACGTAAGAAAAGATCCGAGAGAGAGACCTCGTTTTAAGTCTGAAAAAGACCATGAGCGAGGTCGAGATCAGGATCGATTGCGACCAATACGAGTTAGCAGATATACGCCGCTAAATGTTCCCCGAGTACATGCCTTGATGTCCATCGAGGAAAAAATATGTTAAAGTGGCCAAGAAAGATGAAGGCCATACCGGGTAAAAGAGATGAAAGAAAGTATTGCCATTTTCATAAAGATCATGGCCATGATACAGAAGAATGCTTCCAATTAAAAGAGGAAATAGAGCGACTCATGCAGCAGGGGTACTTGAAAAATTTTGTTAGAATGAGCAAAACTGAGGATGAGGAGCGAGGCCAGGGAAGAGTGGCGAGGTCAGGTTCTCCCCCGAGGCATAAGGCGCGAGGAAGGTCTGAAGCTCGTTTCCCTATAAAGGAAAGAGTAAAATCAAAGATCGCGAGCGATCCGGCGAGGCAAGACCGACAAGATGAAAATTTGCCAAGGAGGGGGTGATACATATGATCGCTGGAGGCCCGAGTGGAGGTGACTCGCAAAGCGCGAGGCGGAAGAGTATGCGGTCTTGCTCATACTCCCAAGAGGGTTCTCAATATTTTTAATGTCCATGAAGCAAATCCAATTACCTTTGATAATCGTGACCTTGTGGGAGTAGAAACAGTCAAAATGATCCAATGGTGATAACAATGGATATTGTGAACTTCGCAGACAAAAGACCTTGATAGATAATGGGAGCTCGGCGGATGTGATCTTTATGCAGTCTTAAGGAAGATGGAATTAGACGTCACAACACCGCAAAATCGGTGGATACACCATTAACTCGGGTTCGGGGAAGCGAAGTGATCCCGCTTAGGTACTATCGACCTTCCGACCTCGCCAGAATGGTCCCATGCCGAAAAACAGTTATGGTTAAGTATTTAGTGGTTGACGCCCGCTTGCATACAACGTCATTCTGGTAGGCCAGGTTTAAATCGGGTTCAAGCTATTGTTTCCACATATCATTTGAAGATGAAATTCCCAACCGCAAGTGGGATTGGTGAGGTAAATGGAGATCGAGAAAGGTGCAAGGAATGCTATAACTTGTCACCAAGAAAAAAGAAGGGAGAGCGGGAGATTAGAACAATTAGGCAAATTGAAAGGGAGGAGGAGGCGGAATGAGCAAGAAGGAGAAGGAGAAGTATAAAAAGGCTCGAGTGAGGGAGTATAGAATCGAGCCTCATGAGCAAGAGCAAGGTAGTCGAATGGATCCAAGCGACCGAGCAAGTCGACTGCATAGGCTCCCGGATGGATCCGAGCCTCGAGCTCCTAACTATCCAATTTTTGAAGGAGAATGCGGATATTTTTGCATGGAAGGCTACGGATTGCAAAGGTATTAGCCCGTAGGTCGTAGTGCATCGCTTAAATGTCGACCCGAGGTGAAGCCTATTAAAGCGAGAAGAAGCGAAGTTTCGGAGGAGAGAGGAATAGGATCATAGAAAGCGAGGTGAATAAGTCGCGCTCGATGCGGGCACGTTGTTGAGATCCATTCACCGAATGGTTATCTAATGTGGTGATTGTTCCCAAAACAAATGAGAAGTGGAGGATGTGTACGACTTTACCGACTTAAATAAAGCATGTCCAAAGATCCGCACTTTGCCTCGTATTGATCTCCTAGTGGACTCCACGGCAGGTGTGCTCTATTAAGTATGATGGACGCGTATCAAGGGTATCATCAAATTTTCATGGCGGAAGAGGATCGTGACAAGACCTCATTTGTTACCAAAATGGGGTGTATTGTTACGTAGTGATGCCGTTCGCCTTAAGAATGCGGGAGCAACTTATCAACGCCTAGTCAACCTCATGTTCAAAAGCAAGATTGACGAACCATGGAGGTTTACGTAGATGATATGCTTTGGTCAAGAGCGAGAATCGTGGGGACCATCCGGAACATTTGAAGCGAGCTTTCAACATCATGCGAAATTATGGAATGAAGTTGAATCCAACAAAGTGCACTTTTGGGTGCGAGGTGGAAAATTTCTCGGGTTCATGGTTAATGAGAGGGGGATTGAAGCAAACCCGGAAAATTAAAGCTATACTTTGGAGATGGCCTCCCCAAGGACCGTGAACGAAGTGCGGCTCAAAGAACACACGTGAAGCTAGCCTCGCTTAATAGGTTCATTTCGAGGTCACCGATCGTAACCTACCTTTCTTTGCTACTTTAAAAAATATGAAAAAATTTCAATGGACAGAAGAATGTGAGAAGGCCTTTGATGAATTAAAATCATATTTAAGCTCACCACCATTATTATCAAAGCCTGAAAAAGGGAAACCACTTTTTTTGTACTTGGCTGTTTCTAAGCGAGCCGTGAGCTCCTGTTAGTCAAGAGGAGGGGGCATGCATGCGGTTTATTATGTGAGTAAGATGTTGCAAGGAGCGGAAGAGAGATATTTAGAGACTGAAAAGTTGGCATTAGCCTTGGTGGTAGCAGCAAGGAAACTACGACCTTATTTTCAATCGCACCAAATAATCGTCTTAACAAATCAACCTTTGAGGCAAATTTTAGGGAGACCGGAGTTGTCAGGTCGCTTGGTTAAATGGGCAGTGGAGTTGGGAGAGTTTGATATCAAGTATCAATGTAAATCGGCAATTAAAGCCCAAGTTCTAGCTGACTTTGTTAGCGAGGCAATCGTAGAAGATTCGGCGCCCCCAAGACGAGGTCGCGTGGCTTTTACATGTGGATGGTTCGTCGCTGGCTAGTGGAGGTGGAGCCGGAATTTTGTTACAAGGACCTAACTTGTTTGAAGTAGAAGTAGCTCTAAAGTTGGATTTCGAGGTTACAAATAATGAAGCAGTATGAAGCCCTAATTCTGGGATGAAGCTAGCACATAAATGCGATGTAAGAAGGCTCGTGGCATATACTAACTCTCAGTTAGTCGCGATGCAGATGAAAGGCTCTTTCGAAGCCAAAGATAAGTCTATGTCCACCTACTTGAGTAGAGCTAAGAAATTAGTAGAAAATTTTGAAGAATTTCATTGAAACAGATTCCAAGAGAAGAAAATGAGAAAGTCGATGCATTAGCACGTTTCGCTAGTGCCGCCTCGAGGATCGAGTTCGAGGAAGGTGATAGTGTTAGTGGCGAAGCACTCAAGTGAACTCGGAAACGAACCTCTTGACCAATTCTCAAAAGAGACCTTAATTCTTCATATAGGGATCCAAGTAAAGTGGATCGAGGGGATTAAAGAGTTTCTTAAAACGGAGTTTTGCCAACGGATCCAAAGTAGGCTAGGAGGATACGGGCTAGGGCACCTAGTTCCAAATAATAGGAGATGAAGTGTATAAGAGGTCCTTTGGAGGACTCCTTTGAAATGTTTGTTGCCCGAGAGCGCAAGATGTGATGAGAGAGATTCATGAGGGAACTGCGGAAATCATTCGGGAGGTCGCCGCTAGCTCAAAAATACTAAGGCGAGGATTCTTTTGGCCTACTGTGATGAAGGATGCAGTTGAGTTCGCTAAGAAGTGTGACAAGTGTCAGTTCCATGCTAACTTAACTCATCAGCCAGCAGTACCCTTAGAAACAATTCCTATTGCATGCCCTTTCGACCAGTGGGGGATCGACATTCTAGGTCCTTTTCCTGTGGCAAGGGCGCAGAAGAAATTCGTGATAGTAGCAGTTGAATATTTTACGAAGTGGGTCGAGGCCGAAGCACTAGCTAAAATAGGTGAGCAAGAGGTCATGGACTTTGTATGGAAAAATATTTGTAGCCGGTTTGGGTTTCCTAGGATCTTAATTTCAGATAATGGAACGCAGTTCCAAGGAAGAAAAATACGAGCATGGTGCAAGGAAGTGAAAATCCAAAGAAAATTTCACTAAGAAGAGGTAATCCGCAAGCTAATGGACAAACCGAGGTGGCCAACAGATAATTCTCGCAGCACTTAAAAACGAGGTCAAAGTGCGGTGAAGACGTATTGGGTGGAGGAACTCCCGGTCCTCCTGGCATATAGACTACCCCAAGAACTTCTACGGAGAAACTCCATTCGGTTTGATGTACGGATCGGAGCAGAATCCCCCGTGGGAAATTGGGGAAGCATATCACAGGGATAGCTCATTACGACCCAAAGACAGAACGAAGAGGCTCGGAAGTTAGAGCTAGAAACAATCGAGGAAAAGAGGGATAGGGCCTTGGTTCAAATTCAGGCAAAAAAAAGGGAAGAATGCGGCGAAAGATATGATAAAAGGGTGAACGAGAGAAATTTTCAAGTAGAGACCTAGTTAAAAAAAAGTTGAAGTATCTAAGCATGTGGGAAAACTGAGGCTAATTGGGAAGGTCCTTTCAAGGTGATTAAGATCCTCAAGAGAGAACATATCGTTTGGAAAGCATGGATGGAAAAGAGCTTCCTAGGCCATGGAACATCCACAATTTGCGCAAGTTTTATACTTAGGTGAACTACTTGTAATTATTAGCTTGTTTTGACCGAATATATATGAAATTATTGGGAGGAAATACCCCCTTATTTTGACAGATAATTATCACTCAAAAGCGACCCACGAGGCCGCCTTCAAGACAAAGCGACCCACGAGGTCGCTCTAATTAAAAGCGACCCACGAGGCCGCCTTCACAAAGCGACCATGAGGTCGACTTCAAGTAAAATTTACCCACGAGGTCAACTTTAAAGAAGAGCAACCCACGAGGTCGGCTCCTATTAAAAGCGACCCACGAGGTCGCTCCTATTAAAAGCGACCCACGAGGTCGAAGCCAATGCAAAGCGACCCACGAGGTCGCAAATATTAAAAGCGACCCACAAGGCCAGCTTCAAGACAAAGCGACCCACGAGGTCGCCTCCTATTAAAAGCAACCCACGAGGTCACTCTCCTATTAAAAGCGACCCACGAGGTCATCTTCATGCAAAGCGACCCACGAGGTCAACAAATATTAAAAGCGACCCACGAGGCGGCAAGACAAGCGACCCACGAGGTCGCCTCCTATTAAAAGCGACCCACGAGGTCGGCTCTCCTATTAAAAGCGACCCACGAGGTCGCCTTCAAAAAAGCGACCCACGAGGTCAGCTAATATTAAAAGCGACCCACGAGGCCGCTCCACTAAAAGCGACCCACGAGGTCGCCATGCAAAGCGACCCACGAGGTCACTAATATTAAAAGCGACCCACGAGGCCGCTCGATTAAAAGCGACCCACGAGGTCGGCTCCTATTAAAAGCGACCCACGAGGTCAGCTAATATTAAAAGCGACCCACGAGGCCAGCTCCAATTAAAAGCGACCCACGAGGCCAGCTTCAAGTCGAGATGACCTGCGAGGTCGCCTTCAAGTAAAATCGACTCGCGAGGTCAGTCTCAACTAAAAGCGACCCACGAGGTCAGCTTCAAGTAAAATTGACCCACGAAGTCAACTTTAAAAGAAGAGCAACCCGCGAGGTCAGCCTCGATTAAGGGCGATACGCGAGGTCAGCTACAAATAAAAATGATCTCAAAAAAGAGCACGTCAATTAAAAAGTGACCCACGAGGTTAGCTCAAGCAAGATCCATGTAAACGACTAGCAAATATGGTTGTAATAACTAAAAATGGGGAAAATCAAAACAACGGCGATAAAGCGAAATCGGAGACTTGAGCTCATTCATATCAAATATTTTCATACATCATAATACCAAAAACGAGGTCAAAGACTAGCTCATTTACAAAACAACTTAGACAAACGAAGTGCACAGTTTGGTATTCACGATGTGTTTCACATGGAGCATTGAGCTCATTTACAAAAGAAGGAAGTAAAAACTAAGGTTATTCTTCCTCATCATCATTATTAGCTTCAATAGTAGCGGGGGGTGGAGGTTGTTCTCAGAAGCAAATGATGTGCGAATGCATAAGATTGGTCTACTCATCCGTTTCTTCAGCCTCTTCCACATCGTGCACGACATCAAGTCCTTCCTCCTCCTTAGCTTCGCCCTCACGCCTTTCTCCGGATCATCCGTGCGGAAGCGATCAAGTTTATCTTGATCAAAGTCCTCCTGAAAGCATTCTCCCGTAGGCTTGGTCCTCGCATCGCTCGAAACCTTGAAAGAGATAGACAAAGAAAGACGACGTGCCACTAAGGTTTCGTAGGAATGGGAAGTTAGAAAGGACTTCACGCCCTCTTCGCGAGCCTTTTGAAGAGCGGAAGTATATTATAGCGAGTTCGTATATTCCTGATAGCCCTCCTTGCGACCCGTATCGTAGGTCTCTTTCAGCTCGGATTCGTGATTTTCTTTCTGCTCCTTCAGTTTGTCGCGAGCTGCATTAACCTCTTGTTCCAGACCCTGGGCTCGGATCACGAGCGCAGTATTCTCCTGAGATAATTTTTCCTTGGCAGCCTCGGCCTCGCGAAGAGCCTTCGAAAGCCTCTCCACTTCGTTTTCCCGCGCATCGAGGGATTGCTTCCAATTAGCAGCACGAAGGGAAAGGTGGTGTAGGAGGGCATTATTCTGTAAATGAATTAAAAGCGAGGTTAGAAAGAGAGAGAGAGAAAAATTAAAACATGTATTAAACGAGATAATGGACTTTTACCGAAAAAGTATTGTGGGCTATGTATTCTTCCAGCCGAGTAAACTCAAAAGGTATCAAAGCAAATTGATCAAGATCGAGGAGAGTATGTTTGTATAGCTCGAAAGAGTCCTCTCCAAAAGATGAGTATCGAGGATGAGCTTCGTCCGTTAATTAGCCAATCGGGGACGGTGAGGAGCAAAATGAGGCGTTGAAAGTGGAGGACAGCTTGAGGAGAGATCTTTGCCTTTCCATCTCACGCATCTCGGCGAGAAATGTTTCTCACATAACTTGAGCCATTTAAGTTGAGCTTCCATCTCGGGTCGCCGCAAGTCTCCTCGTCACCTTGAATTTCAGTCGCTTGCCGACACGCCTAAAGACGACCCGAGGCGAAGCCTCTTACTGAGGGCTCTTCGCGATCTTTACCCGAGAATCCCGATCATGCGAGACTTGTGGGGCTTCCGAGTTTTTCTTTGTGGGACTTTCCTTTCGGCGAAGCCTTCAACATTTTCACCCCCGGCTAGAAGTAGGGCGGGAGGGGTTAAGCGAGCCGGGGTAGTGCGGCGGCTCGAAAAGTATCAAGATCATCCAAAGACTCGGTCGAAGAATGAGTGAGGCCCCAAGAGGTCGGAGGAACACGGCTCAACCCGAGACAAAGACATGGGTGGTGGTGTGTTTCGGAGCGATTGGAGGTCGTTTTTTCATCGAGAGTAAAGCGCGCCTGTTTCTTTCAATTGCTTAGCTATTAATGAGTCATGATGTACATCTCTCGAAAATAGAAAAATTGTTTAGAATAATGTGAGTAAACTATACGAGCAAGCAATTAAGTAAAAGAATGGAAGATTACCCAAACTTAAAGAAGGCAAGCCGGGCGGGCTAAGGTCCGCGAGAGAAAGAACCTCTTCTGGTTAGAAGCTTCTCCGACAGATACCACTCGTGCATAGCACATCCTCGGGCCGAAGTCATCCTCCCAAGTGACCGGCGAGGTCACGAGGTGAGGACGGGTAGCTTTCCACTCGAAAGGAACCTCCCAAGGGGTCTCTACTGGGGCTCTAATGTAGAGAAATTTCTCTTTCCAAGGCCAAACAGAGGTAGAGGTAGGTGATGAAGAAGCTTACGGTTAGGCCGTGGGAGAGGTAGAAAAAGCCTTTCTCACTTGTGGTTGGAGAGGAGTTAATGGAATAAAGGGCCCAAAAATGGGGAAAGGAGGTGACACCTCAAAATGTTTCATTAATATCGCAAAACTTAAAATATGACGATAAGCGTTCGAACTAGTCAAGGACACACTCTGACCCTTTAAGATATTTACAATAGGGCGAGCTAAAGGAAAACGTAAACCCGCCTCAAAAGTTGTAGCAAATGGAATGACATACAACGGGAGGTGGTTTGTTTATACTCATTTCCTACCGGGGATAATTATTTGAAAATTTGATGGAATAAAAAATCGGTCTCTAATCTCGCTATTTGGTTCCTGTTTACAATAGAACGAATCAAAGCCCAAGGAGTCAAACTCTAAATTAGGATCTATGGGGGCATCCTCCTGGATTCGTCGGTAGGGTCCAAGTCGAGACGGGATCCCCTGGGGAGGCACGGACCTAATTGGGCTAGCATCTAGAATACGAGCCCCATTTAGAGGATCGATGTCGAACTAGACTCCAAGTGGAGCTTGAACTTGAACTCGAACCGCTCGAGCCCGAGTCATGAGAACCTAACGCACTGTCGGAAGGCATAACAAGAAGAAGGAAGAAAAATAAATGAAATAAGGAAAAATATTAATAAGCGAAGTGAAACTAAGGGCTACCTCGAGGTGGGATCCGACTACGTGAAGAAACCCTGGACGGTATCGGAGCTCGCTCAATCGGAAATATTTTTCACCGCGATGAATGAAGAGTAAAAATGTAAACTCCAAGACTTAGTATATATATAGCGGAATGGGCGGGAAGATCGAACGGTTGGGATGAAAGAAACTTTTCAAATTCAACGGATCGATTGAGAGTTACCATAGTAATTAATTACTAAAGTAATCGGGAGTAATGATATGTGCCTGCTAAAATTACTTTTCTACCCTCGCTTATTCGAGTGAATGACCCAATCGAGGTCATGGATCGGATCGTCGTCTACCCTTTTCACAAATAGAATGAGTTCGAGGCTAGCCGATACACTATGAAAGAAGCGAGGTCACGACCGAAGCGAGGTCATGGATCGGGTCGTCTACCCGATCCACCTAATAATAGAAGGAGTTCGAGCTAGCCGATACACTACGTAAGCGCGAGGTCACGACCGATCCGAGGTGGTCGTGCGGGTCGCCCAAGCGACCCGACCCGTATACGATGGATGGGTTTAGCCAGGGACCAATAGGAGGCCGACGTGGAGTGAGGTTGTATGGATCCGTACACCTCAAATGCGGATCCGCATTTAACCCGTGAGACAGAGAAAAGCATGCCTATAAATACGCCACTGTTCCAATGCTACTGTATGACATTTATTGCTATTCACCTCGCTTTACATTCACTAGCGACCTAACCCCAGATCTTGACTTAAGATCGGAGGGTCTTAGCTTTAACCTCCCATAGCCTAACGTTTATCTCTGTCTTTACAGACCCGAACCGAAAGCACTTCCAGCCGAGACGACCTGACCAAGACATCCGATTTGTTCACACCCAAATCACACGTCTTAGGAATGAATCTATTTGTTTTTAAACTTCCGCAAATTTTCCAATTGGGTGCAAGAATCCCATACCACACCAATAATAATATTACATGTGAGATAATATTTGTTAAATTCGGATGATCACAACTATTAGTCATAAAAATTAAATAATCTATATATTCAATGTATCATCTACTCGCAATAACATCATAAAACATTAACAAAAAATAAAAAAATACAACATTTAGGACAATTGAAATATAATATAATATTCAAAACAGGCTAGGATACAAAAAGTCCTTCAAAAAAGTTTTCTGTTTCCCCGATTTGGACAGCAGTAGTCAAAATCACTTTCTGTGCAATCATCAACTCACCAAAAAGTGACAACATATTTTAAAATAAAATGCGACTTTCAGAATACAACACACACGTTTTCGATTGATGTGGGACACATTCATAAGCCTTGTTTACTAAGATTTGTCCACCTGGCATCAACACCCTCAGTTATTCCGTGTGCACTTCGTATGCACGTGTTCCCCTCCTTTTTCCCATTTCCCACCCAATCATCAAACAGTATATAATATTTAGTTATTTACGTTCTTTCTTCTTCACACTCTACATTAACAATATTCTTCGTCACTCAAACTCCGAAACAAATAAATAAATAAATAAGACATTTTGGATTATTTAGCTCAGAAAATCTAAATGGAATATTCGGCAATTTCTAATCATTCCGATAATTCCTACTCCTCACTGGAATTATTTCCCGAAACGACGACGCCGCGTCGTCCCACAATCAGTGCAGCGGCGACGACGTGGTCGTTAAAGCCTCGCCCGCCCCAAGAGGCGCGCCGGGCGGAAGAAGTTCAAGGAGACGCGCCACCCGGTGTACGGGCGTGCGGATGAGGAACTCGAACAAGTGGGTGTGCGAGCTCCGCGAGCCGAGCAGTGCAGAAGAGGGTCCGGCCGGGGACCTACCCCACCCCGGAGATGGCGGCGCGTGCGCACGACGACGGCGCGGCTGGCGCCGAGGGGACAGATGGCGTGCTTGAACTTCGCCGACTCGGTGTGGCGGCTGCCGGTCCCGGCGTCGAAGGACGCGAAGGATCTGAGAAAAGCGGCCGCGGACGCGGCGGAGGCCTTCCGGCCGAGGACCGCCGCTGCCAGAGAGGATGTGGTTCTCCGGGAGCGGCGCGTTGAAGAAGTGAAGTCGGAGCCAGGTTTTTTTCCGGAGCTGTACGATGTTTTGTGTGAGGATTTGAGCATGGCGGCGCTGGCGGAAGGGGTTCTGTTATCGCCGCCGCCGTGCTTGGGGTGGCGGTTCTGTTGGGATGACGTGGAAAGCGAAGCTGAGGTGGAATTGTGGAGTTTTTGAGTTTGGGTTGATATTAGCAGTACTGGATAACAGGATAAGGCAAAAAAGTGTTAGAAAATTTATAAGTAGCTAGCTTTCTTTTTTTTAATTATTATTATAATGAAAAAGTGTAAAAGAAAGTACAAGTAGTCAATACTTTGGGGTAGGACATACTGTTGGACATAATCACACATGCTTTTCTGAATCATGCTGTGGGGTTTTGTTTTGTTAATTTGTGTGAAATATATGAGTGGAACTGAACAAGTACAAATATATACTTTTAGTGCAATGATACCATATTAATTTTGAAGTATAAATCATGCTTAAATTGTGGGGTTTTAGTATAGTAATTTCTATAAACGTGTTAATCATCCGTGCAGTAGAGTAGGAGATGAAATATCATGTTGGAATAGAAGATCTCATCCGGGCTCAATGTACATATCCTGTTAAAAAGTAATTGTCATATTCCTTGGGGTATGCCGGTATGGGCTGCATTTTTAAGATAATGCTCCCTAATTTTGTGGATATCACCTCAATTGCGCAGAAAGGAAAAGAGATCATATTACAAAAAAAAAAAACACCATTTTTACTTATTCCCTCAAGTATTTCACATCAATCTGTGGTTACATTTTTGTGTCTAATTTTGTCGTTCTACTTCCTGTTGAATCCTCGAGGATTACTAAATAAATCCGTAAGGACAGTACTAACATCGCATACCTCAGGAATGAACCTTTTTGTTTACGAACTTTAGCAAATTTTCCCAACAATGTTAAGGATTTTATCTGCGCAGTTCGACTTGGGTAGTTCGAAAATAAAAAGGAAAAAATCATAGTTCTAACCCAGTTAGCCTTTTTGAGAAAAGACCAAATGTCAGAAAAGAAAGGCTGAAGAAGCTGATGAGATTTGCGAAATAATCAAAAGGAGTCTGACATTGGTCCGAGCCTCATTCCATGTAAAACGTTGCAATTCCAAGTACATGGAGTTTTTTTTTGTGATAATTATTAGATACTTCTTGTGATTTTGCTACTTAACGAACAGAATGTGTAAGTATGCATTTTATTTTTGGGAAGATATTGGTATGAGAATATATTAGATGTTATATATTAATATGTGTGATATATGGTGCTTTGAAAATGTCTATATTTTATATAATAATAGCATGAGATAAAATGAGCATGATGTGAATACCTTTTATTGATTGTGGTTATGACATAATGTAACATGTGGTTGATCGTTGGGGTGAATTCTTTAAGTTTTGATGGATTTGAAAAGAAAAACAAAAGTTATTGGTTCTTATAGGCAATCCCGTGATATTCTACATGGCCTGTTCCATTCTATATATCATCTATGATACATTGAATTTTTTGGAAGCCATTATGTAGTGTGTGTTTCTTTTGGGAGAATCGAATAGGGATAGTAATCTCTATTAAATTTTACAAGAATAATACCTCATATGGTGATGATAATTTTCCAAAGTTAGCACCTTAATCTTCTTTTGGACACTTTTTCACTTTAGTGTTTCTTTTTTTTTTTTTTTGAAAACAAAAAGAAGATACTAAAATCACATTTGGCTTCAAATATAATCCGTTGATTTGCCCTCATTTGGTGTGACAAATAGCAACTTGGAGGTTATCATCTTTGTTATCAGTGTTAATGTGTGTGACCATGAAATGGAAAATCAATGTTCTTATTTTGGCATGCCAAAGATGTAAAATGAGATTATGATATTTTGTACTAATTCTTTATTACTTTTTGCACAAATTGTTTTACTACTTTATGTCTCAGTGAGAATGAACTCATTAAAATATTTATATAACCATAACCTTAAATATTTAAAAGTGTGGGAGTGTCTAATCAAAGTTTTATTGTCTAATAATTTTACTTCTGTTGAAGTAGATAGATATGCTTTTACAAAACCTAATGATAATGAATATGTAATTATTTGTTATTTGTGGATTGCATGCTCACATTTGGTTGTAAACTTTATTTAATAAAACTAAAGAGTTATTTGCTTCTAAATTTGATGTGAAATATACGGGCGAAGCAAGTGTAATATTGAGTGTTAAAATCATAAGAGATCATGATATCATAATGTTATCACAAGAATATTATGTTGAGAAACTTCTTAAAATGTTTGAACATTTTATGTCAAAACTGTGAGTTAAGAAGTTTGGACATTTCGATGTCAAAACTGTGAGTATTCCTTATATTGTTAACACTCAATCAAGGAAAATCTTGGGGATCTTGTGGCTCAATCTGAGTATGCATAAAATATTGGGAGTATGTTGTATTTGATGAGTTTTTCACGAATTTACATATAATCCCAACCGTGATCATTGGGTTGCTTTAGTTAGGCTAATGAAATACTTGTGAGGTACGATAAGTTGTGGTATTCTTTAAAATAGAATTCCCTCCGTATTAGAGAGATTTAGTGATGCTAACTCGATTTATGATTCAAATGAGATAAAATCCACTAGGAATTATATATTCACCTTTGGTGGAGGTGCAATTACTTGGAATTCGGCTAAACAAACTATCATAGCAAAATGTACTATGGAGTAATCTAAGTTTTGTTGGGTAAAATTTTCTGGTGTATGGTTTCTGTCTTTGGAAAATGGCTGGATTTAGTGTATGGTTTAAGTCGAGGCGATTTCGAATCGATCTCATAAGACGAAACGCCCGTGCACCGAGTGCTTACGGTTCCGGCGTTCGCCTCTAAGATACAACGACTTTTACGTCTCGAGTTTACAGCAAGACTTGCAAACTCGAAACACAAATAACAACTAAAAGTTCGAACTTTCAAGCTTTGAACGAAAGGGAAAATCAATATGCTCGTATGATGCAAATGACCGGTTATTATCCGAGTTTTTTCGTATTCAAATCATCTCGGGGCATCAAAATTATAGGCAACGGCGTCCGTGACGGAAAATCGCGTATGTATGATCGAAAAGGCACATTTTCATTTGAACAGACGCACTGCCTTTGCAGAGAGAGCACGGCACAAAGACGGGCGTCGCTGCCCCGTGCGTGCGTGCTCAAACCTTCTCGGCACCAAAGATGACCCGACGCACGGGCGTGCGCCCGCCTGCCCGTGCGTGTAGGCGCGCACCCTCGGCAGTAGCACGACCCGACCCACGGGGCGTGCTCTGCCCGTCTTGGCGGGCCGAAAGAAACTTTCCCACGACGCTTGAAGGTTTTTGGTCCAAAAATTAATTAAATATTTTAAAGGTTTTTGGTCCAAAAAGAATAAGGGCCTTGAAGCCCAAGCCTGCACTCCACGACCCACGACCCGCGACCCGACCGGACCGGGCCGGGCGGCCGGGCGGGCGGGCGGCGGCGCCAGCAAGCGCGTGTGTTGACCAAACCCACAAGACATGTAGTCTTCTCCCTTTAAAAACTTGGGTGCCCCCAGGGCCCAAACCCATTTGTCCAACTTAGGATAAATAAAGTGTGCAACTTTATCTCCTTTTTCCTATGTGGGATGGAGCATCTCTCCTCCCCCACATTTTCCATTTTCCATACCATTTATTTGTATTAAGTGGCTAACTTTCTTGCATTAATTTCTCATTCACCCTAATCGGTTTGAGAAATTCCAAATGCCATTCTCATCTACTCTCTTAGTAGAATTTTTACAAATAATTTAATTCCATTTTTCACAAATGGAAACCACTTAATTAATTGGTCAAAATCGGGTCAACACCCCATTTATCAAAAGACCAATTCCAACAATCCCCACATGAATGAAATTAATGCATGCGTGTATGCAGATTCGCTTGAAAGTCTCGGCGAATCGTTATTGCATCGAGGATAGGTAGCTTGTGGCTTTGAACCTTCCTTAGTAAGGTACTATCGGATTTACTAGCCGCTAACTTAGTGACGCGATGTCTTGAACTACTCACCGTTTGTGTAAACCAAGACAACAAGATTTACACAATAACAACTCTAACACTTGTTGTTCTCACGTTGTGTCCATTTCGCCTGGACCATATCTTAGATTCATAAGTGTTTCTTTCGAAGCGGCCATTACTTCTCACTTATATAGGTGATCTCCTATTGAAGAGTATCTGCCCATACTCCACCTTTCGGTATAGGAATCATTAAAAGTTTTAAACTTAACCTCACCACATTCAAGCAGGTTTAAATACATTTGGATGTATCGAGAATGAGCTAACACATTTTCCAAGTGTTCAAATTTGAACATTCATAACTTAGTTGTCCCATTGAACCAAGGTCTTGGGATCTCCAATTCACAAGGTTGGGTTACCACTATGAACATTCTTTAAGTTGTGGATTTTAAACCCATTCCCCTTAACAATTTATACATTGATCTCGATTAATGCCTTTCGTAAATGCGGATCCGCAAGGTTTTCCTTTGACTTTACGTAGTCAACCGAAATAACCCCATTCGAAATCAACTGTCAATGGTATTGTGTCTCCGACGTATATCTGACTTACCATTATACATACTTTTCTTTGTGCCCTTCCGATTCTTTGATTGACTATCACGTGTATCAAAACAAAGCAGTACAAAGCTTATTCCAACAAGGAATATCCTCTAAGAAGTTTCTAAGCCATTCTGCTTTTCTCCAGCTTTATCCAAAGCAATGAACTCGGATTCCATAGTGGATCGAGCTATGCATGTCTCCGCTTAGAAGACTTCCATGACACCGCTCCTCCACCTATTGTGAAAACAAATCCACTTGTGGACTTGGAGTCTTTTGTGTCGATATCCAATTGGCATCACATTATCCTTCTATCTTTTGCTTTGGATATCTTGTATAAAGTATTCCATAATTCATGGTATACTTTAAATATCTAAGTACCCTTGTCACGGCTTTCCGGTGATCCGTATTGGGTTACTTGTGAACCTACTTAGTTTGCTCACCGAATATGCGATGTCCGGGCGTGTCGATTCGTTAAGTACATCGATCCGCCAATTACCCTTGCATATTCCAAATGTGAGAAACTGTTCGCCTTATTCTTGGCCAAGTGTAGACTTAGATCTACAGTGTCTTAGTGCCGAGCGCCAAAAAGCATTAAACCTTCCGAGTATGCTCTCGACATAATGGGACTCGTGAAGACAATTCCATCCGAAGTTCTGAGATTTTAATCCCTAATATAACATCGATAATCCCATATCTTTCATGTCAAAGTTCTTCTTTAACATGATCTTAGTCTTCATGATTAAATCATGACTACTTCCCATAATCAACATATCATCTACATAAAGGCATACTATGACGTAATCATTTGTAGTACCTTTAATGTAGACGCACTTGTCACATTCATTGATCTTGAAACCATTTGACTTCATAGTCGAGTCAAACTTTTCGTGCCATTGCTTAGGTCTTGTTTTAGTCCATAAAGTGACTTAACAAGTTTACACACCTTTTGCTCTTGACCGGTGCAATGTACCCATCGGGTTGTTCCATATAAATTTCCTCTTCAAGTTCCCCATTCAAGAAGGTTTTTTTAACGTCCATTTGATGTATCTCAAGGTTATGCAAAGCTGCGTAGCAATGAGAACACGAATGGACGTAATCCTCGTGACAGGAGAATATGTATCGAAGAAGTCATATCCCTCCTTTTGTCTAAACCCTTTAGCTACCAATCGGGCTTTATACTTATCAATAGATCCATCCGCTTTATACTTCCTTTTAAGGATCCACTTGCATCCCAAAGGCTTGCAACCCTACGGAGATCAACCAACTCCCAAGTGTGATTTTGCATGATGGAATCTATCTCATTATTGATAGCTTCTTTCCGGAGAGGAGCTTCGGACTAGACAATGCTTCTTGAATAGTTCGGGTTCGTTTTCTAACATATAAGTTAGAAAATCAGGACCAAAAGACTTAGCTACTTTTGTCCTTTTATCGCGTCTTAGTTCCTCTTCATCATCACTTTGAGGTAACCTTGCGCTTTCATAAGTCCGTTTACTCAAACTTTCTTCTTTCCGTTCTTTGTTCGGATAGATATTCTCGAAGAATACAAAGATTCCGATTCAATGATCATACCTTCATTTATATCGGAATAGGCCGACTTGTGCACTAAAAAAGCGATATGCACTACTATTGTTAGCATATCCAATGAAAGCACAATCGATCGTCTTCGACCGATTCTTACTTGTTTTGGCTTAGGCACTTCGACTTTAGCCAAACACCCCCACACTTTAAGGTATTTGTATGACGGTTTACGTCCCTTCCATAACTCATATGGAGTTTCATTTTTACCTTTGTGTGGGATCTTATTAAGAATGTAGTTTGCGAAAGTATGGCTTCCCCACAAATTTTGGGGTAAGCGAAACTTAGCAACATCGCATTCATCATCTCCTTAAGAGTACGATTCTTGCGTTAAACACCATTTGATTGAGGTGAGTAAGGTGCGGTCGTTTGATGAATTATACCCGCTCCGAACAAAATTCTTCAAACGGAGCAACATACTCGCCTCTATCACTCGAATCATCTTAATTTTCAAATTAAGTGATTTTCAACTTCATTCTTATAAGTTTTAAAAGCTACTAAAGCTTCATCTTTGCTTTTCAAAAGATATACATAACAATATCTTGTGCAATCGTCTATAAACGTTATGAAGTACTTTTTCCCACCTCGAGTTTGCACAAGTTTTAAGTCACACACATCTGTATGAATTAACTCGAGTGGTTTGGTACTTCCGTTCTGAATGAAATGTGCGATTGCCTTGCTTTTTTGCTTCAACACAAATTTCGCATTTGTCTTGTGAATCGGTTTTAAACGTAGGTATTAATTCCAGATTCACTAACCTTTAATTGTGTTGAAGTTTACGTGTCCTAATCTATCATGCCATAAATTAGAACAATCCAACAAGTAAAAATGCGTAAACGTTTTATTCTTCGCCTCTTGGCGGAAAACCCATTACTGGACATTTTGAAACAGGCCCTTATCAAGGTAACCTTTACATAAAACCCACCATTCTTGGTCATTACAAACTTGTCGGATTCAAACACTAGTCTAAAGCCGGCGCTTGCTAAGCAACGGACCGAAACCAAGTTCTTGCGGATGTCCTGGGACATGCGGCACATCTACAAGCGTAAGCTCCTTCCCTGAAGTCATCTTGAGCACCACCTTTCCAAGCCCAACGATGTTGGAAGTCGAGGAGTTCCCCATGAACAACTTTCTTCCATTGATCGGAGTGTAGGAGAGAACATCTCCTTATCGGCACATATGTGACGAGTAGCCCCCGATATCTATCCACCACTCCTCGGGTTATCCACCATATTGGCTTCAAACACAACGGCGGAGAGATCGAGCTCCGACAATTCTATTGGAACCGACTTGTCCTCCGTCACATTGGCTTGTTGGTTGCCACCTTGATTTCCCTTCTTCGGTGTCGGCAATCCTTCGCCATGTGGTTCGGTTTGCCACAATTGTAGCAATTTCCTTGAACTTTTTGGCCTTGCCTTTCTCCTTCCCGGAGTGCTTACGTTTCTTGCTAGTGCTCGACTCGGCAAGATTGGCCTTAGCCTCCATTCCGTATTCTTGGTTTTAACATCGATTTCGGTTGTCTTCTTCAATGCGGCGAACAATCGAGATCCTCAAGCCCCATCTCTTTGCGCTTGTGCTTGAGGTAGTTTTTGAAGTCCTTCCACAATGGCGGCAATTTTTCGATAATTGCGGCCACTTGAAAGGATTCATTCAAAAGCATCCCTTCGGCACTAAGTCGTGAAGGATGATTTGAATCTCTGAACTTGGGCGATCACCGCTTGGTGTCAACCATCTTGTACTCCAGGAATTTGCCGACAACAAATTTCTTTGTGCCGTGATCTTCCGTCTTGTATTTCTTCTCCAAGGATCGCCATTGATTCCGCGTCTTGAACGTGCTATAGACATTGTATAGAGTGTCGTCTAGCTCGTTCAAGACGTGAATGCGACATAGAAAATCGCCGTTATGCCAAGCATCCACGATTCTCCGGTTGTTGTCAACTTCGTCTTCTTCAACTGCAGAGGGGATCGTCCTTTAGAAACGAGCCAACCCCAAAGTAGTGAGGTAGAACAAAGATCTTCATTTGCCAACGTTTGAAGTCGGCACGAAAACTTGGCGGCTTTTCGCGTGAGCGGAGCAAAGCGGCCCGGGGTGTGAACGAGATTGAATCGATGCCATCGTCTTCAACGAAACGTGGAATAACGTAAAAACTTTTCGCTTTGCGATTGTTGGGTAAAATTTTCTGGTGTATGGTTTCTGTCTTTGGAAAATGGTTGGATTTAGTGTATGGTTTAAGTCGAGGCCTGATTTCGAATCGATCTCCGCAAGACGAAAACGCCCACACCGAGTGCTTCTGATTCGGCGTTCGCCTCTAAGATACAACGACTTTTACGTCTCGAGTTTACGGCACTTGCAAACTCGAAACACAGTGAACAACTAAAAGTTCGAACTCTCAAGCTTTGAACGAAAGGGAAAATCAATATGCTCGTATGATGCAAATGACTGGTTATTATCTGAGTTTTTTCGTATTGAAATCATCTGCAGGGGCATCAAAATTATAGGCAACGAAGTGCCCGTACGGAAAATCGCGTCTGTATGATCGAAAAGGCACATTTTCGAGCAACAGACGCACTGCAAGCAGAGAGACGGCTGCTAGACGCGTGTGTGCTTTTGACCAAACCCACAAGCGTGGTCCTCTCCCCTTTAAAAACTTGGGTGCCCCCCGGGGCCCAAACCCATTTGTCAACTTAGGATAAATAAAGTGTGCAACTTTATCTCCTTTTTCCTATGTGGGATGGAGCATCTCTCCTCCCCCACATTTTCCATTTTCCGTACCATTTATTTGTATTAAGTGGCTAACTTCTTGCATTAATTTCTCATTCACCCGGAATCGGTTTTGAGAAATTCCAAATGTATTTCTCATCTACTCTCTTAGTAGAATTTTTACAAATAATTTAATTCCATTTTTCACAAATGGAAACCACTTAATTAATTGGTCAAAATCGGGTCAACACCCCATTTATCAAAAGACCAATTCCAACAAGTTTGATGCCTTAGAGTTAGCTGGCAATGAGGTTGAGTGGTTGAAAAACTTCTTAGCAGACATCCTGTTGGGTTCAAAACCAACACCTTCACTGTCTATGCATTGTGATTGTCAAGCAGCAGCAATTGCAAAGAATAAAACCTTTTAATGGTAAAAAATAGATATATTCGTTTGAGACATGATGTAGTTAAATAGTTGTTAGAAGATGGAGTTACATCCATTTACTATGTGAAGTTAGATGTGAATTTGGTCTATCTAACTAAACCTTTAAGAAGGAAATTAATTAAACTTCGAGGGAATGGGACTTAAGCCAATTTAAGAAAATTAACAGTAAATTGCTTTCAGTTTATATTTTGTTAGAAGCAGAATCAAAAGCACAAATTGGTACTTGTAAACACTAAAAAGTATTTTTTTTTTAGCCAAAAAATAATAATCAATATTTTTAGTGATTGCTTTCAGTTTATATTGTATACTGGAAGCAATTGTTCTACTGGCAGTAACATCATAAAACATTTAAAAAAAAAATTACAACCTTTAGTACAATTGAAATGTTATAATAAAATATTCAAAACAGGATACAAAAAGTTCCCCGACTTGGACAGCAGTAGTCACAAACACTTTTCGTGCAATCATAAACTCACCAAAAAGTTTTTTTTTTTTTTTTTTTTAACTCAACACGAAACTGCAGCTTACTTTTGACTACGCCGAGACGACAAATTTCTCTTCATTCACGCCACAGAAACCATATATAAATATATGCGACTTCAGAACTCAAAAAAACAATAAATATATATGCGACTTCAGATACAATACACACGTTTTCTTAGATGTGGGACCCAATCGTAAGCCTTGTTTACTAAGATTTGTCCACCTGGCATCAACACCCTCAGTTATTCCGTGTCCACTTCGTATGCACGTGTTCCCCTCTTTTCCCCTTTTCCCACCCAATAATCAAACCATATATATAACAATCTTTACATTCTTTCTTCTTCACTCTACATTAACAATATTCTTCGTCACTCAAACTCCAAAACCCAAAAAAAAAAAAAAAAAATTAAGACATTTTCGATCAGCTCAGAGAATCTAAATGGAATATTCGCCAATTTCTAATCATTCCGATAATTCCTACTCCTCACTGGAATTTTTTCCCAAAACGACGACGTCGTCGTCGTCCGCCAACTCTGGCGACAACGACGTGGTCATTCTGGCCTCGGCCCGTCCCAAGAGGCGCGCCGGGCGGAAAAAGTTCAAGGAGACGCGCCACCCGTGTACCGCGGCGTGCGGATGAGGAACTCGAACAAGTGGGTGTGCGAGCTCCGCGAGCCGAGCGGGCGAAGAGGATCCGGGCCGGGACCTACCCCACCCGGAGATGGCGGCGCGTGCGCACGACGTGGCGGCGCTGCTCTGAGGGGCATACGGCGTGCTGAATTTCGGCCGATTCGGTGTGGCGGCTGCCCGTCCCGGCGTCGAAGGACGCGAAGGATCTGAGGAAAGCGGCTGCGGAGGCGGCGGAGGTTTTCCGGCCGAGGGCGGACGCCGGCGGAAAGGAGGTTGTTCTCCGGGAGCGCGGATCGAAGAAGTGAAGTCGGAACCGGGTTCTTTTCCGGGGTTTCACGATGATTTGAGCATGGCGGCGCTGGTGGAGGGGGTTCTGTTTTCGCCGCCGCCGTGCTTGGGGTGGCGGTTCTGTTGGGATGACGTGGAAGTGAAGCTGAGGTGGAATTGTGGAGTTTTTGAGTTTTGATAACTGGATAACAGGATAAGGCATAATTCATAAAAGTGTTAGGAAAATATATAAGTAGCTTTCTTTGTTTAATAATGAAAAAGTGTAAAAGAAAGTACAAGTAGTCTGTAGTCAATAGTTTGGGTGGGACATCACATAGGGGTTGGACATATCACACATGCTTTTTTGAATCATGTTGTGGATGGGGTTTTGTTTTGTTAATTTGTGTAAAATATGAGTGGAATTTAGCAAATCCAAATATATACTTTTAGTGCAATGATATCAATTTGAGTCATGGTTTTACTTTTGGTGCAATGATGTCAATTTGAGTCATGGTTTTATTTTAGAGTCTGTCAAGATTTTTGGTCTTTTCTCTATAGTAAAAATGTTTCTTAACAATTTTTTTAATAAGTTGAGAATAGTTGTTGGAGAAAAGATGATAAATTTCAATGAAACTGAAAGATACAGGGTTCGAACCCTGGTCAACAATCTTACAAAGGGCAAGCGATACCACGTGAGCTGCAAGCTTCGTGGTTCAAAAATAAGTTTTTTAGTCATTTTTGAGTTCAAATGTCTACTTTACCATTTTCTTCATTTCGGGGCATAACTCGGTACCAAATTATGTACTGCATTAATTTTTTGAAAAATGGTCAAATCCTCACCAGAAAATACATGAAGAGCTTGGCCATCAGTTTTAGTCAAAATGTTAAAATATATGTTTTTGATACATTGCTATTTTTTCATTATCACAAAAGAGAAATAGACATTTTTTTTTTTTTTTTTGTATCATTAGGTAGGGTATGTTTTGATTGTAGTGTGAAAGAACAAAGTACAAATTGGTCTACCAAGTACAAATTGTTGTTGTTAATGCAGAAAGGGATTTGACTCGGGATTTAAAAGTTCAAAAAGACATCAACTAGTCATTTTAAGTATTTAGGTCGACTAAACATTCATTTATTACACATGTGCATATTCTAGTTTTTTCTCCAGTGACAAATTCAGTAAATTATAAGTCTTGTTATAAAAGTGCAGATTCTTATTTTCTATCCATTGACATTACCTGCTTGTATAAAAGGCTTACTAAGAATAGATTAATTAGAGATGCCTTCATTCAGATAGCATGGATAGATTTACTTGTTGATCGATGATGACTCAAAAGTTACCTTTAAAACCGTAGGCAAGTGCACCTATCGTTTTATAGTATAGATTATTGAGTACCGAAAGTGTCATTCCCACGAGGATTGTAAGTACTAATAATTACCGTCTTTTTGTTATTTAATCTAACAATTTTGAGTTTCATTTGATGAAAAAGGAAAACAAATTATAAATTGTAAAAATGAAGGAAGATTTGTAAAATAGGAAAATCAAGAGATAGAAATGTGTTTGAATGTAAATCCTCTAGAATGTTTTTGTGATTTGACAAGTTAAAAATACAACCGTAAGCCCTTAAGCAAAAACCAACCTCTTTTAATAAAATCTCATGTCTTGTGGACCGTAGAAATTCCCAATTTAAGTTAAACCCTTTCTCAAGGCGAAAAACTTAATCTCAAGTTGATTAACTCAAATCTCTTTCTAGTTAAAACCCCAAGACAAAGATTATAACGATCTGTGAATTCCCATATTAGGTTTGACCCAATCCGGAAGATTTATGTCGTCTATATCTAGGATTGCATGCAACTCTTTTCACTTATATAGGTTCTATTTCACCATGAATCTCGATTTCCCGGATGAAAAATAAACTTCAAATCAATATTGCGCATATATCAATTCGAATGAACGAAGCATAATATAAGTGAATCACACAAAATATGAAGATTTTATTAAAAACATACACACCTTAATCACAAATCCATTCTAGAGTTCATTACATTCAAACACTAGGAGTTTAGCTACACATGATTTTGACCAAAGAATAAATTACACAAGAAGATTTAAGTATTGTAGACATGGTGTACTTATCTTTCTCAAAATCTCAATTGACTTCTTTCTTGATTGATGATGTTGCTCCAAGCCTTCTTTCTCCAATATTGCCCCAAGCTTTCTTCTCCAAGACCCCTTGATCCCAATTCTACTTAATGAAATGAATACAATGAATATTTCCCGAAAGATCTAATGAATGAATCTCCCAATTTCAACCCTTGGCTTTTATAGCAAATCCAATACATTGATAAGACTCTTTTTATTAAACAATCACCCCCATTTTCCTTGTTGGTTGGTGAATTCTTGTATTCAAGTGATGAGGAGGGGACATGGAGATATGTTTCAAAGAAAATAGGGTGTTAAAAGTGTACAAAAGTGGCCAAAATGGGTTGGTTGGTGAGTTTTCCCCAAATTCCGCAAAGAAAAGTTGCAAAAAGAGGTCCGGACACGCCTGTTGCCCGAACGGCCGGCCGTCTTTTTTATCACACAGGGATCGGGGAGACATGGACGTGCTTCCCAACACGGCCAGGCGTATCTCTGACACGGCCGTGTTGGGGAACATGGCCTGGCCGTGTCGGAGGTCTGTTTGTGCGAAAAAAATCGAGTTTTTAGCTCCGGCGAACACGGCCGTGTTGCCCGACACCCCCCGCCCGTGTTGGACCAAAAAGGCCCGAAATGACGCGTTTGGCTTGGAATTTCGAGCGTTTTTGCATCCTTAAACTCCCGGTATGTTTTGACATGAATCCATGGTCCGAAATTCACCAAAATTAGCCCCGAATGGTCAATCTACATCAATAAAATCACCTCGGAGTAATATGAACTATGTACAATCAAAAATTTACAAAACTAACAATAAAATAACTCGAATTCTACTCAAATATACACATAAAACATGCATAAAAAGACTCTTATCAATCGATATTAGATTTAAATCCATGTTGAAACATTGTAATTTCTTTGATGATATATATACAGTTTCGGACCTTGCCTAATCCCCACCATTTGGGTGTTTCAAAAAAAAAAGTTTAGGTATTAATAATTTTCACATGAAGTTTAGTTTATACGTATAGTACACAGTCAATAACTAAAAAAATTCTTAATTACGAAAAACAAAAAGACAATATATTCTTTCTTTTTTTTTCTCTCAAACCCTAGCCGTTGTTACTCTTCCATCATCTTCATTTCTTTCGTCCGTAGAATATGGGGAAGTAATTTTCAATCTTTTTCGATTGAATAAATGTGTCCCCACTGTGTGGCTTTTAAATATCCCCAATAGGCATGGTGTTTTTTTTCCAGTAAATAAGTTTGTCCCGTTCGTGTGATTTTGTTCAGATGTTCAGATGAACTGTTACCTGAGGATATGACAGAAGAGAGATCAAGTTATTTGATACGTGTTTTGCCCAGTGCTTTCGTTGTAAAGTTCTGATTTGACGGATCAATTAAATCTATTTAGGCTTAACTTTTTGTTTTAGATATTTATGATTTTGTAGGGCTTGCAAAAAATATTTATGTTCAATTTGTTAACATAACAAATTATTCGGATATATTGCTCGACTAAAATTAAAAATAAATTTAAAAACATTGTGTGTAAAATAAATGATCATAATACTACATTAGAGTATATCATGCCTGATTCTGTTAACAATCAAAGAAAGTCCAAAACTAATTATTTATATAAAATCAAATAAATTTCAAAAAAATAATGTTTGCAACTCGACTCAATTCATTTATACCACTCCACTTTTTCGAATTACCGGATCTCTTCGCTTTTGTTTGTGCTTAGGAGGATGAGATCTTCTATTCCAATATTGTGTTTCATCTTCTATTTTAACTGCACGAATCATTAGCACGTGTATAACACTTATCATGTTAATTTTCAAGCATAAATTGTGGATTTTAATTGGATAAATATTATACACGTAACAATCATCTGTGCGGTAGAATAGAAGATGAAACATGTCTCTGGAATAGAAGATCTCATTCACTTTTTAGGCTCTTCCTCTCTAATTTGCAAACTTCTACGTACCATTAATATAATTCAATTATATACATACGATATTATGATAGAAACTTGCCCAAATTAAAATGTCAGTAATAGCCCACTCGATATAGGTTTTATACCTTTAGATATTGATAAAATCAACAAGGGTCCAAAGCTGGAAACTATGGGCCAGCAATCTTAATCACAAATAATTGGGTTTGGAACAAATGAAAGGCCTACGAAAATGATAATTTGAACAAAGCCCAGAATTATTTGGGTTCCTAATCTGCCTAGCTATCCACATTAATGTGTCGATTATCCATTTTTAACATAATTTATTAAGGTGAATTTCAAGAAATTAATATTTAGATTTTGTTTAATTAAGATAATTCAGTAGTTATTCGGAATCACGACTCTGCCTTGAGGTATTACAAATTTTCTCGAGGTTTATCTTTGTTTTACATATGCATCTTTCAGTATGTACAATTTATAAAACACGAAATAAATGTAAAGAAGATATTTGTAACAAACAAACTCATATGTTTTTTGAAATAAATTGTCCAAATTTTAAGAATATTCTTTTATAATTCGCCATATTTACTATATTCATTAATAAAAAGTTCAATATCATAAAACTTTCAGAATCGTAGTCTTTAATTAAAATAATTATTAAGATAATTTTAAGTAGAACATTCATCGTTCGGTCATTATCACATTTAAAAAGTTGATTTTTTTCAATTTTTTTCCTTTTAAACAGTCAACAAAATTAAAGAGACGTTCAAGTTTGGTATAATTCTTAGTATATTGTATATATTATCTTGTGCCAAAAAAAAAAATTACATTGTCACGTAAGACGCCACCTGGCAGTATACCATAATATTATGAACTAATCCAGCACTTGTAATTTGTAAATACATGATACAATGTTGAAGTCTAAAAAGTTATCTGGGTCTTCCATAGATATGGAAAGTTATTGGGCTCAACCTGTGAAATTTAAGAATGTTTAAAATTAAATCTGGGAGGTTGTTGGGCCAACCTCTCAAATTTTAGAATCTTAATTTAATCATATGTTTATATTATTAATTAATTACATTGAAAAACTTGAACTATTTATTTATTGTTGTACTTGTTAATGAAAAAAAAAAAGAACTACGTTTATTGTTTAGCAAAGTCAAATTCACTTATTATTTCAGGATGATAAATTATATTGAACGATTTATTTTATTATAATTTTATTTTAATGAGATTAAAATATTAAAGTTGGAGTATAATATTTTCGTTATTAAATATCTCATTTTATATGTTAAATTAATTTGTAACATTTATTTATTTTTTATTTGTTTAAGTAAACACAAGTTTTCCGTTTTTTCTTCGCTTCAGATCTTACGAAACCTAATATTAGCTCTGAATATAAGATGAAAGTCAATATATACATATATATTTGAGTACATATTTTGGGCGGGGAGGTAAGATGAGAATCGAACATCAAACCTTTGGTCTGGATTTGAGAGTGTTAACCACTTGACCACTGTTCAAGTCCAAGATAAAATCAATATTGACATAACATGATCGTTGCCAGTGGCGGAGCCACATGGTGGCCCAGGGAGGCCCTGGCCTCCCCAACTTTTTTATTTTTTCCTTTTCGCTGCCTATATTTTTCATTATTTAGTACATTGGCCCCCGTTATAATCTTGTTGGATAAAATTTATTCCATAAATTTTAGCAAGTTAAATTAGAGATTTTGTAGATTTTATTTTTTCTTATCATCATCTAAAAAACATATTTTCTGTTCATCAAAAGATAGGACAAATTAAATTTTAGATATTTTATGTGATATACAAAAGAGACACTTTAAAAAAACATTAAATTAAGGATTTAATGATGTATTTTATAAATATTTACTAATGAATATTAATATATTCTTTAGATACAAAGTTAATATATTTAAATTTTATTATATTGTATATATACACAATTGTGATATTTTGTTTCTTACATTTGGCCATTGTTTAAAATACCGTAACGTACCGGCCAGTTCAACCGGTTATATAGGATACCAGTGGTCGGACTGGTACGGTTAGGTTCTAATAACCATTTTTGCAGTTAAATCGGTACGACCGGTTAAACCGCTTACCGATGGCTTGGTCGATTTGATTACTGATACTAGTATTTAAAACACTGCTTTTGGCCCCCCTAACAAGACGTCATGGCTCCACCCCTGATCGTTGCCTTTTGATGTGAGTCGCCTTTTTTTTTAATGATTTTTTAGTAGGATTTAAACTTCTGAAACTCACTCAAGTTAATCACATCCGTTGATGTAATTGATCTCACATAAAAATCCACAGTATCAAAGAGTCCTGAACTTGCTAAGAATTTTCCATCATTATTCAACTAATTACAAGAACTTCAACCAAAAAACAAAATTGAAATTTATTGCAATGTCAGATGCTCTGAACAACATAAGGTGCGTGACTTTAAAGAGCAAAGTTTAAACCACGATTAAAAAATAAATAATAAGGTCAATTTCTGGTCACTACTCAAACACCTTAAATTTGCACCCAATTCACACAACACACGTAAGATTTCTCTCCACAAAACCTCCAACTCATTTTTTTTTTTTTTTTTTGATAACCGGGTTCCGAACTTACGCCCGACTAGTCCCGGGATGGCAGTCCGGGCCCCTGCAAACTGCCACCAGATAAATCGCGAGATGTCCTTAGAATGGTTAGAGTCGACAGTCCAACTATCCCCTTGCCAGATTGACCCAGGACAAGAGCAGATAAATCTGCTCCTGCCTGAAATCGAACCCACGCAGCAAGGGAATAGAGCAGATTGCTTGTCCTCCCTTCACCATTCGGTTGTGCCCCGGGGGGCCTCCAACTCATTAATTAATTAATCAGGGTCTTAGCCCACTTTTCATTATATGGGACTTAAGTCTCTTATAGAGTGCAGGTCATGAGTTCAAAACCCCGCTACATCAAATTATTTCTCGAAATATATGCGAGTTTGTGAAGATTGAGTAGGAACTCATACTGAATAACATTTGTGTGAGTTCAATTTAGGGAGAGGTCAACTATTACTAGATTTGGGGAGATCTCGCTCATAATTGTTCTCTATACCTGAGAGAAATTGGTTGTACGTCAGCACACCCTACCATAACACTAACCAGTGTGTGCACATCGCGAAGTTTACCTTGATGGCATCTATGAGTGGCCAGAGTTGTTGTACTCAGACATAGTCAGTCGTAACTCGTAAGTAGAGGTGTCAAACGAGCTGGGCCAAAAGAAAAAATCGGGCCAAGCCGGGCCAAACAGTACTCGGTCTATTTATTTTTGGAGCCCAACCCACAAAAATACACTGAAAAAATCGGATCTAATGGGCCAATTCGGTTTTCCGGACCTAACGGGCCAGACCTCTAAAATTAGAGCCTAATTCGGTACTTTTACCGGATCGGGTCGAAATTGACAGCTCTAGTTGTAAGCCTCAAACCTGAGTTAGTTTGAGTTATAAAAAAAACATAGCTTCCAAATAAAATAGTCTGATCAACCTCTGAAAACAAATCAACAAAATAAGTTCAAAAACAAACAAAACTTAAACCATAATTGTTTAATCAAACTTGAGATTCAAAAAGAACCCACAGCCAAGAAGCATCCATGCTTCTTCTAATTTGATCTTCTTCTCCATTTCTACTCTTTAAAACAGACCATTTTTTCACTCTCTTTTACAATCCTTCAGTTTTCACTCTCTTCAATTTCTTTCTCTCTGCATAATAACTGAAGCTGGCTCCACCTACTGCTTAAGCAATTTGTACTACAGATATATATATATATATATATATATATATATATGTAAAATGTTCATTCATAGCTTTTAATTAAACATCAACTTTTTCAATAAATGCCTTCTGATTTCTGTTGTTTCATTCTGAAAGTTTTTTAGCAGCTTTTTTCCCAGAGCTTTTTTCAGGCCACCTGCTTTTGTTTCATTTTACTTCGTTTTAAATAGGAATACTACTATCTTCGTATTAGTGCTGGCCAAATCAAAACCCTAGGTACTGATTTTCGCTCTGTTTTCATGGATTCAAGTTTGATTAGACGACCGATTAGGGCATTTTCAAAACCGTTGTTGCTAAAAGATCATTTGTTGGATGATATGAGCTCATGTTCATCCAACGGCTTCAAATCGTTCCCGAGAAGACAGTGTTGTACCAGCGTACGATTCCTTCACGAGTTTGAGTACCGCAATAAAAACAAGCAGCAGCAGCAGCAGAAAAGGTACTCGAATTTCAACAGAACCGGCTCGAAATCGGCTATTTCGGCGATTCAAACCGTGATCACCGCCGTGAAACGCCTCCCCTTCGCCGCCGCTAAATCGGCGGAGAAGAGGAGATTTAAGGACTCGTTTTTGGCACGGAGTTTTTCTAGGAAAATACTGAAGAAAAGTGGTTTTTGGAAGAGGAAGACGGAGCAGAAGGAGATCGGACGGTGGAAATCGTTCGATCAGCTGCTGAAGGAGGACGCCGAGCCGTCGGCTCGCTCCGACGGCTCGATCACGGCGAGGGATGGGAAAAGTAACAGCTGGTCGGAGAGCGATTTCACCGCGTCGGACGATTGTTACAGCGGTAATTCTTCGTCGGAGGTAAATTCGAATTTACCCGAGGAGAGGAACGACGTCGTACAGGTGCCAGTCAAGGTTGTTAGTAGTGGCAATGGAGTGGGTGTGACAACAAACGGTGACGTTTCAACGGTCTCAACTACTGAATGTAGTGCTAATACCAACTCTTCTACCAACTCACAGGTTAGATTTTAAGATAATTCTTTTAATTTTTTTTAATGAAATTTTTAATTTTAATTAATGGAGTAGTAATGTTTAAAGTCTATTTCTGTTGAGCTAACTTGAATTTAATACTCACCCTTTAGTTTGGCAGTTTGAATTTTGGATTGCAATTTTGTATTGTGTATTACATGTGCATGTCACATATTAAAAACATTTTATTAAAAACATTTTTTGTGTATTACCTACAAAAAAATTGTAGGTAAATATTAAGATAATTATATAGTGTAGGTAAAATCATTGTAGGTAAATATTTACCTACATAATTTAAAATTATTGGTAAAACAAATATCTACAGTATTTATGTCCGTAAAATTTAAAAATTATCGATAATTTGTCGGTATAATTTGAGGAAAAACAATATTTTTTATTATGTCGGTATTAGGTAGGTAATTATAAATTTTAACGACAAAATTATTTTTATTAGTAAACTGAAATTTTGTTGTAGTGACGAGAACAAAGATGTAGTACAAAATTATAGTGAAAATTTGGAGTGTGTTAACATGTACCCAGAGTTACCATTTGGAATTTGAATTTCACAAGAGAAACTATATTAATTATGGGTCAGTGACACATAATAAAATAGAATAAATTGAGTTTTTTGAGAAATAATAAAAAAAGCTAGGGGAATTTGAATTGGTTAAAAAAATAATTAGAAGTTTCGGTAATGGTGAAATTTCACAGCGGTAAAGATGGAGTGGAACCAGCTGGAGCTCCACGTGCGGTTTATATTTGATGGGAGATAGAATGCAATTGGCGAGGTTCCCGCTTACGTGTTATCCATGTGGACTTGTATTAAAATATAAAAATCTTTAGAGAAAAAAAGAAATTACCTCTCAATGGCTCTCATTACTCTTTGCTTGAGATGTCAAATAGGTTGGATCGGACCTCGGGTCAAATAGGAAAATACATGAAAATATATGTGAAAAGTTGGGTCGATCGAATCAATTCGGGATTTCAGGCCTAATGGTGTGGGTGAATAAGTCTGACTCTTTTCGACCTTACAATATCATAGCCCAGTCCTGCCTTAACACCGGCCAGTTTTGATAATTCTGCTCTTAACCTCTTATTACTCTCCTTTCTTTTCCCCTGGTACAATTTAACCTCTTATTACCACCCAAAAAAAAGCAGAGAGGCATTAAATCAGAAGGTATTTGGACCTTAAGGTCTCATTAATATCTGTAATTAGATTTTTTATTAAAATATATTTAGAAAAGAGCTTTCACTTATTTGAAAAATTAAACAAGAACCCCGAATGGCTGTACACCAACTTTGGTCATGTTATTATAGTCTTTCCTCGTGTTTAAACTTCCTTCATTTTCTTACCTAACAATTTAAATAAATTTCACCAAGAAATGGAAGGATCATAATTGAATACTATGTAGCTAACTTTAACGGTGAATTAAAATGAAATTAAAGAAGAAAGTGCTCTTTTGGTTTATGCGTTTACATTCATCTAACTTTTAAATTTTAATGTGGGTTGGCAGATTAACTACTAATAATCGGTCATATGTTTGTTAACACCTCAACTAATTGTGAAATAAATCCAAAACACTTGCTGCATCATCCGTACAACAAGTATCATTTCTGAAATTTGCTATTAAACACCCCATCTCCAAACAAATTACCAAAATCAGGTCATGTGGGGCTAAAATTTTAAACAATTATAATAGAAACTGGTGGGATAAGGTTGCATTTAGGCTCACTTACCATCGAAGGACCATTTGGTTAAATGGGAAAGGGATAATTACAAAAACTACCTTTTAGTGTTTCGCCTAATTTCATTAAACTCTAGTTATCTTTTAGAATTACCTAACAAAAGGTACAATTTTGTAAGCTAAAAACAAATATCAGGGGGAGTATTTGTAATTTAAAAGATAATTGGGTCTTTTTGTAATTAGGCTAAATTTTAGGGGAATTTTTGTAATTAACCCAAATTGGGAAAATATCATCAAAATTGTTGGAAACATTGTACAAGCAGGCCCCCGCATGCATAGCGCAATGCCCTGAAAGTTGTTCTTGCTTGAAAGATACATATTCTGCAATCTTGACTGACTCATGTTCATTTGATATTAGCCATTAAGTTTCTTGATGAGCTTATTGTCATTTATGACAATTTATTGTGAAATCCCACTTCCTTGCAACAAACTTTCCTTTTTTTGGGGGGTGGGGGTCCAACTCAACTGCCTCATTGTTGGTTCTTGAAGTTTTGGACCATCTTTTGCCCACCAACATGGGAATTGAAGTTCAAGCAATTCTACCTTTATCAATGTCAACTATCTGTTGATGTGAGGTCAATTAATTAGGTTGTGTTTTGACTTAGTGGTTTAGGGTTAAGGATTTGATAACAAATTTCCAATACATTATACCTATGATTGAAGTTGCATAAAATAAAAATTTTTAGGTTTGAATTTTGATAGCAAAATTGGTCCCAGGGGCTAGCAATTTTGCTCTTGTAAATTTTGATTCATAAGATTTTGATTATGTACGTTTTGATCCCATAAGTTCTTTTTGTGCGATTTTCGTCCTACAAATTCTGATTTCGTGTTATTCTGCCGTCTCACTGTTTCAATATTACATTTGTTCTCACTTTCCATAATATCCTTGTACTTTAGCCAAAACATCCAAAATACCTATAGCCGTTAAAAGTTATAGGATTGGAATTGCTATTTTGACTAACGCATAAAATCGTCAAGACAGAAACTGTCACGTTAAGATGTTACAAGACTAAGATTGCCGATCCCAAATGAGTTACAAGACTAGAATTGCGATTAAGCCATATTTTTAACTTGAATTTATCAAAGGAAGCCTCGTGAATTTGTTAATATACATAAATTTTTGAAGTCCTTTGACCCAAATGTCTACTTTCCTTAAACCCAAAAGTGTACCTTTTTTTAACAAAGAAAATTACAGCTTAATGATTGAACTAATTATGGACATGTTTAATGAATGAATGGAGTACAGCAGAAGCAATGGTCAAGTGAAGAGAAGGAACAGTTCAGTCCAGTGTCGGTGTTGGATTGTCCGTTTGATGATGAAGATGAGGTCTCCTCTGCTTTCCAACACAGACTTGCTCGTATGGAAGGTAATTTCTAGCTTTCTTCTTCCACTTTAATAAACAAGGTGGGCATAAAACCACTGAAAAATCTCTACCTGTTAAAAAAAGTTAAAATTATCAAAACTACCCCTCAGGTTTAGTATAATTACGAAAAAGTCACAACGGGTCTTGTAGCTCAAATTGTATCGCTCGTTCTTTGCAAGGGTGTTGATCATGGTTCAAATCATGAATCTTTCTACTTGTCAAAACAAATCTTCTTGTTTTAGTTTTTTCTCTTGAAATTTCCAATTCTTAGATTTATAACAGGTATTTCTTCTAAAGTTTACCCTCCCGCATTAGAGGTAATATTAATTAGCCCCCCTAACTATACGTGTCTATTCTACTTTTCGTACTTAACTTTGAATTGTTCTAAGTTACCCCTCAACTTTGCAAATTGTTATACTTAGTCTATAATTTCCAAATTTACCTCTCACTGTTAGTGAATTGTCTGTAGCTATTACATCCTTAACATTTATTTGGAACAATTTTCTCTCAAAATCTCTTGATTTTTAGTCAATATAAAAATACTATTAAATAATAGTAAATTTCATCAATAAACCTAGACTATGATACCATTTTCAGAGCTCACAAAATAAAATAACCATTAAGGGGTAATTTTGTAAATTACTGGCTAATTTCAACAATTTGCAAAGTTGAGGGAGCTAGAACAATCAAAAGTTAAATGGGCAAAGTAGAAAAACTAGCATAGTTTGGGGGATAAATTAAAATTAGCTCCCCACATTATAACTATATGTAAGTTCCTACGTTGTTACACATTTGATTGTACGGAATAAGCACCGGTCTTGATCGTACAATAACGGACTAATTAATTACAAAAAATACCCATAAGGTTCAGTATATTTACAAAAAAATACCGATTTTCATTGAAAATTTCAAATATCCCCTTGCTATTTATTTTTTCAAAACCAACTCTTATGTTGTCTTGTACTATGTTTTATTATTGTAGTTACCTTTGCTTAATAATATACATTGGCATTTTATGTATAGGAGCTAAGATGAAACTGATGAAGAAGATTCAGAGGTTCGAGTGCCTTGCCAAGCTTGAGCCCATCAACTTAGCTACACATTTCGCATTACAATCCGACTCCGATATGGATGAAAAATCCATATCCGATATCGAAGATGAAGAAGAAGAAGAAGAAGAAGAAGAAGAAAACGAAGACGAAAACAAGGCATTAGAATTGCTTCATCAAATGAAGGCCACTTTGCCATCTTATAGCTCCAAACTAAAACCAGACAAGTTGCTATTGGATTTCTTTAGAGAAAGAGTTACCGATGAATCTTCATTCGATGAAGGGCTATTAGAGGAAGCAGATGATTGGATAAACGGGCGAAAATCGCGCGAACTTTTTGTCGAATGGGAGGTGCAGGGGAATAGAAAAGCTTATATCAAAGACATGGAAAAAGGAGGTGAATGGAAAACATTAGAACAAGAAAGTAATGAGGTGGCTTTGGAGTTGGAAACTGTTGTCTTTGATGAACTTTTGAGTGAGGTTTTGTTAGAAATCTCAAGTTGAACAAGTTAGAGTGTGTTAATATGGGGATCACTCGAGGTTGTTTTGGTCATTTTGTTGCTGGTTTTGGAGATGGAAAGAATGATTAAGGCCACCTTGAGAAAATTTATGTATTATGGAGTAACTTGTTTTCAACCACTTGTTGAGAAGCTTATTAGTGCCAACTATTAGCTAATATGTTGGATTAATTTTGAATGTAGTGTCGATTTTCGATTGACACCTTTGACTTGGGAATTATATATGTTGATTCTTCGAAATTTCAAGGTTTTGAGTTAATTTATCTCGATTTTGTGCTAAATATTTAGTAGTTGAGGTTTCCTATTTCTTACTGTGTTTCAATATGTGAGATTAATTTATATACATTATTGTAAGAGAAAATAAAGAGGAGAATTTCACAGAACCAAGAATGTCTTGAACCTTATATACAACAATATAATAGAGGAAATGGGATGGAGGCTACAAGATAAAGACCAGGTAAAGACTAGAGCTGGCAATAGGCTGGGTGGGGGCCAACCCAATTTTGCTCAGGCCTAAAAAATGATTGGCCCAACCTATACATACATACACTTCATGCAAAAAAAAAAAAAAAAAAAAATTGGACCGATCAGAAAAGGTCGGACTAGGCCAGCCCGTCGGGTCATTAGGGCCATGCTAAATAGACCCAACGCGGGATGGGCTTGATTTTGCCACCTTTAATAAAGACTATTACAAAACTACCCCCTTAAATAATAAAAGCTAACTCTAACACTATACCAATTGAATGTCACATATAAAATAATGATATCATGTTATATATGTGGTATACGTACAGTGTATTGAAATATCATGTAAAAACATAATAAAATTTAATAAATTCATTTGAATTGTGAAATCAAGCATTTTGTCAATTTCCTTTCTTTTTTTTTTTTTTGTCTTTTTGTTATACCATAGTAGGAAAAATAATTATAGCAAATCATAACCAAAAAAAAAAAAGTGTTTGCATCATATCCAGTAGGCCTTCAAGCAGTCATCTTTACGAATTAACAAATTTCAGGCTCAATCCAGAACCTCGATTTATTAGTTGATAATTGATATAGCCCACTTTTCTTGCTTTCCCTTTTTGGTTGAGTAACTTCACCACCAACGTTATCATTCGTGACATAAACTGCCCACAAGCAACAAGTTACAATCTGCTGGCGTTTTACGTGGGCCTACCCATTGAGAGAACATCAAAATCTTTGATCATGAAAATTGGTTTCATGGATGGGCTTCCTAATTGGGCCTAGGCTTTCCACTAGATTTGCCCACATTCAAGAACGAGCGCTTCCACAATCCACATTGTAGATTTATCGTGGATATTAGAGTTGTCAAACAAACCGTATTTAACCAAATAATGATCTGGTCGCTATTTTAGGACTTTGACCTGACCCAACCTATGAAATTTACACACAAAATGATGGGTTACAGTGTTTCCGATCAAATAAGCCTAACACATTTCGGTCTCTAAAGTCCATCCCAGTCATTTTACCGGATCGATCGGGTTAGCCCATCGAGTCGTGCTCATTTTTACAGTTCTAGTGGATATACATAAATTCACACACAATAAGTATGTATTGTGTGTAAATCTAGGTAACTATTATCAGTGTTTTAAAACCGGACCGGTGAGCAAACCGACCGTGCTATCGGTTCATGGTTCAACAGGTTGGATGATTTCTACTGCCGGTCCAACCGGTTTAATAAAAAAGAATATTCTTTTTTGTTATATTGTATATAATAATATATTAATATGTCAAAGTATTACAAAAATATATTAAAAATAACTAAAACAATATCTTATATAGCTCAAAATTCTAATAATCATATAAATGTAGCAAACACAAAATTTAAAAGTCTAAAATTACTTTTAGAAAATTAAAAGAATAAAAATAAATTAAAAAATGGTTGTGTCCACTTCAAGCGGTTTTGGCCAGTTCAACCAGATTTTGGCTGATTTTGACCGATTTTAACCGGTTTAACAGCGAAAATTATTTTTGAGGCCTAATTGGACCGATCCAACCACTGGTGACTAGAATACCTTATGTTTATGGGAGTAGCATCTACTAGAGTATATACTTCAGCCATACGTATTTTATTCTTTCGCATTCAATGGCCGCGGGTTTGGAATTTTTATCATTGTCAAAATCTTATAGTTTTCAAAGCAGTAACGGGGCCATTGAATGCGAAAGAATAAAATACGTATGGCTGAAGTATATACTATGTGCATAATTTTCTTACAAAAAGTACATATAAATGTCGTATATATCCCATTTTACTATTTTATAGTGGTAATTAATTAATGATGGGTCAGCAGAACAGTTATGAACATTAAAAAATGTAACAAATCTCAATAAATTGCGGCTTAAATTAATTTAATATGCGAAACGTTAGCGCAAGGTACAAAGGTTGTTGCAATGTGTTTATCGATTATGACATCACACAAATGAACATGCTTCGATTTCATAATTCTGGTAATCACAAACTAATATGTTCGATGCATTTGCACCGTCACCTAACTAATTAGACTAATATATTTGAATATATTAATTCAAAATTGGTTTTTTTTCTTCCGTTAAACTTTTAAATAACGGAACAGATATCATAGTTTAAAAGAAAATTATTAAATAGATAAAATAAAAGATTGCAGAAATCGTTAGGCGCTAGTCGAGCGGCAGTCCAACGCTTAGTGCCTACTAGCGCCTAGGCGGGCACTTAAACCATATCTAACAGATTGCAACATTTTAGTGCAGATTTTGCACTATTTTTATTTTTATTGAATAATATGCACTTCATCTCCAACAGTTTGCACTAAATTGTGCACTAAAAAGAAATATTTGATAATATTTTATTTTCATGCATATTTGAATACACTAGAATCATTAATTTAAAACAAACAAAAAAGATTTAGCATAATTACAGTGTTGCATTTGTCACATAACCGTTCACATCTTCAAACTGACGCATGCTTTGACGTAGTGCTATAACAAGTTTTTTTCTCCAAATTGAATATAGAGTACTTTCTTGGACATGCTTTTAGGAATAGAGCTATCAAGACCAGCCAGTCCCGAAGGACTAGCCCGATCGACCCAGTGAAAAGGTCGAACTAGATTGCGATTTTAGAGCCCTGAAATAAACCAATACTATTTGGTTTGGTCCATTTGACCTGAAATACTAGGTCAGTCCGATCGGCGACTATTCAGTTATTTTTTTATAGGCTAGGTCGGGGTGGGCTTAAAAAATGGTGGCTTGGCCAATGTTTGGCCCATCGCCCCGATTTTTTCTTTTGGTATGGCCCATTTAACAGTTCTACTTAGGAACAATACAAAGTTTTATTTTAATTTTTTTTATTTTGCCCGCCTAGGTCGATTTTTGGCCGAAATGATCATTTTACCAATTTAGAAAAAACGGTTCGACCTAGGAGCGCCTATGTGGCCGCCTATACCGTTTTTTACAACATTGGTTAAATTATCCAAAATTTATTTTTGTTTTGTTCTTTAGCAAATAAGAACCGTTTCAAAAACAAGGTTATTTTGTAATAAACCATTTTTAAGTTATGATTTTATATATGTCGTCACCAAGAGGGTGTTTGACTTAACTTCTAAGTACAGTGGAAGATAGTAGAGGATGAGACACATGCACTCGTATGCGATTAAATCCGAGTCAATCGCCTTTAAAACACAACGCTCTACCTTTGAAGCACGTGATTGATACTCATCATATAATATACTATAATATATTGAGACTTTAAAAAAAATCTAGAAATATTTAGTAATTTTTTTTAAAAAAATAGGTAATATAAGTTTCCAAATGAAGATGTTATGATTTTATAAGTTGTTTTGTCAAATAAGGAGATTTATATATTTTAGATTGTTAACAACTTCCTTTAATTTTGACAAATTAAACTTCAAAATCGACGCTACTAACATCTTAAAAACTAAAATATCTCACTTTATCCAAATAACTAAATTACTTTAAAAAAAAAGATATAACATCTTAAGCTCGAAAAATCTTATAAGATATGAAGCTTAAAATATATATTTTTAATTTAATCAAATAATATATGCAATTCGAATATTCTGTTTGTTACTGTGTTCCATCACATATTTTAATAATATCAGTACATATTATGCGTGCAATGGTAACAACATTTTTAACATTTGACATGGATTTTTTTAATAATAAGGAACTTGTATTTCTCATTAATCAACTTGATACAACTATGGATACAATATCTCGAAATTAATGGGGAAAATCCAAAAAATGCTTTCACCTTTCAAAACAAGGAAAGAAGGGAGATAAACAAAATCTAAACATAGATAATAGATTATTAAACTTCGAATCAAGCTCAGTGTAATACTATTCTTAGTTTGATGAGTGGTTGCTTGTACTTTCAAGCAAGATTTGGACGGTCTACACCATATTTCTTATAGATCTGCAAAACCATCAGAAATCTGATGAAGAATTTCGATTGAAGTCCCAAAAATATAGATACACTAAAATATGAAAAGATCAAAGAAATACAATAACCCTTGTCACACGGTCTGATGAGAATCCAGTCACGAAGGATCCGGACAACACCAAATACAAGTTATCTCGAGTTCTTGAAGACTATGTAATTGAGTTCTTGAGTTATTGTATTTGTTTATCATAGATTAGGTGTTTATTTTCGTTATTTTGAGTCATTGAGTGGCCAAGTTGATGTTAGAGGCCAATTATATTGAGTTTAGAGTCATGTTAGTTAGTCATGGGTCGAAAGGAAGCATTGACGATCGAAGAACAATAGATTGCGTTCAAAAACGTCCAAGCGCGTCAACAGTTTTCAACATTGGCAGGGTTTAGTATTTTGGCCATAACTTTCTCTACAAAATTGATATTAAGGTGATTCAAGATGCTATGGAAAGCTAAGAGAAAGGGCTACAACTATCATGAAGACCCCAAGAGTTAATTCGGACTCGAATGGACGAAACAGAGGCCAACACGGCCTGACCGTGTTGACAAGCACGGCCGTGCTCTGCAACAACTCGATTTATGGCTCCCGGATACAGCAAGGAACACGGCCTGGCGTGTCCCACGACACGGCCGTGTCAGGGGGCGGATTTTTGTGTTTTGACCAGTTTTTATTTTCTTTTTCGATTTTTAAGTTGTTTCCTAGTTGGTTTAGGGTTTGTTTTGGTTTAGGGTTTGTTTTGAGTCGCCTATATAAGGCAAACACTTGTATATTTTTCAAACAACTTTGATTATTGAATATTGAATTGAGATTATTCTCTCCAATCCTTTGGGTTTTTCCAAGAGCTTCAAGATTGTTCATCTTGTTGCGAATTTTGACTTATCAAACAAACTTCCGCATTTGTTTGTGGCGTCTACGCATACCGAGGTTCTTGCTTTGCTAAGCAACGGGTCAAGGTTTCCACCAATCTTTAACCGAACTAGTGAAGAACTTGGGTTAACAACATATTGTTGTTGGGTTGTATCTACGATTGTTCTTTGCGCGTTCACATCGATTGGTAATCGTGAGCCATCTAGCAAGGTTAAATCTATCCTTGTTTTTATTTTATTTTCCAGATTTTCTTTGTTATCCATAAACCCTAGTTCTTCAAGGGTTAAAAAAATCGAAATTCAAAAAAAAAAAAACAAGGGAGTTTAATTCATGAGTTGAGTGATACACGAGCGTATACACGTGAGGGAGTGATTTAAACATGGCCGAAGAAAATCAACAACCATTGGAGAAGTTTGATATGGAGGCACTTGCAAGCCTTATGAAGAAAGTAATGATCGAAACATACGGGGATCCCAGGGAGGCGCCGAAGATAGATGAGTCTCAACTCTTGGGGCGCGGGCGTAGGAGGTTCGAATGGAGGAGTGGGCAGATGAGATTGATGATTATGATTCCGAAAGGGAGCAAAATTATAATCCGGGTAGAGGTAGGTGCGGAAATAGGGGTGATTGGGGACATGAGGATAGCAATTTGAGTAACATCAAAATGCAAATCCCCTCGTTCCAAGGAAAGAGTGATCCGGATGCCTATTTGGATTGGGAGAGGAAAATCGAGAATGTGTTTGATTGCCAAAACTATTCTGAGTTGAAAAAGGTGAAATTGGCGTCCAACCGATTCTCGGTTATGCAAGTGTGTGGTGGGATCAATTAATGGTCTAAAGGAGGAGAAGCGGCGAGCGGCCCATTTCCACATGGGAGGAGATGAGGAGTTTGATGCGATGTCGTTTTGTACCAAATCATTATTACAGAGGCGTCTATCAAAGGTTGCAGAGGTTGACACATGGGTCGAGAAGCGTGGGGGATTATCATAAGGAGATGGAGATGTTGATGGCAAGGGCTAACATAGAGGAGGGTCATGAGGTTACGATGGCGAGGTTCATTGCCGGATTAAATACTCCTATAGCAGATGTCGTCGACTTACATCAGTGTATCGATCTTGAGGAGATGGTGCACATGGCGGTAAAAATTGAGCAGCAGCTCAAGAGGAGGGGTTTTACACGGCAAAATCCCAACACTAGCACCAGTACTTGGGGTTTGAATACTCCTACGATAGATGATGCACGTTTTTCACAACAACCCAAAGTTGTGGAGGACAAGACGGACTCGGACAAGGCAAAACCATCAGGTAAATTTGATCCCTCTACTTCACGCACTAGGGACATTGAGTGTTTTAAATGTCATGAGAGGGTTCATAGAGCTAGTGAATGTCCGAATAGAAGAGTGATGGTGATTCGGGCTAATGGTGATGTAGAGTCCGAAAGTGAGGATGATCATGATAATCCGGAATTGGAGGAGGGTCTAGAGGTAGTTAAGCCGATGAAGGGCAATGTGTTATCACTAGTGTCGCGTAGAGTTTTGAATATGCAACCAAAGTTAATTGATCATGAGCAGCGAGAAAATATTTTTCACACTAGATGCTTAGTTAAGGATAAAGTGTGTGGTATGATCATTGATGGAGGTAGTTGTACAAACGTGGCTAGTGCGAAATTGGTGGAGAAGTTAGATATTCCTACACTTGAACATCCAGAACCGTATACACTACAATGGTTCAATGATTGTGGCGAGGTGCGAGTTAATAAAAGAGTGTTGGTGTCTTTTCAAATTGGGGGTTATAAGGATGATATATTATGTGATGTGGTGCCAATGCATGCTTGTCATATCTTGTTGGGTAGGCCATGCCAGTTTGATAGGCGAGTTGTGCATGATGGATATACTAATTGCTATACTTTTGAGCATGAGCGAAGAAAGTTCATACTTTCATCTCTTACACCTGCAGAAATATATGATGATCATGTGAGGATGAGAGTTTGTGAGTCAAAAGAAAAAGAGTGTTCGGCAAGTGAGCAAAAGAAAGAAATAAAAGCCGAGAAAAATGAGAGCTTGAGTGAAAATAAAAATAGAGAGCTTGAGAGTTTGGCCAAGGGTAGTTGTGAGATTCTAGAGATGGCCAAGAAAAAGGAGAGTACAAATTTTGAGTGGGCCAAAAATATGGGGGGAAAGGCCAATGAGGTAAAACAAGAGAGAAAATTTGTGCTTATGATTAAGAATAGAGGCATTAGGCGAGAGTTTATGAATGCTAACATATTTGATAATATTTTGTCTAGTTCTATTATTTCTCATGTGCAGGGATTCGGGCAACCGGATGAATGTGCGTGTTGTTTCACATTTGATCCGGGTGGATTGAAATAATTGTTCAACCTTTGGGGTCCAACGTTTGGATTCGAGGACGAATCCCTTTCAAGATGAGGGGAATGATGAGAATCCAGTCACGAAGGATCCGGACAACACCAAATACAAGTTATCTCGAGTTCTTGAAGACTATGTAATTGAGTTCTTGAGTTCTTGTATTTGTTTATCATAGATTAGGTGTTTATTTTCGTTATTTTGAGTCATTTGAGTGGCCAAGTTGATGTTAGAGGCCAATTATATTGAGTTTAGAGTCATGTTAGTTAGTCATGGGTCGAAAGGAAGCATTGACGATCGAAGAACAAGAGATTGTGTTCAAAAACGTCCAAGCGCGTCAACAGTTTTCAACACTGGCAGAGTTTAGTATTTTGGCCATAACTTTCTCTAAAAAATTGATATTGAGGTGATTCAAGATGCTATGGAAAGTTAAGAGAAAGGGCTACAACTATCATGAAGACCCCAGGAGATAATTCGGACTCGAACGGACGAAACAGAGGCCAACACGGCCTGGCCGTGTTGGGAAGCATGGCCGTGCCGTGCTGCGGCAACTCGATTTTGGCTCCCGAATACAACAAGGAACACGTCCTGGCCGTGTCCCACGACACGGCCGTGTCAGGGGGCAGATTTTTGAGTTTTGACCAGTTTTTATTTTCTTTTTCGATTTTTAAGTTGTTTCTTAGTTGGTTTAGGATTTGTTTTGGTTTAGGGTTTGTTTTGAGTCGCCTATATAAGGCAAACACTTGTTTATTTTTCAAACAACTTTGATTATTGAATATTGAATTGAGATTATTCTCTCCAATCCTTTGGGTTTTTCCAAGAGCTTCAAGATTGTTCATCTTGTTGCGAATTTCGACTTATCAAACAAACTTCCGCATTTGTTTGTGGCGTCTACGCATACCGAGATTCTTGCTTTGCTAAGCAACGGGTCGAGGTTTCCACCAATCTTTAACCGAACTAGTGAAGATCTTGGGTTAACAACATATTGTTGTTGGTTGTATGCACAGTTGTTGCTGCGGTTCACATCACGGTCTAATGGATGAAAACTTGTCAAAGGTATCCTAAACACAAACCCAATGGCTTAGGGATGGCATTTTTTGCAATATTCTGGGGTTTGTGGTATTTTTGTAATATTAGCTAGTGATGTAGTATCACTAACACCATTAAAAATATTAGTTTTTCCACTAACAAGTATTAGTAGTCCCCCTGAAAAGTATTAGCAACCCTCTTGAAATGCATTTTAGTAGTTCTCATGCAATAAATTTAGTAATTCCCCAGAAAAATATTTAGTAATTTCCCTAAAAAGTATTAGTATTCCCCCTACAAATTTTTGGTTTTTTTATGAAAAGTATTTAGTAGGTCCCTGGAAAATATTCAGTAGCCCCCTAGAAAATATTAATTTTTCTCTTGAATAGCATTAGTAGCCCCCTGAAAAGTATTAGTTTTTCTTATGAAAAATATTTATCAGCCCCCATAAAAAGTATTAGCTTTCACCTGAAAAGTATTAGTAGTCCTCCTAAAATTAGTTTCTGAAAAATATTAGTAATCTCCTGAAAAACATTTACTATTTTTCCTAAAAAATATTAGTAGTTTCCTTAAAATGCTTCAGAGTCGATTTAGTCAAATCAACAAATACTTGTATGGCATGATGAATGCACTTTTCTAATAACAATGGGGAATCAATTTACACCAAATTCAAAGCAAGGAAATGTATGAAGTATTAATAATATTTGATAGGTTTCAAAAATCCAGTTTAAGCAAATAATATGATGATAATCCTACCAACAACACAAGACCCACCCTTGACCAAGTGTCTAATAAGTTAGAAAATGTTCATGCAACAAACAAATCTCTAGTGGAGAAGGGGAAATCCCTAGGGGCTAGCTGAATGTTCAGCGTGTTGTTTTGTATTTTCCTGAAGCTCTTCAAGAGAATAACAACAAATTTTTCTTTTCCTTTTCTCGTGGGTTGGATATGGAGTGGACTGGTTTTTGGGATTCCATCTGAAGAATTAGATCCCTCGGACTGCATAACAGGAGACCATCTCTCAAAGGAAAGATAAAACAAATAGATCAACTCTCACACAGAGAGAATCTAATCCCACTAAAAGAAGAAAATGAAAAATCCAAAATCCACTACGATTAACAAATTACAATATATTAGAGGTGTCAAAATCAGCCCGATCTGATGAGTCAACTCGATAATAGGCCAGACTAGTTTGCAACTTCTCATGCTCATGTTAACAAATTCACTTATATTTTTAAAGATAAGATGGGATGAACTTCAAAATAGCAAGCCGAATAAATTTCAATCCAACCCGACTTTTTCAATTGGCCGGCAGGCCAACACCGAGGCTACCCTACTCGACCTATTTGACAACTCCAACTATATGTACACAAACTCGGTACTCAAAGTCCAAAGGCCATTACGATTTACGGCATACCTATTCCCTCACGTCTAGATTTGTTAATCTTGTTTATTAGGTGGAATTATTGGAGTCAAACTATACTTTAAAAAACTATAGAAATATACTTAATCCGTATCAAAGAAATTGCTCCAAATTCCTAATAAAAATGACCTGGTAATCACTTAAATTTTCAATTAATTATCATTTCACAAGAATTGATTTACACAAACTTTTGGCCTGCAGATTGGGCAAATGAATGATTCTCATTAATTAATTAATTATATATATATTTATTGGTAACAAACAACTATCAAGAATTGACTTTAAAAGTTAAATCTTTATTAGCACCAGCGCGTTATTTTCCTTTGCCCATTTTTGTCACCAACTCCTCCCCTCAATTCCTCCTGCCTTTCTGCCCTTCTCACCCTTTCAAAAACCAGTCTTCAAAATCACACAAAAAAGACAAACATATATATATATATATATACATATAATAGGTTTTGATACTTTTCTTGTGCTCTGAAAAAAAAAAAAAAACCTTTCTTTGTAACTAATCAAGACCCTCCCTTTTTCAGTGTCTCTGCTGTTAAAAGCCAAGCCATGCAACGCTGAAGGGGGAGAAATATTTTTTATTTTTTTTGCTATTATTTTATCAGAGAGAAAAAAAAAATAGAGATGAAGAAGGAAGATCAAGCGAGGTCACTTTTGGGGATATCTTTAACTGATAAACCCATTTGGCAACAGTTCTTGATTTGTTCTTCTGGGTTCTTCTTCGGCTATCTCGTCAATGGGATTTGTGAGGTATATGTGTATTAACTTAATTTTTTTATGTTTTTTTTTTGAGGGGTTTGCTTATAAATGTATATGTATAATGGTGATTGTTGGGTTTTTTTTTTTGTTTTTTTTTAATGGTTGGGTTTGATTGGTTAAATTAATTTCTTGGCTTGTTCTGTGATTGGCCATATAGCAGTAGATTTTTTTATTTTTAATTTTAATTTTTAAGAAGGGTTTGTTTCTGAATGGTGGAATTTTGTTTGAAGGTTAGGTGTTGAATTGGTCAGTGTTGAATTTCAATTTACTTCTTAATTAACCATTTCTACACAGGGTTGTTATTTGTTAACCATGGTTTACTGTTTTACCCAAAATTTAAGGATTTTGTATGTTTCTTTGAAGTTCTAATGATTCATTTTTTTATGTGTTTTTTGGTTAACTCTCATGGTACCATTATTTTGTTTAAATTGTTATTGGTTTGGAGATTTCTCATGAAGCTCAGATCCAATACAAGTTTTGTCAAATTCTGAATAATTGAGTTTTCAAAGTTGACTAATTATCAAAATTTTATTATTTCTGTTTCCAGGAGTACGTATATAATCGCCTGAATTTCAGGTCTGTCCATGTTCTAATTCTGCATATTGAATTATAATATTCTGTTCCAGAAAAAAACTAGTTTAAACTGTAAAAATTTATGAATTTGTTTTGCAGCTATGGCTGGTATTTCACCTTTGTACAAGGCTTTGTATATTTGGCACTGATATACTTACAGGGCTTCACCACCAAGCAAATGGTGAACCCATGGAAAACGTATGTTAAGCTATCGGCCGTCCTTATGGGTTCTCACGGATTAACGAAGGGCTCGTTGGCTTATCTTAATTATCCTGCACAAATCATGTTTAAGTCCACCAAGGTATACGATTAAACAAACCGTGTAGTTTTATTTTTTTACTTGTGATTAGAAGACCGATTCAATTTTTGTGTATTACAGTTTAGTTATGGGAGTGTTTGCAATCACTAAAAAAAGTGATTCTATGTGCTTTTGACTGGAAAAAATCACTTTTTAGTGTTTGCAAATGCCAATCAGCTTTTGACTAATCTGAAAGCAGGGCGATGAGAGCTATATATATATTTCTGATTCTGCTTTTGGTTTGACTTTTACAATTAAATAAGCACTTTTACAACTTTTTCACAAGACACTCTTAACTTCTGATTCTATTTGCAAACACTCTTTATTTATAAAGTTGTTGAATTTTGACTACTTTCGGTGAGAAGCGAAATATAGCGTTTATTTGTTGTATTGATTCGATGATTTGATTGTTGGGGTACAGGTACTACCCGTGATGGTGATGGGTGCGTTTATCCCCGGTTTGAGGAGAAAATATCCGGTTCATGAGTATATATCGGCTTTGCTTCTAGTTCTTGGCCTGATCCTTTTCACCTTAGCAGATGCAAACACTTCTCAATTTCAGTGTCATTGGTATTGTGATGATTTTGGGTGCTCTAGTCATGGACGCTTTTCTAGGTAACTTGCAAGAAGCGATTTTTACCATGAATCCCGATACCACTCAGGTACGTATCTTTTTGGTGCTATTTCATTTGAGCCGCAATGTAATAGAGAACTTTGAATTGTGATAGTATGGATTTACTTCACGCAGACGGAGATGCTATTTTGCTCAACGGTGGTCGGTTTGCCGTTCCTATTGCTACCCATGATATTGACCGGAGAGTTGTTCAGGGCATGGAGTTCTTGTTCTGAGGTAAATAGACAATTAATCATGTTTTGGGATAATTACAAAAATACCCCTGATGTTTAGGCTAATTACAAAAAAACCCAGAGATATTTCAAAATTACAAAAAAAAAACCTTGAGGTTTGATTCCATCTTGCATTTTCTTCCTTCATAAACAACAAACATTTCAAAAACCCCGTGATATTTCTGAAAATGTTACAGTTAACCCCTTAAATTTAAGGCATAATTAGACATGAGGGGGCTTTTTGTAATTTTAAAACATCTCTGGTTTTTTTTTATGTAATTAGCCAAAACCACAGGGGGTCTTTTGTAATTATCCCTTATTTTTTTTTGCTCAACTTGCCCAAAGATAATTAAAAAAGGGATGGAGAAATAAGTGATTTAAGATAAAACTTAGGTAGTGTAAGTTGTAAGTAAGGTACAACTTGCATGAGTGCATCTGACTTCTGTGTTTCTTTTCCGTATGAATTATTTAATGGTTGAGGGTTGACCTTTCGTAAGGTTGTTTTTATCGATAATTTTCCTTTGGGTTAATTATAAAAACTATCCCCGAGGTTTAGCCTAATTACATTTTATATCTTTTAAAATTACAAATACCCCATTGACATTTTTTTCTATTTTTCAAATTGCACCCTCAAGAGCGGGGGTACTTGTTACCAAACTCAATGGGAAAATTGTAGCCCTTTTCAGGGTATTTGTAATTTTGATAGATAACTGGAGTTTTTTGTAATTAGGCTAAATATCAGGGGTGATTTTTGTAATTATCCCTATTCTTTAAGATATCACTTGGAATGAACATGTGAAATGTAAGTTTAAAGCAACATACCAGGAAACAGCTACACTTTCCATGTTTCCAGGACCACCACCAGCTGCATAGATATTTGTTACCCAGTTGTCATGTTATTATACTATGGACTGGATCAACTTAACATATATTGCAATTTCTAGGACTAGATTGCAAATTGTGCAATTTGTAAGACCTTCAGATTGGAAATTGTTTTTAAGCTTATGTAACAGTCCTGTAAAATGAAATTCTTGAATTTTAAAATTTTAGAACTTGTATTCCCTGATATTCTATGTATTTTATATTCGTTCTCTCGTTTTGCAGCATCCTTATGTATACGGCGTGCTGGTTTTTGAAGCGATGGCTACATTTGTTGGCCAAGTCTCTGTTTTGTCACTCATTGCCCTTTTTGGAGCTGCCACCACTGCTATGGTATCTTCATTTCTACTTTCCTCTCGTTTTCGATCGTTTTTCAAGAGATAATTACAAAAACACCCCTGAGGTTTGGGCTAATTACAAAAAAAACCCAGAGATATTTAAAAATTACAAAAAAAACCCATCTGGTTTGATTATGTGTTTAAATTTAAGGCGATAACTGTAGTATATTTATAAATATCAAGGGTTTTTTGATATGTTATTTTGCTTATGAAGGTGGAAAATATAAGACGAATCAAACCACATGGTTTTTTTTTGTAATTAGCCCCAACCTCAGGGGTGTTTTTGTAATTATCCCTTTTTTTTAATGATTCAATCGATTACTGTAAGTGCATTCCTGCTCTAAACTTATGTAACAGGTCACAACGGCAAGAAAGGCCGTCACATTGTTGCTATCGTACTTGATCTTTACCAAGCCGCTTACTGAACAACACGGTTCAGGGCTGATCCTGATAGCCATGGGGATCGTATTGAAGCTCGTTCTTGAAAGTAAACCTCCTAATCGTGTCGTTACACCCGACTCCACCAGCACACGGGGAAATTCTTATTCGAAAGAAGCTAACAACAGGGGAAAGGGAAATGGAGATGGTGGTGAAGAAGATGAAGAGAAAAGGCCATTAGTTTAAATTTCATGAAATTGAATTAGTTAGGGGATAAATTTATTTTTGTATTTTCTTGATTCACTTACATTTTGGGCATGGCTACCCAGAGAATTTGTAGTGATGATAGCCAAGTGATGTGAATTTTTATTTTATGTAATTGAGATTTTGAAAGGATAAATATTAAAATTTATAGTCCTCCATACATTATGGCCCATTTATTTAGTAAAACAAGAGCCCATTGGGCTACAACTGAGTCCAACACATGGCCCATGTGAGATATTCTCCATCGGTCCACCCTGAAAAAAATTCGAAATCTCAAGACGTCGTCGTTTTCATAAAATAAACAAAAACATTCAAAACGGTTATGATACACTACACAAAATAAAATAAACAACACAAAATAATGAGAAAATAAAATTGAAAAAAATAACCATATTTTCTCTTCTTCCCCTTCTTTTATACTCTGCTTTAAAACCCTAATGACCTAAAATTTTCAAATCCAGGAACATCTCTCCCCAAGCAAGTAAAAGAAAATCGAAAACAAGTTCAGCAATCATGAGAGGAACCAAGCGTGCGGCAATCTCCGACTCCACTCCTATTTTTAATTCCAACGACTCCTTCGTAAGTGCGTGCTTGTGTGTGTGTGTGTGTGTGTTTCAATTTTGTATTTATCCAATTGATGAACTTTATCTGTCAATGCGTGTGTTGGGGTTACGATACTGTGCAGATGCAGAGCAAGAGAGTGATAATGGGGTCCCCGTTTGATGCAAACAAGGCAGAACCATCGATTCGGCAGCCGCCATTGGATGCGCAGAGGGCTGAATCATCAAAACAGCATGTGAGAGCTCTCAATACCCAATTTGCAAGGTCCTTACTGTTATTATTATTTTTTTTTAACTTTTTCGAACTTATTTTTCTATTTGTTTTCTGAAATTTCGTGTGCTTGTTAGTTCTGAGTGTATTAGGTTTATTGAAGTGATTGTGTTAACTAAGTTCTGGAGTAAGCTACAGACCTTTTAGTTCAAAGAAACCGAACTATTGCCATCAATGTTGTGTAATGGTTGTAGTTTGTGTTTATTCTAGCTTATAGATGGAGGAAATTGTTCGTGCCAGGGGAAGTGCAAATGCTGAAGTTTACTGTACTAGATTGACCTCACTGAGTGTTTCGACATTGTCATCCTTAATTTGAATAGTCACTTTGGCATTACTTCAAGTATCATGTCCTTGTTTTTACCCGAAATATAGTTGGCAATACCACTTATCGGAAGCAAATAAGTTTAAAGAGACACCGGAAGTTGTTTAGTAGTTTCTACTTTTTATTTTCTGGGGCACTGTTATGTGATTTGTATCCATGGCTGAAATGTGCTATCACGAACTTCATTTCTTTTCCATTTTTGTGGTTATATGTGTGACTAAAATTGCATGTACAAAATGAATTTTTTCTTCTGTGACATGGTTTCAAATGTGTATACTAACAATGTCAACTCTTACATTGATCAGTTGGGTACAAGCTCAATTACGAGACCACCCAGATGAGCTTTGGGAAGATGGAGTGCAGGACTACTTAAATCATGCTAGAAGTATCATGGTAATTTGTCAGAAATTCCTCGCTATATCTAGGCCCTCTTATATAACTCTTGCATCATTAACACACGTCTATCATGCTGAAGTTGTTTAAGGTGTCATTCTTATATTTTTAGTAATTATAATAGAATATTTATATAACTTTGTCAATGTAGATCTGAGTTGTTTCAATTGACCTCTTGCTTTTCTAAGCATAGGGTAATATCAATATCCTTCTGGCGTTGTTTAAGGTGTCATTCTTATATTCTTAGTAATTATAATAGAATATTTATATAATGTTGTCGATGTAGATCTGAGTTGTTTCAGTGGACCTCTTGCTTTTCTAAGCATAGGACAATATCAATATCTTTCTGGCCAGCAAGTTTTGTTTTAACATTAGCATAAGGCATAGAAGTATAAAGTATGACTTTTTGGCCAGCATTTGGTGGTATTCACACTGAACATATATTTGATGTCATGGTACAAGTATATATGAGCTGGCATGCAAGCACATGTATGTAATTCAGCAATGAAGAGTGCTGCTTGACATCATGCACATGCAGATACTTGAAGCCTTCTATGCATCTTGGGGGCTGTTCAATGTTGAATCCTGCAAATATATTTCTGTTACACGTTTAAATAGAACATTTGGCCAAGTGGTAGCTTCCACTAGTTTTGAGGACTGCCACGTTTTTGGTTGTTCAAATGATGTCATCAAATTATTGATGATGTAACACGTGTCTCCGGAGTAAAAGTAGAAAGCTTATTTACGATTTTTCTGCTAGGATGACAATCCATCACTCCACCACATGTAATGAACGTTTTAAGAGAATTGTTCTGAGGAGTTGATCGATCTCCCTACACCAAACCTTCGTCTGGAAACACATTTTTACAGTAATAAATATAACTTACTTTTATCTTTTCCGCACGTCACAATCAGTAAAGAGATATTTTTGGATGCTGAGACTTTGGGTGTAGAAATAACTTCTCTTAATGTACTATTAGAGATGTAATTTATTTCCTTCAATTGCAGGAGAAATTTAGTGACGTTGTTAACTGGTTGAAAGCAAATGCTGGAAAAGGAGGGAGTTTAGGCCAGCTTCCTTCTGCCGATACTCAAACTAAACCCGCATCCGAAATTGACAAAAGCAGTCATAAATTGTTTTTGGACAAACCTGTGTTTCCTGCAGCTACTACAACAACAAGCTCTGGAACTTCATGGAATCCTGGATTTCTCTTTAATAACAATGCTCCTTTCACATTTGGAGGTATTCATGTAGATGTTGTTTTGTGCAAGATTGCAATCCTATCCAATTAGGCTTAATCTCCATATGTGGCTCTCACTACTGAAATTTATTGCATAATTTCTTTACCTCATTACTATTTTGTTTTGCATGTAAGTAGTAATGGCATCTTCACATATGCATGTTGCATTGTTATTTCCATAGAAATACATTAAAGGAGAAACAAAAGGGGGATTTGGCTCTTGCAATATTTAATTGAATGGGATGTTTAGTTTGTACTATACAAGTTATAGCATGTCCTATGTTCAAGTAATGGTGCTTTGAGAAATCGAATTTATGTGACTAGACTGGAAAGTCTTCAAGGTAAAGCAGAATTACTGGTGGGTCTTTATTGACTAAAGGCAACATTTGTGGAAATATATGTGTTTGTATCTCACATGGAAACTATAGTACTGATGTCTTTCTTCTTATTCACATAATAGTGGTTAATTCCTCGGGATCATTTGATATCTGAAATTATAATATACTCTGTTTACTACACATTCTCTTCAAACGCCTAGGTGGCAGCTGAATGAAGTTGAACAAGTTTTGTAAAACAGAATATAAGTCAGTATATTTATATGTCAATTTGCTAATTTGAACCAGGAAAAAAGTAAATCAAAACTTGTTTTTATGTATTTCTTTAATAGACATTAAATTTCCATGCCATAACATGTCAAGTGAGAAGTGATGTTTTTTTTTTTTTTTTTTTTTTGTTAAAGGAAAGCTTATCTATATAAAAAACTTGGTTTGATTTTAGTTGTGAACCAATCAAAATTATCGTCTACAATTGACCCTTGAAAAAGAATTTTCGCGACTGAAGCAATCTATGAAACTTAAATATTTGCTGGGGAGTTATGACTTACGAGGATATATGGGTTTGCAAGTTATTCGAGTACGAATCTCTCCAACAAAAATATATGGAGAGAAGCTTTTTTTCTAATATCTCTAATCCACAATTTCTTCATTCTCTCTTTGTATCCTTTAGTTCCACTGCAATTGGTTTTGTTAAATCGGCAATTTAACAATATTTTTTGCCTATCAATAAACGGTTTTCCTCCGTTTCTTTCTGTAGATACATGAAGTTGGTTCAGTTAGGAGTATAGTCAAATTCTACTATCTGGTCTTATGTACCCCTCTTTAATCGGTTATTTAATTGAGGACTTATGTTTATCTCACTTATCATGCAAATTCTGATTTTTGTTCCTGGTCTTCCAGGAAGCCAGGTTTCAGCTCCTGGAAATGCCAATGCAATTCCTTCTGATCATGGCACTTCAAATGAAGCAGATGGAGGTAAGAGGTGAAAATTTCTTTATTAATAACCGATAGTCAGTAAAAGTCTTAACAATCTGGAGTCTTAATTTATCAAGGCTTATATACTTTCACTTTGTCTTGTTGAATCATCACATATTATAAGATTATGGTGCTTGTGGCATTTTTATCAAGTTATCATTTCCTTGCCTTTCCATAACCCCCAATTCTGTAACTTCTCCGACTTGTTGAACTTGTCATCTGTTATTCTGTTATTGTTGTCATTGCTGTATAAAAAGGTCTTCTGGGTTAGCATGCAGGGGGCTAATTGGATCTTTGCTTTGGACAGTCTAAGTAGTATTCCATTTCCAAAACACATTTGCGCTTTAGTTGATTGTTATAGAAGACTGATATTTTGTGGTTCTATAGGATTTTGTTGTCTACTACACTTAAACAAGAGAAGTTCAGTCAACAATTGCTCGGGCTTCCCCAGTTCATCCTGGATTTTACTGGTTAGAAGGATGAGCTGTTATTTGCCCTTACAAAACACCACGAATCTAGCGTCATTTCTTGTATTCATCTTAAGACTTAAGTATTTTGTCTTTGACACCCATAACCTTTAGAATCTTTTAAGATTTTTAAGGGGGTTAAAATGTTGACATTCGACATTAAAATAAATTGCAAATAGTGTTATCTCTGTTCTGTGAAGTCAATCTCCAATGACTACAGGTTAATCTGCTGGTGTATCAGAGTTTTCGCTAATTTTCTCAATAGTGTAAAAAATAAACATCTTTTTTCGAGTTCACACACATATTTTTGTTAATATACATAACAGCAATTACATTTTTGCCAATATATTTGTGCGATAGATGGAAGGTTTGCAACATTGATACCTTGAATACTTGACTGAGACTTTGTTTTCTTTTATCAATATCTTGGAGAGCAGATGATGATGACGAACAGCCTAGCAGTCCATCTGTGAAAAAGAGCCAAGAGAAGGGAATTATTGTCGTGCATGAAGTAAAATGCAAACTTTATGTGAAGGTAAGTATGTTTTAAAATTTACCATCTGATTGATGGAGATATGATTAAAAGTTTTCTCATGAAATGCAACAAATTGGATTATGTTCTCTTTATTTTTGTTTAGGAGCTATACTTTTGATGGAATGTACATAAACTAGAAACCTTCACGTGATTGTAAACTCCCTTCTTTTGATGGGGGCCGACTTTTTAAACTAAGCAAAAGGATTATTGAGAATTCAAATTTTCTGATTTTTTTTTCTGATTTTTACTTAGTTGATTAAAATTATATTAAGAGCCTGAAAATACAACATCAAGATAAGTTCCCATTATAGTTCGTTACATGCCACCAATCCATTAGATTCAACATGCTAATGAAACTTAATGAATGAATTCATACATAGGGTCCTGATGGAATTCCTTACGTTTTTCCAATGTGTGGCTCTGGAGACTGGACTTGATCAGTAGACAATAAAACTTAAATAATAATTTGTTTAGGTGATTCTTGGTGTGATATCAGCTACCTGTGCATCTGACGAAGATTTTTAGCTAACTAAAATGAGATTAAAAAGGCTGAAACGCAATCTGTAGTTCAGTGGTTAGTTGTTGTAGCGGAGTAATAACCAATACATCTCACAAGTCTGTCTCAGTAGATGGTATTGCTGGAATGTCTATATGAGTATTCGTCTGGCTTTTATGACTATAGTAATCTACTGCAGTTCTGTGTACATGTATAATACAGCTGCATCTGCTCACGTCAAGATGCTGAACATGCTCAGGTTAATGGAGTAACTCGTGCATTATCATGTGCCAACAAATGATAAGGCTGCATATCCCTGTTTTTTTTGGCTAAAAGAAATCAAAACATTTAGCTATATATGGTTTAGCGAATGAGAATCCTTAAACCATATATGCACTGGCTCAATTGGCATGCATCATAATTCTCCATGAAGAAAAGAGCCAAATGTTTATTATGGATTCAGATAAATGACTTGTAAAAATAAATAAATAGTGAAAAGTGCGAGCCACTCAGCCATGCCTTTCACAAATGTCACTTGTAATAATTGGATGGCATGTATATAATCCACACCTCTTTGATTTTTCTATAAGACACAATAATTTGAGGGCATGTACGGAATATAATCTCTTTGATTTTACTATAAAACACAGGCATGGACGGAACAAAAGTGTGGATTCTGCTCGGTCCATGCTTTACCTAAATGACCACTTCCAGTTTTAGGATACATTTATTTTTCGATAATCCAAAATGAATTTGATGCGTCGTCGGCAGTAAAAAGGAAATCTGTTTTGGTACTTTGTGAAGTATCGATTTTTTGCGTGAAATTTCCATTTCCTTTTACAGCATATGGCTATCTGAATCTGATGTCTTGATATTCGAGAATACATTATGACTGAGTTTTTTGCACTGTGCATACTCGCAATTGATGTAACTACAAAAGAGGCTCAATTATTTCATAGCATCTTAGCTTTGTTGGTGCTTTACTCTGATGTGCATGTTTTCCTTTAAACAGTCAAGTGATCCAGCAGACAAAGGTGCTTGGAAAGATAAAGGCATGGGTCAACTAAATATCAAATGCAAGGAAGGCATTAATAAGGGCACCAAGGAATCTAAACCAACCATTGTTATACGTAATGATGTAGGTTCCCTTCTGAGATATTGTATTTTTTGCTGTTTAGCTACCTATTTATCGGTCTTAGTTATTTTGATGCCTGGATTCAATAGAATGTGATCCGCTTCATGGTTTATTTTTGTAATTACTATTTTTGTCTCTCGAATTTACGAGAGGAGCAATAATATGAGAAGGCATGGAGATTTTAGAATCTAGGCCAGTGGAAAAATACTTAGCAAGTTAGCAATGCATTTGAATTGAATCACAAGTATGGGAATGTTGTGAGGGGGTTAATCTGAAGCCTAATTTTCTTTATTGAAGTGTTTATTTGTTTTTCATCTCTAGCTGGTGCAGTGGAACTTGACACTATTTTTGGACCTTTTGGTATTACACGAGTCATGAGAAGATGACAAACCGCCAAAGTTAAGATCACATTCTCTATCTAATCATGCTTTGTTATCCTTCAATTGTTGCAGGTGGGAAAAGTGCTGCTCAATGCATTGATATACCCGGGCATCAAAACAAACATGCAAAAGAATGCAGTAGTAGCAATATTTCATACTTCGGTAATTCTTTACAACTATGTTATTACCTCACTTATCCTTTTTCCGTCTTCCTTCCTTTGGTTGTGTTTCTGGGGTATTACCATTATATTGGTTTCATTATCCTAATCATTGGATATGACGTTTCAGCCTCTTAAGGAAACAAAATATGGTGCAGTCCTGCTTGCTTCTTATAACAAACTATAGGAAAACAAGCTGTTACTGGTCAGCTGACCATTTTTCTGTAGCTTTGGTTCCATGGGGCCATTGCATGACTAGGATTGTCGATTAGGGCAGACCAATTTGAACTTGGCCAATTTACGCTCAAATTAAAATATGGTCGCTCTTATGAGTGACCATGTTCAGCTATTGAATTTGCCCGGTTAATAGATGACTATTGGTCGAAAAATCCTCTAAATATCCTCTACAACTGTTTAATGTCTGATTTCCTCTTTGTAATTTGGCTAAACCTCGGGGTTAGGTTTTGTAATTATCCCTTGTGTTATGCATTTTCATTTGGGTTAGGTTTTGTTATTGATTATTCAGCACCTGAAAAAAAAAAGAAAAAAAAAAGAGATTCAACTGCCGAGTTATGAGTTGGACCAAAATATTTGTGCATAAACAAAGGTTTACAACCATAAATCGCTGCATCATGATGTCATCACTCAATGCATAGAGCTCATTAGTAAGGAGTGAGCCAATGATATTGCGCATTCCAATCTTGGGCATGCAAGTTTTGTGATGAGAGATATCTGTAAATGTTCTGCATTTTCCCCTTTAAATCACAAGTTATATACTCGTGCACTTTCTGATGTTTGAATTTTGATTTCATATTTTTTTTTTTTGAAGGCTGATGGTGATAACAATGACACCGTTGTTGCACGGACTTTTTTGATGAAAACTAAGACCGAGGAGGACCGGGATAAACTCGCAGCTGTTATTCAGGAATACGCACCTGCAGCCTGAGATTCGGAAGTATACATTTGTAAACCATTTTGTTGTACGCCTAGCTGAAGAGCCGCCATGCTTGCACAATTTGGATTTGTATTTTAAGATTTTAGGAGCCCTATATTAAAAGTTTGAGAAAGTCCCAAGATGTATAACATGCTTTATACACTTGTATTTTTCGGAGAGCAAAGATATGTGCAGCAGAAACCATCATTCTCCGGCTAAGCAGGTTGCGTATTAGCGTCAAAACGATTTATTTCCTCACTTTTGTGACGCTAGTTTTAAATGATTTGCTGCGCGTACTTTATCAGCTTTTCCGTTGATCCGGGGACGGCATCAATGGAGATAAATAATTTCAAATTTGAAGACTCTTGAGAAAAAGAATTTATGCTTGAAAGGTGTATTTACTTGCTAATGAATCATGTTTGCTAAATCTTTTAATGTGGGGATGTATCAGTATTCAGTGGGATTGTCTATGTTGTACAGGTTAGGAAATGTGGATAGTTGGAAATTTTCCAAAATGGAAATGGGTATTTGGAAATCTAACCATACATCACCGCAAGTTCTGAATCTTGTCACATTTGAGAAGTGGCATTTGGTAATTTATTAGTATCTAATAAAGGTGGTAATTTGGGTCATCAGGTTGGATTCATTTCCAATACATCACATTGTACCTCTCTTCCCCCAAAAACGTCTCTCAATCACCTCCAATCACTAAATAAACATACCGTAAATAACCTATGTATCTGGCATATCGATCCACTATGCACCCAATTTCATCAATTTACTAGTATGTATTGATATGATGTTGTATATAGGACGCATCACAAAAAAATCTTATAATAATCTGGGATCCAATGAGATTAATCCAGTAGTGTTCAAATAATGGCGCCATGTAAGCTAAGCATTTTCTCAATTTTACACGATAATGATTGGTATTGATACTGGGTAGTAATGTTTTGTATTTAATTAAATTTCAGGCTGATATCTCAACCAGCATTTGTAGTCCAACAGTTAGGATAATTGCCTTCCAAGCAATAGACCCGGATTCGACTCCCGGCAAACGCATTAAAAGCCTTTTTCTGCGCTACCATGTTTTCGTTTTAATTTTGAAATATCTTTTTGCAATTTGAGTTGGACATAAATGCTTTTACTTTACAAAAGGAACACACACACACACAGACATACATATATTCCTAAATTTGCCGATTCTTTTGGTCAGAACACACACTTCATAATTTTAAATTGTTTTGCAACCAAATATTGAGTTTGTAGCCAAGGTGCAGTGCTGAAATATTTATTAAACTGAATGCAAGAACATGAAGTGATCGGCTTCTTTATTCTTTAAACTTTCATCATTAACTACACTTTATCCCATTATGTGGAGTCGGTGATTTGAAATTTATAGTGTTAATTAATTGTCTAAAATTAGTTAACACTACAAATTCACACAAAAAGCAAATTGGCAAAGTTTTAGGCCGGATGTTCTTCCTGGCGCAACCTTCATACAAAGGAGAAATGAAATGAAATACCAAAACCATCATAATCATTGGTTTTTTCACTTGCATGGAAAATACAATGAGACGGCGATGAGTTGAAATAGTTGCTCTAGTCATGATTGGCTTCTTGATTCTTTAAACTTTCATCATTATTTTCATCAACTGCACTTTATCCCATTACATGATTCTTCAAACTTTGTCTAAGAAAATAAGTCATAAAGAAACTCTCGACTTCAATATCTGTAGTATACATCCTCTAATACACACTCTCCAACAGAGTCAAATAGGAAAAGAAAGATTTCCTCTGGTGACACTCAAATAGGACAATTCCTCTATTTGCAACATGGACCCAAAATTTCCAAATAATTGCATAATATAAGAGCATATGTCATAAAATTTGGGGTTAAATTCATCAAGGAACAGTTCTTGCTTTAGTTTTTTTCTAGCAGACAAGTGAAGATCTCAATGCACTTGGAATCTGCGTGCAGGATGCCCAACGACTAACCGATGCAGTAGCTATGAGATCGAGATGGTCGAGTTCACCAAGACCGATCGTGTGGTTCCTCTTGCTCTGCAAGCTTGTAGTCTTTGAAACATTAGTCCATCCTCCCCGACGAACTTCTGGCCTCTGTTCCATTTCGTCCGACATCTGCTCGGTGGGTTGTGCAGGATCTGGCAATAAGATTAGCTTTCGTATACTTGGCTCTGCAAGAACAAGGAAAAAGCCCGACGGTCAAGAATCTAAACTGCTCCGAATGCAGATACCAAGAGTCTACAACCGCTTGGACAATTCCAATAGCATCCACATACATTAGTTTCGGATATAAAATTCACTTGCTAGTTACATCTTCACCGATGTTCACATTTTTACAAGAGGACACTGGTTGGATACACAAATATACACTTCTTTAGCTGTCAAACTCGGTGAGTAATCTCTAGACAATAAATGCGCTTCTCAATGTTTCCAAGTTTTTCATTTTAACACGGGATAATTACAAAGACACCCCTAAGGTTTGGGTTAATTACAAAAAAACCCAGACATGTTTCAAAATTACAAAAAAAAAACCTTCAGGTTTCGTTTTGTCTTAAATTTAAAGGGGGTAACTGGAAAATTTTTGTAAATATCAGGGGTTTTTGAAATATTTTCGAAAATCACCGGGAAAAATGTAACGGAATCAAACCTAAAGGTTTTTTTTGTAATTTTCAAAGAACTCTGGGTTTTTGGTAATTAGCCCAAACCTTAGGGGTGCTTTTGTAATTATCCCTTTTAACATATCAGATTTCCATGTTTGCATCCTTAGGCAAACAAAGTCCTTCAGGTGAAATACGCTAGTAAAACGTAAATGGAGCTCTGTACAAGTATATCAATTTTCATGTTAAGTAAAAAGAAAAAAGTTGTGCACGACAACTTCTTAGCTAACATTCGAAGCAAAAGAAACAGATTCCAGCAAAAAAGACGTACCTCCATCAATCGATAGCATTTTGGTCTTGAAACATAACGACTCGTCGCTTTGTTCAAGTGCAGCGGTAGGAGTGGAAAAGGTAAAACTGGGCATTGAAGGAATTGGAGATGAGAATTTTGCTGCATTTGGTTCACCGAAGCTACCGGAATAAACAGCTCCTGACACTGAGGACGGTGTGCCCTGGTTTATCAGGGTCGACGAGAACGATGATCTGCATGAGAAAACAGGAGAATCGTCCTGCTCACTCTGTACAATTAATGGTGACTCATCATGGAAACTAAAATCCTGGTCCCTGAAAACATTTAAATTGGAGAAAGAATAGCCGCCGATTTCTAGTTGTTGACAGCTGAGATTATTTTTTCTGTACGATTCTTGAGTACCCGGTGGGGTATCTTTCGTCCAGGAGTGAGCTGCAAAGAAATATCGGAATTTTTGAGAAATGCATTTAGTGGAGCACCTGAATAAGATTGCAAATTCTAGCCTAATCAGAATCGGATAATATCTTCGGGGACAACCGCAAGAGTATTTTAGTTTTCTGTATGGAAAGTACCAAATTTAGTTAAGAGGGCTGTCTAGAGAAAGTAAGTTTGCTAAAAGGATAAATGATGAAGAGCGAGATATTATATGCAGAGCCTTCAATCAAAATAAGAAAAGAAAAAACATGTAAGTTTGGGCTAGTTACAAAAAAAGCCCAGGGGTGTTGTAAAATTACAAAAAGCCCCCTCAGATTTGATTTTGCCTTAAATTTAAAAAGGGGTAACTGTAAGATTTCTATAAATATCAATGGTTATTTGAAAAAAAAAAATTGCTTATGAAGGGGGAAAATGTAAGACGGAATCAAATCTTAAGGGGTTTTTTGCAATTTTTAGAAACCTCTAGGTTTTTTCGTAATTAGCCTGAACGTCGTTTTTTTTTTTTTAATTATCCCAGAAAAAGGTGAATATCTGGCAAAATACAAACACTTGCTCTTGCAGCAAACTTGAGGACAAAATCTTTGACTATTACAATCAGTTTGGTTTATTAAGTTACAAAAAATAAGTTTTTTTTTTAAGATATATTTAACTACATAATGAGCTCCTCACATAATATACAAACTACTGAATTACAATATTACAACGGTGACATACCTAGGACTTGAGCAGCAGTTAACCTTTTCGAAGGATCAAAACACAGCATTCCAGAAATCAAGTCTTTAGCCGACGTTGAAATGTGATCCCAAGGATCAGAATGGAAACAAAATTTTGCAGCACGCACGGCATCAAAGATTGTCGATTTGGTTTTGCCCCAAAAGGGAGGTATTCCACTGAGCAAAATGTAAAGAATAACACCAGCACTCCACACATCAGCTGCCTGATTATAACCTCCCACCAAAACCTCGGGAGCTATGTAGAACGGACTTCCAACAGTCCCGTGCAATGTCTGTCCTGTTAATACAGAAACTTAAGATTCTCAACATAGCATTAAAAATTACCCCAATTGAAATTTAGGTTATTTTTTATAAACAAAAATGGTTAATTACAAAACTATCCCTGAGATTTAGCCTAACTCATAAATACTCAATTATCTTTCAAAATTACAAATACCCTCTTGACATTTATTTCTCACTTGCAAATTGCACCCTGAAGAGGTGTTAGTCGATGTTATCCACTTGGGTAGGTACCCAAGTGGGTTCTATACCATTGGATTAACACACACCCATATGGATGTGTGCGTGTATGTGTTGATCTAACAGTATAGAACCCACTTGGGTAGCTACCCAAGTGGGTTAGCATCTACTTACCTCCTGAAGAGGGGTTGGGTATTTATTCGGTAAATACAAATATTAATGGAGAGTTTATAACACTTTAAGGGGGTATTTGTAATTTTGAAAGATAATTGTAGTTTTTTTTTTTTTTTTTGTAATTAGGCCAAACGTCATGGATAGGTTTTGTGTTTATCCCTTAACAAAATGCCAAAATGCATTCAGTGAATTTACATGTCTCCCTAATTAGTGCAACACCTACATTCATGTGCTAGATAGTTTACCATGCTGACAAATTTCAAAGTTTTGCAATTGCATACAAAAACAAGGGTTAATTACAAAAACTAACTTTGAGGTTTGGCCTGATTACCAAATAACCCAATTACCAAATACCCCCTTAAGGTATTATTGCAAACACCCTTTGAGGTTTGCTTTTTCTTAACAAATACACCTTACTGAGGGTACATTTGTAAAATTGAAACAAATATCAGGGGGAGTACTTGTAATTTTGAAAGATAACTGAACTTTTTTGTAATTAGAATAAACCACAAGGGTATTTACTGTAATTAACCCTAAAAACAATGCACACAGAACAAAAAGATTACCAGGTTTGATATGCGTCGCAAGACCAAAGTCGGCCAATTTGATAGGCGAGGAGGAAGACCTTGAGACTAAGAGGATGTTTTCTGGTTTCAAATCTCTATGAACAATGCCCTTATCATGACAATACATAACTACTTCCATTAGTTGCTTAAATATAACATGAGCCTCATGCTCCGACAATCTCCCCTGCTTCTCGATCTGATGGAAAAGCTCTCCACCTGCACAAAGCTCCATCAGAAGATGTACATAATCCTCCTCCTCATACACGGCCTTGAGATCCACAACATTCTCATGCCCAGATAACTTGGTCAATATTTCAATCTCGAGCTTCACACTACGAACGTCGTCCTCTGTAACCAATCTCTCTTTGGCAATAGATTTGCAAGCCAAAACTTCTCCTGTCAACTTATCGGAGCATTCTCTTATAATGCCGAATCTTCCCCATCCTAACTGATCCCCAAGAACGTAACGCTCCCTAAAATTACCGTTCTGAGTCGAGTCCAAGATTGTTTCATTCAAGTCCGGAGATTTATAACAATTACGATGATGAATTAGAGTCGTGCCGATATTATCCCAATTGGTTAAATCCATGACACTAATTACCACAACTCTGGCGTAGATCACCGGTCAAAGTGTTACGCCATGCTTCTCAAGTTTCTAAGCAAGCACTAAATATATTCAGCTAATTTGAGAAAACACATTTTTCTGTCAATGTGCTAATTTGAGGCAATGAATGAACCTATCTTCTCCAAACACTTTATAATCTAATTACTGTTCTCAGTAATTCTTGTCCTCCTCAAGCAAGAAAAATGTAATACTTTGTTTATCGCTGATAAATTAAGAAGAAAACATTCTCCAAAACCGCACTTGCTTAATTTTTTGTATCCAAAATTTCTTTTTCTTCCCAGAAAAATCGAAGAACCCAAACTTTCCAGAAAACCTAAGAACCCAGCTCTGCAAATGACATGGTAGATCCAGAATAGTATTAAACACAAAGAAAACAAAAAAGGGCCAAACACAGAGTTCCCTCACAACAAACAAAAGGAGTCGCATAAAATATTAAGTTAATTTATTGTTTTCTTTTTTGTTTCCATTTCCAGACAACCCATCACTTTTCAGTCAACAAATACCCACAGAAAAAATAGCAACTTTAATCCAAGAACAAAATTAACCATCCGTAACGACATCAAACAGATTGATTTGAAACAAAAGCACACAACGGAAAAGAAGGGGGAAAAAAAGACTAGGGAAATTAGGTAAAATACCCCCAAGGGGGTATTAAGGAAAAATACCCCCACTTTATTAAACAATGAAAAATACCCCTTTTTTCTCCTGAAAAGTCTAAAATGCCCTTATATTTGAAAAAACCAAAAAAAAAAAAGAAAAAGAATATGAATAGGCGGGAACCCTTCATTTGCCCATTACTCTCTCTCTCCCTCTCACGTCCAACTCACGTCCGACTCCACTGGTTTCTCTCTTCGACACGCGAACGTCCTCACGAGAACCTATTCCGACGAGCACCTGTTCCGACGAGTTGTTTGACGTCTCCGTTAGTGTTATCCATCGCGATTGTTTGACGTCTCCGTTTTTGAAAATCAAAGGTCATTCTTCGGTTGAAAAGGTTTGTTGTTTCATTTTCTTCTCTTATATGTTTATTTTAGTTAGTTTTTTTGAACCATTTTGGGTTTTGTTTTGAAAACAAAATAATAAACAGTTTAGGGTTTCGTTATATGACTCCAAACGAGATTTAACGTTGAATCATTCATGTTTTGCGGAGTTAATGGTGTGTTTATGTTGGAATGTGCTTGTACTTGGCTTTATTCCAACATTTTTTTGTTGCCCACATATTAGCCATGTGTTTTGCCCCAGCGTTGCCCACATGAGTGCCCACGGAGTTGCCCACATGAGTGCCCACACCGTTGCCCACTTCTGTGCCCACTTCTTTCCCCACTTTGTGGAGTCTGTGATGTGTTGTGTGGAGTCTGTAGAGTCTATAGTGTGTTTTTAGGTTGACATATGTATGGATTTGGGTCTTTTCATGAATTTTTAATCTTGCCCACCTATTTGCTTTGATCTGCCTACATGTTTTGCCTACTTGTATCTAACACTACTTTGTGGAGTCCGGACGTGTTGTGTGGATTTTATGATCATATTCTCAGCAGTCTATAATGTGTTTTTAGGTTGGAATATGTATGGACTTGGGTGTTTTTGATAATTTTTATCTTGCCCACCTATTTGCGCTTTGCGCATCGATCCACATGTGTGCCTACTTGTACCTAACACTACTTTTCATTGTGCGCTTCAAGAAAGATGGCGCTTGTTCAAAACGAAAAGGACCAATTTCCAAATGAGATTAAGTGCTCGTTGCAATCAATGAGGAAGAAATGCATGAATAGTTGGTTTTTTGAGCGTTAGGAATACACAAAGGTTCGGGAATCGTCTTTGGCCAATTCATGGATGTACAAAAGTTGAAATTTCAAGGCCAATTATATCTCCACCTTCTCTTTCGACAAGACAAGTCGATGTCATCGACAAGATAACATTCCACTTCAACAATAAAGAGGCGATTTTGGAGTAATCGAATTCTCATTGATCACGGGACTTGGTTTTGGGTCCAAGTCTACTAGTCCATCATCCTCGGGGATCTTCAAAAATGCTTTAGGAGATTTAATCCCTTTGCACGATACATGTGGAAAACGCTTTAGAAGAATGGTCCAAGAAAGAGAAAGGGGATGGAGATATGACCACTTAAGTCGGCTTTGCTATGTTTCTTATATGGTGTTCTTCTTGTAAGAGACCGTAAAACCAAAAAGATTGTGGAAGAATATATTCACCTTGTCGATGATCTAGGAGCATTTAATGCTTATCCTCGGGGAAGAGTAGCTTTCGATTTCTTGGTGAAAGAAACACGTGCTGCATGGCCGACGAGTAAAGGGTTTTTGGGAAAGAAAAGAAACGAAAGAAAAGCACGATTTTGAGAACTTTGACATCCACGGCTTCCACCCCGCCTTACAAGTATGGGCATATGAGGCGATCCTGTCGTCCGCCAAATTGTGTGCCATCACAACAAAAGCTTCCAAGAATCGGGTGCCACGTATTTTGCGTTGGTCAACCGAAGCCACGGTTTTTACATTTGATAAATTGAAAACAACAATCTTCGGACTTTGCTTCCGGGGATGATGATACGGTAAGCTTTTTAATCAATTTTTATTGTGTATGCATGCCCATCTTTGGGGCACTTGTATGCCCACATTCACGCCCACATGTTTGCCCACCTTTAAATTTGACATTCAATGTTGTACACGCTTATACCCACATGTTTGCCCACTTTTGTGCCCATTCGCCCACATGTTTTTGACTTTTGTTTATATGTTTTATAGCTCGTTGTTCACAAACACCGAAACCGTCAAACCGGAGCAAGATATCGAGTCCTTGCAAAAACTTATTGTGTGGGAAGATGCACTTGAGAAAGAGGATTTGAGACAAAAATGAAGAAGAAAAAAAGAAGAAATCTTTGAAAAGAAAAATGTTTGAGGAAAAAAGGAGGGTGAAGGTAATGATCGGGATGGAGGGCCAAATCCTCCCACGGATCGTTTGGTTTGGTTTGTCGAGGAAAGTCGACAAAATTGAGTCCATGTTTGAAGTCAATAATGGAGCATTTGGGATGCTCAATTCTTTGAAGAGGTGGGCAAAGAACAAGCTCCATCGAGTGCCCACCGTAGTGCGATGGTCGATGGTGCCGGCATACCGTCCGACAAGGATGGCGGCACGACGGCGCGGCCAGCGTTGCCAACACGATGACGACGGGACTTGCTGCCGACATTGTTGCCGACTTACTGCCGAGATTGTTGCCGAAAGCTGCCGACATTGTTGCCGAAAGCAAACTGCCGACATTGTTGCCGAAACAAACCTGCCGACATTCATGCCCACGCCGTTGCCGACAAGCCTTCATCCCCTCGATGTTTCCTCAAAAGGTATACCAGACTGTGTGTGATGAAACCACTTCTGATGAAAAGAAAGATACACCAGGTCCTTTTGCCCTTGTTCCTGCTGGAAGTGACGCCCAACCCATTACATATGTCCCGCACAAAGGATTTGAAAAATTGATTGTCAAACCTTCAAAACTTGATGCATTACTTTCAGTGGTTCAAACCACTGAGGTTGTGGCTTCAAATCCAACAATTACTGAGGATGGTGCATCCGAAAGTGATGGGGACAATGCCAAGCCTGATTTTGTCGATATTGGTAGTCCTGTCAGATTCGGATCTCCAAAACTTGGTGACGTTGTTTATCAAAAACGTAAAAGGACGATAAAATCTGGCCCCACGAAGAAATCACCTTTTACGGACCCAAGTCATCATGTCTCAAGTTTAGCATTCCCCCTTGCTGATGCCTCAACACCACCACCACAACCACCACCACTACCATCTTCGTCCTCCCAAAACAGAGGGTCATTCTCAAGGTCTTCAATAGTCATACCTAAATATTCTTCAAAACCAGATGTTTCTTTGACAACCCCTTTGCCTTTATCGATGTTATTCTTGGGGCGTGGTAGATCCTCTTGAACAATTGGGATGTAGATAGTTTCAAAACCACCATCATTCTCCTCAGAAGTAATAGGACAGTCATCGCCACTTGACATATCTACATCCTCCCAAAACATAGGGTCATTCTCAAGTTCTTCCATAGTCATATCAAAATATGGAAGTGTACTTGGTTTTCTTTTTGCCCTCATTTTACGCTTTTTAAGTCGTGACGCACCCGGAGGTGGCATAAGCTCTTCAATGATAGGTTCTTTTTTAATTGGTAACATCACTTGATTGCTACTAAATGACTCCAAAGAGTGTTTTTTCTTCTTCTTATTTTCCCTTCTAATCGAAAAACCTAATGACAAAGGCTTCTCGCTATTCATGCGAACAAGTAGCCTGACATCGTCATCATCGGTGACTGGACATGGTGGCAAAGGATCAACATGTTCATAGCCAAACCAACTGGTCAACTCTATTTCACACTCATATGGATTGAATTTAGAGAAAATATAAGCTTTCCGCAACAATTCAAATAAGTGAACTCGAAGGGAAGAGAACATTTTTTTGGAATGCTTCCTGTATACCTCCATCGGGATGTACTTATGTCACAATCCCAAACTCCATCCCATAAGAGCATTATATGAACCCCTGCAGCAAATAGATAGATATAAAAGATCAGTTTCGTTGTCCAGTTCACTTTGTCCTCCCAAACAAAATGACATTTGAATTTAACTGCCCACACAACTGCCCACATAAATACCCACCCAAGTGCCCACATCCTGTCCAGTTCACTTTGTCCTCCCAAACAAAATGACATTTGAATTTAACTGCCCACACAACTGCCCACATAAATACCCACCCAAGTGCCCACATCCCTTCCAGTTCACTTGTCCACCCACAATTTTTAATATTTAACATAACTGCCCACCCAATTGCCTACGGTTATGCCCACGTGTTTGCCTACTGATACAACTTGCGAAAAATCGAAACTCTTCAAATTATACCCATTTCAAAAATCGTGAAAAATTGGTTAATTGAACCATTTTGCGAAAATGAAAATCATTAACATTACACGAAAGAACAATCAAAACTAACCTTTATCCATATTTTTTGATGCAAGAACTGAGATTTATTGTCGAACACAGGTTCTCGATTTTGCCTCCTTCAAACGCGTCGCATTTACTAGGGTTCGTAATTTTGAAGAAGAGCTCGAAAATCTTGTAATGTTGATCTCTTTGCTCGAAATGTTGAGAAGTAGGCTTGTAATGGTGAAACTAGGGTTTGTAATGGTGAAAATGAAAGGCCCGCTAGCTGAAAATTTCACTCCCGCCCATGTGCTCGCTTTTTCCTTTTTTTTTTTTTTGATTTTTTTAAGTTAAGGGTAAAGTAGACATTTTAGGTAGGGAAAAGGGGTAGATTTCCTTATTTAATAAAGTGGGGGCATTTTTCTTTAATACCCAATGGGGGTATTTTCTCAAATTTCCCAAAAGACTAAATCCACGAAAACAGAACATACATTTTCACCAATATGCATACTGATATATAATTTGAAAAAAAATATGTGTTGAAAGCCAAATACCTGAAGAAAGAAGGGAAGAAGAAGAAGCCCGTTGCAGCAGAAGCTTTTAAGCCCAATTTTACAAATAAGCTTGTTTTCAAATTCTACTCAACATTTCAAAAAATATTTTCATGCTTAGTAACCGGGAACTTGTAATGCCTGTATTTCAGCTTCTACGTGTTAACTCAACGTAAAGGTGAAAATCGAACCAAACTACCTGATATTCGACTGTATTAAGCTCGGTTCGTTAACATAATGAGCCAAGTTTGAACACAATTTTTCATTCTATAAAATGTGAAGTTCGGCTCGAGCTCGGCCCAATTAATAAAAATATAAGTAAAAATGTCAAACTACTCAAGTTCGATTTGTGTTCGGATTGACTAGAGCTCATTTGAAATTGACTCGATTAATAATCAAACCAAGCTCAGACACAATTTTTGAAACTCAATAAAAGTTCAAACAAGCTTCAACAATATTATGTTTGGCCCGACTCGATTTGTTTTGGAGGATTCAGGATTTTGAAAATGGGAGTACGATAAATATAAAAAAATATTCATATAAATATTGTTTAATGTTTAAAGTTCTACAACAAAACACTATTTAATAATTTGCAACAATTGATCATGTAACCGTACATGAAAAATTAATACACATATATAAAAAAATAATTAGAGTAATTAAGAAAACAAGAGACAAAAAAATATAGTTTTGTAACATTATTGATATCATTAGATTTTTTTTTTTTTTTGATATTTTTAGTTTGTAGGTTTTGACTTTTGCCATGATTTACTTATTCAAGTTGTTAATTCAATCTTTCAATTTTTGAAATTTTATTTGTGGGGATTTGTATTGTTTTATTTGGATTTTCTAATTCTTTTTGTAAAAAATAGGGGTACAAATTTATTATTATTATTATTTTTACTAAAAAATATTGTTGAATATTTTTAATTTGGGGGTACACTTGCTCATAGATCCGCCAGTGGTTTACATCCCAAACAGAATGGCGATATGGTAATTTTTGAAGCAAAGTACTAGTTCTTATATATTCCACTTATTATTTATATATTATATATTTAATTATTCATAGGTGCTTTTTCATGATTATAGTAAGTAATGAGCACACCCATGCGTGCATCGTGCGGATGCATTAATAATGTTTTCATGACGATATGGTGATTATAGGAGCATAAGTTAATGATTTGTCATTCTAATTTCTAATAGAGAATATTTGAAAATAAATTACTTTATTTTATATCCTTAAAAGTATAATATATTTATATGTTATTGACTTTGTCAAAACTAGTTAATCGACTTCTTCATCTTCATTTTCTTCCTTTTTTTTTCCTATCATCCTCTCATGAGGATGAAAAAAGTGATTTTCATTGTTTCTAATCTCTCATGGAAGAGTTATTGTTTCTCACTTCACGAGAGTTTTCCAGTTATCATAACTGAAATAAGTTTGTCTTTACAGATGGTTTTTGTTCATTGAAATAAGTTTGTCTTTAGGCCTTTGTTCAAAAGATTTAGACGTGTCATTAACCGGCAATTAGTGATAAAAGCGAAACTTATTCCATTTGTTGGTGTCTTGTTTGGCTTATCGTTGCGAATTTTTGATTCTACAGACTCACTAGATTTGTCTAGGTTTAAAAGTTTATGTTTAGATACTTATAGGTTTAATATTAAGATTTTGCAGCAACTAATTTTAACTCAAATTGTTATTAGTTGTAACATTCTCCTGAAGAATGAAATTAATTTTAATGCTAAAAAATATTAGTTTGTGGAATGTCCACTCATTTCACCCAAGTGTCTCATTATTTTACTTTATTTTGGCATCTAATTATATATTACCACCAGCCATTTTAACAATTAATACCAACTATATGCCCAAAAGTCAAATGTTTTTTAAAAGTAATATGTTTTTTTTATGGATAAAAGTAATATGTTGGAAACTGAAAAGTTTCTTAGTTTATTAAACTTTTAATGATTACTTTGTCTACACCAAGCTTTTGCCAAATCATTATGTTTCTCGGAAGTTTTCATTATGAAGATGATATATAATACTTTTTGAAGTTTATGTTCAAAACATCATTAGTAACCTTAAATATATTTGTCTCTGGATGAACACATTCAACTTTTTAAATACATTGACAGTATTTTGTAATAAAGTGCACAAATATATTTATTCCAAATTAAAGTTTGTGCCTACGAGAATAATCTTGTACTTTTAAAAAAATGAATCTTATACTTTAAGTGACGAAGCTAGGATTTTCGTGTAGATGGGCCCAATTGACATTTATATAAAATAAAATACAATACATCACTTCTAAAAATAAAACTATAAATAAATATCAATTTTGATATTTTTTTTGATAAAATCAATGTATTAATCCGATTATATCTTAATATTAAAAAATAAATAACAGAATACAATTACATCATATCATATATTTCCCTTCTATTCTTCATATTTCGAAATCATTGCATAACAACTTCATATATAACTTTTTTATGTTTTTTACCCGAAACATTCCCTGAGATATATTAAGGTCATATCCTCGATCTATATATATTTTTTATATTACCAAACAATCATTCAATAACTCATCTAGAATGTTGAATTAATGAGAATTTGATAATGAACCATAAATTATTTCCAAATAGACAAATAGAGCCACAAGAAATAATTCAAAAATTCGAGTTCAAGTTTATGATGGAACAAACAAAATTTTGAGAAAGGGAAAGAAATCATCAAGGCTCAAAGTTTTTTCAAGATTCACAAATTAATGGGAAGGGAAAAATAAGAATGACCGAATTGAAGACATTTTGCCTTTTTCCTTATTTTTTTGATTTTTTAAGTCTATAAATTACGAAAATATCCTTATATTTTTTCAAAATTTCAGGGGGACCCAGTGCCCCTTTGGCCCTAATGTGGCCTCGTCACTATGTACTTTACTTAATAATTTATAAAATATAAATTATCCTGATATTTTGTGTATAGTAATAATTAAATGAGATGTTAACTATGGTTTAAGTAACCTGCAAATTCCGCAATTTAGATTTTGATATTAGGGAAAAGAGAAAAATAATATTAACAATTAATTAATAAATTCTAATTAAATATTAAATTTTAATAAATTATTAATTAAAATTTGAAATTATCATTTATTTGATCGCAATTTGATGTTTCACGGTAACATCTAATTATTAGAAAACAACTTGATTATTTACCTCACAAACCAACAAATCTAAATTTAAAACTTAACTAATTTTGTCAAATAATTCTATTTGATAAGAATCTCAATAAATTTAAAAAATCAATTGAGCGTGTAGGACCAATGAGACACGAGGTTTTGCAACGTGGAATGTTTCTATTGGTTGAAGTGTTCAGTGCTGAGGTGGCACACTATCAGGGTAATAAATTCCACCCAACCCTATTTAATTTTAATTTAGTATAGTTTCAAGAGTGTGATTGGAAGCCAAAACCAGCTGTATTTCATGTTCCACTTAGCTGTGCATACTTTTACGTGTGATTATATTTATATTTCTGATCAAAACATTCACAAGTATATATTAGTATATGATATATCCTTTTGGATTGAACTCCAAGGATTGGCCCAATGTCTTGAGGTTGCAATTGCACCTCAAGGTCTTGGATTCAAACATTAACTATCGCGGAATGGAGGGTTGGAGTTTGATCCTCCTTTCCATAGATTAAAAACATTACTGGGAAGGACGGATGTGGTGTGGGGATACTCTGGATCGTAAAAAAATAAATTAATAAATAGGTCGGGATATGACCTTAATCTCCACCTCTATGGGGTGTTGCAAGAAAAGGGAAAAAAAAAGAACGATAACTAGGGTTGGGTTAGCGGTCTTGTGGTTGCAATTGCACCTCAATGTCTTGGCCTCAAACATTAACTAACGCGGAATGAGAGGTTGAAGTCCGCTCCTCCCACAAAGATTAGGATCATCCCTGAAAATGACGGATATTCCATTGTTCAAATGAAATGTGAGGTTTGTGCACCCAATTGGTGATGGATATTCAATAAATTATTGGCATGCATTCAACAAATTGTACTATTTGAATAATAAATTTGTCCTGACTCACCAAAGCTTTAGTCTACTTTTTTTTTTCTTATCCCTTCTCTCTAACCCAAAAAACCTAAACATAATATCCTCTCCCCCTCCTTCACCCCTCCACAGCCGCCCCCTCATCCCTCCCCCCTCCCCCTCCCCCCTCCCCCTCCCACCTTCCCCTACATGCTTTCTGCTGGAGGGCAGACGATGGCGGTTCCTTGTGATTTTCGGAGGTGATTGATAATTTCGTTCCAGGGTGAAAGCGGGTGCTCTACGGAGGTATCTTGGAGTTGAGTAGATGATGGGCTGCAGCAGTAGAGTTGGGTGAAGGAGATGCAATTCTTTGTTTTTATTCTCTCGTGTTTTAGCTATAGTTGTTGTTTTCTTATTTTGTTTGTATTTTCTTTTCCCAGTTGATTTGCGAAACTCGTTGGCGGGTCACTTTTTTCTGTTCTGCAGTATGTAGTGGTTGCTCGTGCCCGGTTTCAGATTTTTTTTTTGTGTGTTACAGTCTTCTTTAAGGAGTGCTGAAGTCTCCCGGCGTGGAGTGATTTAGTTTGGGGTGGGTAATTTTTTAGTCCATGTTGTGAATTTGAATTGGTCTTACCAATTCCCCACTTGGCTCTTAGTTAGTCTAGTCGGCTCTTAGCCCGTTGGCTACGATTGTAGTTGTAATTTTAGTTTTGAGTTGTTATAATAAAATACTATCGTTCGATAAAAAAAATAATAAATTCGTGCAAATAGATTTTTCCGGTTTGGGCTTCTATATTGGTATTATAAGATTTACTGGGCCGCTTTTAATGTGGTCCCGTTTGCAGCATAATTCTGTTCAGCCCATAGCAGTGAAACTTCTCTCCATTTTTGTGGACAGGACAGCACTAGGAACTATACAAACTGGTTTGAATGTCATCTACCCATATTGGGCCTGGGTACAATCAGCCCCAGTATTTATTAGCAAGCCCAATTAAGGTAGAACTTTAGTATTTTTCTTATGTTATGTAACAAGTTACACCTATTCAAAAAAATATATATGTGTTACACGAAATAATATTTAAATCTAATGTTTCAAAAGCGTTTTCTTAGATTGATAATAATTTAAAATGGAAAACTTACGTGGTGGAACCCATTATTGCTTTCTGCAGCAAAATAATTATTTATCATTGTCTTTTTTAGCATAAGTATTTATTAGTTTATTTCCACAACTATTTGTAGAAATAAAAGACATGGCAGTAGGGTTGAAAATGGTAAAAAGATGGGCTTCGATAACAACGTCTTGGCTTTGAAAACTGGAAAGCAACAATTTCAAAACAAATTTATGATTTACCCAATGAAACAGTTGAAAAGGCAAAAAAATAAAAAAAAATAACAAAATCAAATGAGTGCCAAGTTATTCCTCGGATGAAGCTAAAATGCACTTAATGGAGGATGAAATAATTTTCCCCCCCTTAGAAAATAGAAATAGTGGGTAAATATTTTTTTTTTTTTTTTGGTTTAGAGGGAGATTTTAGAGTTCAATAATTATATAGAATTTATATTAATGTTCATATTTTTCAAATTGACCCCCCAAAAAACAACAAAAGTTACATTTATGCATTCTACTTGTACCACCAAAATAGCGAGAAGAGGAACCAAAATGTTTGAATTTTTAATATTTGTCCAACTTTTCTTTTAGTATTTTTTAATTATTTATTCTCCATTGCTCATGCTTTAAATCTTTGTACCCTGGGCAAAATGTGATAATTAATCCAAAACTTTAAAAGTCATAATATGTTTTAGTTGTTTTGTTTTTTAATATAACAAAATTCTTGGCCAGTCATCCTTTTATTTTGTTTTCAATTTGGTGTAAACTCATTCAACTATTATTTTCCAAAAGTGCATTCATCCATGTCATTCAAGTCCAATAATTATTAACAATATTAGATAATTAATTAAGTAATTTCAAAATTAAATAATATATAAAATATTTAAATACTAACATTTGGAAAAAGTCAAATTTGCCCCACGAACATATAGTTATTTGTAAATTTGTACCACATAGTTACATACAAATAACCATGATGCAAAAAATTACAATGATCTTGGGGTGATCACTAAAATGTGACTCATAACATTTATTTTTCTTGTATGATAAAATGTAAGAAAATGACAATGGAAGAACCTTTTTTTCTGACATTTCCAAAGCTAGTAATATATTGGCCTAGTGTTTGCACTTTTTACCTCAAACTATCAAAGCACGGCATCTCAAGGCGGGTCCCATTTTCAGAATCTTTGTGATATTGACCAAAAATAATGTAATTTTAATAATTGTTAAAATAAAATAAAATAAAAAATAAAGATGATCGGCTAAAGTAAGATATAAAAGGCTTCTTCTGCCCCACCAAATAATAATGATAATCATTAATAAATTAAATAAATTGAGGATAATCGGCTAAAAGAAAGAGGCGACACGTGATTTAATGTTGTGTTAGAAAGCCACCATCTCGAGCTTCGATGAGGTCTAGTTGAATATATATACACATAATTTATTACCAACAATATTTTAATTGATTCTTGGACAATTGAGTGAAATTCAAGAATTATAAATAAAGTCAACTGCAAGTAATAAAAAATTAGAATATTTTCAAAATTTGTTTGTGAGATTTTGAGTTTTGAGTACTACACAAAATTCTGTGTTTATTGGTACTTAATTTAAAATCTACTCACTACAAAATTAAAGTTTTTTTTAATAATTTCTCTAGAACATAATATTTGGTAATTTTTGCTCCGTTACGTTACATGCACACAAAACAAACAAAAAAATAGACTAAAAATATCATAATTTGAACATCGTGTATTTTTAAGTGAGAAAATCGCATTTTTGGAAACAACATTCGAGAGTTATGGGAGTTGTGATTTTGGTAACAAGGAAAAACCCTTTTTTGGTTGGATTGATTTTTTAAGCTACATTGGCCTAGTAGGATTCAAAGTTGCGCATTTTAGTCTCAACACTAACTGAAAAGTTAACTCAGGATAATGCAATCCAATAATTAGTAACATTTTTAGATAACTAATTAAAAAAAGAAAAATTTAAATTAAATTATCAAAAAATTTAAAAAAATAATAAAATTTTAAAAAATAAAATTTATTAAAAAAATTAAAATTTGTAAAAAATTAAAGTATATAAAATATGATGATTTGTTTAAAATAATGCAATTATTTTACAATGATTTGGGTTACAAAAACAAGAAATGTGAAATTTTTTAAATAAAATGATAAAATGTTCTAAAGATGACAATGGGGGAAATTTATTTAAAATATTTTTTGAATTTAAAAGCTAGTATAATTTCCATTTTTTGCACTTTTTTTTTTAACAAATTATCATATTTCAGATTTTAATTTTTCCCATTTTAAAAATTTTGTGATTTGAAAAGATGTAAAAAAATTAATGTTATTTTTATTTTTTAAAATTTAAAAAAAATATTAAAAGATTTTTGATCACAAATTTATTTTTAAAAAGTAACGTTTTGAAAAAAATTGAATTTTAGTTAATCATTAAAATAAATTTAAATAAATTGAGGATAATCGGCTAAAGAAAGAATGCTATAGTTTTTTTTAACAATTTTCACATTTCTTGTTTTTGTAATTTTCGAGTTGAAAATAATTTCATTATTTTAAACAAAATTTATTTTTATATTTTAATTTTTAGATTTTAAATTTTTTTTTGAAATTTTATTTTTTAAATAAATTGAAAATAATTTTAAATTTTTGATAATTTATAAAATTGTTTGATAATTTTTTGAGTTTTTTTCTTTTTTTATTTAATTTTTGTGTTAAAAATGACATTGGTCCTGCTAAGAAATTACTTTTTTACATAATTTCTTTAGAACATAAATTTGGTAATTTTTGAATCATATGTTACATGCGCACAAAAAATCAAACAAAAAATAGACTAAAAATATCATAATTTGAACATCGTGTTTTTGTTTAAGTGCACTCAAGGATAATATAAAAGATTTATCCCATGTTTGGTTTAGTTTTTACTTTTTAACCCATTTTGGTAGTTTGAACAATTAACATTACGCAAAAGTCAAAACATCATGTATGTTCTTAATGGCGTAGCTAGGAAATTTTATGGAGTGGGCTGATACACAAAATTGGGGTGGACCAAATAAAAAACTAATAGAAAAATCGTATAAATTTTTACTAATTTTTTTAAAAAAAAATACCTTGTAATTTTTTTTTTAAATGGGGGAGGGCCAGGGCCCAGATTGACCCCCCTCCCTCCGCTAGTGTATATTCTTCTTTATTTTGTAAGCAATGTATATCGGTTATTAAATACTTATATCTTTCTAAATTAATAGAAATATATATAAATAGAAGTCTTTATAAATAGTATCACAAAAAAATTCCCACTTATTTCACAATGCTTATGCTGGGGACACATTCAATTTTCCCCTGTTTTATTATTTACCCATTTACTTAATTTCAAAATTTATTTAATTATTGCGCATTATTATTAATTATCATCAAGTCAAAGATACTATTAGCCGGCCCATTGGGGCAATTATAGCCCAAACGACTCACATTATTATACTAAGCTCATGAAATTTATCATCTCGTGTAATAAAAGATTCCTCATAAATCAATATTCTAAGTATTTTGAATTAATTGCGCATAATTGTGATCCTTTGGTCACGATTAATTTCTCCTACACGTACTGACTTGAGTGTCAGATGGTCCTCATTGGAACAACCTCAAGGCTCTTCTAACTATGTCTTCTCTAAAGATGTTAAACGAGTCGCGACCCGCTTGTCTGGACCATTTAAACCGAAAAAAATGGTTAGGGACGGATTATTTTAGCCCATTTAAATCCGAGCCTTTTTTGGCCTGGACCGTTTAGCCCAAGGCCCATTAGGACTAGCTTGTGGGTTAACCGGGCTAGCCTACTAGCACGCCGATTGTGTTTTTTTTAAATAAATATAATTCTAATATTAAAAATCTATTTTATTACATATTACTAAATATATTTTTTCAAGCTCATATTTAATAAATTTAAATATATAATTCTTAAAAATATGACTTATAATCCTATTAATATTTTTTTTAAAAGTATTATTTTTCTTCATTTTATATGGGTATATATTATATAATGCTATTTTTATTATTATAGTTTTATTTTAAAAATTTAAATCATGGAATATTTAAATTTTATAATTATGTTAATGCAATATAACTATAAACTGTGCAATATTTTTTTATAATGAATACTTTGACTTAACATGTTCAACTTAAATATTATATATGTTCGAGTTTAAAATTTTAGATTCAAATATATAATTTTTTATTTTTTTGACTTATAACCTGATAGTGGTCTGTTTAGCCCGAAGTTCTATCGGGTTAAGGTTATATTCGCAATATGCTAGTCCATTTAATAATAGCCCGTTTAGCCCGAAGCCCGTTAGGGCTGACCCTGTAGGACTAGAGCCAGCCCATTTGGCAACTATACTCTTCTCATAGCGATGTAGACTAGCTCCCACAAAGAGATTACTTCAGCTCTTGAAGTGGATTTTGGACAGTTATGACTCAACTATCTTGACTTGGAGTAATATGCATTTTCTTGCAACATTAATTAATTAAAAAATGTATAATAAAAAATAGGTATTACCGTTGAAATGATAGTTGTTAAATTTTATGGTCCCTTACTTACCATTGTATAAAAAATAGCTTTTCAAATTTATGCGTGTTAACTAATTAATCTGATTAACGTAAAACTCCTCCTTTATTCAGATGACTTGATTTTCAATGTATAATTACATAATTCATATTTAGATAACCTAGATTTGGGGAGAATAGAGGTAATGAAATCCTTCATCAATTTACTATATGATTGAACATTATAAAAGATTCATTAAAGACATACAACGTACGTCATCTTTATGATATTTGATACTTGATTAGACAAATGTTGATTTACATGATATTTGACTGAATTATTTTGGCATTTGATACATTTATTTATTTCTCATATGATTGATTTTTCACTTCATTGAACTTGAAGGGTCATTGGTCATATTGGTATCCCACGCCTCTCCTAACTCACTTTTTGTTATGTATATTGGAACAAAAAACCAATTTACCTATAAGAAAATTTACAGGTAACTATTAAGATAACTATAAAGTGTAGGCAAAATTATTTTAGGTAAAATAATTGTAGGTACGTAAATATATATCTACAAAATTTAAAATTGTTGGTAAATATCTGCAATATATTTATGTTGGTAAATTTAAAAATTCTCGGTGATTAGTAGGTATAATTTGTGAAAAACAATGTTTTTTATTTTATGAGTATTTTGTAGGTAACTGTAAAATATAGTGACAAAATCATTCATATCGGTAAATTATGTCTGTAAACTGAAATTTTCTTGTTGTGGTAGGTTATATGTAAAAATAAATGATTTAGATAGATTATATGTAAAAATAATGGATTTAGAGTTAGATTTGCAAAACTCTGGGTATGTATGAATGTGTTTTCAAATGAAGTTTTCTACTTTCCAACTATTCCAAAAGATGAGTTTATGTTTGTTTAAGAAATTTTCAATAGAAATAAAGTTATTTTTAGTTTTTATTTTTTATGTAAATATTCTTTTGAAAACACTCACCATAATCACGCAAATCTATATGAAAATACACTACAATCACACAAATCTATGTTAAAAATACATTCAAAAAACTATAACCAAATATATTTTCATTTCTAAACAAAAATTCAGACAATAAAACAAACATATTCCCAATTCTCACACAAAAACCAATAAATTTAAAAAATTCATTTTCCAACACTAGAAAGTGGAAATTGAAAATTGGACTTGAAAACACATCTATACATCCCTTCTGAATTCACAATAGACTTGAAAAATTAATTTTATTTGATATCCAACTTTTAATTGCAACAACTAGCTAGAAAGAAAAAATATCCTTCTATGGTTGTATTTTCAAGGGTGATTTTTCATTTTCCAACTATTCCGAAAAAATAAATTTATGTTTATTTTAGGATTTTTTCAGTAGAAATAATGTAATTTTTAGTTTTTATATTTTTATGGAAATATTTTTTTGAAAACACAACCAAACTAATTTTCACCCCAAACACACAAATTTAGGTGAAAATACACTATAATCATGCAAACATATGTCAAAAATACATTTAAAAATATATAACCAAACATATTTTTATTTTCATGCAGAAATTCAGACAACAAACTAAATATATTCTCAAATTTTACACGAAAATCAATAAAATTTAAAAATTTATTTTCCAACGCTAAAGGTTATCATCTCAACATTTTCAATTTTAGTAATTTCAATATACAAAAAAAACATTTACTTATATCATCTATAACGCATCTCCTACAACTTTTCATTCGCCGTAATCATTGCACCATTTTGCACACGATTATTACTGTGGCTAGGCCAGGCTAGGCTAGGCCTAGGCTTAAGACACTGAAAAATACAGCAATCATTTATTATTGCGAAAATAGAAATAAATAAATAAAAAAAAATTGGGCCATGGGGCCCTCCACTTTCCTCTGCAAAATTTTAATCCCTCTCTCATTTAGTACCATCACTTTCTTCCTTCTTTTATCAGAGAGCATTTGCTCCTATTCAAGCAAGCCCCCACTTGTAAAAGTTCCATAGGGTACAAAAACTTGACTCAAAATGGGTCCATTTTGGCATGTTAATGATATAAACTTTTTAGATTTTTGAATAGTTACAATTATTCACAAAAATTTATATATAATTATAAGGTGGGTTTAAATTTAGGTTCAATGTGCATATTAATTCTTTTACCCGTGAAATGTACGGTGTATGTTGTGTCAAAGCACGTAAATATTGCATGCATATAAAACTTGTACTGTCAATCAATATAAAAATATACGACAGAAATTTCAAATAAATCAAATTAAATCATTACATTTAAAAATTGAATACTTCTTTATACACAATATTAATTGTTCATCTGTTTGTTGTTTGGTGTATCATCACCACATGAAACTATAATATTTTCAAATTTTTACGATTACTGACTCGTGATACAACAACACATAATTGGTCGTGACTGAAAATGGATTCTATAGGAGAATTAATGAGATAACTAAGGAAATTAATTATTCTAATTATTTGCTACGTTTTGTACATTATTAGATGATTTTATTTTTCTGATATTTGCTTTGAGATATTTTTGTATATGGAATAATTATGTGTTGAATGGGCCATGGGGTAGTAAATTTGTATTTCTATATACTTTTAATTTAATTATGGATTCCATTATCCATCTTTTTGGTAATTCCGTTCAGTTTTTTATAAGATAATATATTATTATTCAGTTTAATAAAGCATAAAATTAGCAGGTATATTAAAATTTTCTTTATTTTGTTAAGATTTGTTTGTTATATTGTTTTTTCGAAATTTTGTATATATGAAATACTATAATTATGCACTATCTATTCCAAATTAAAACAATTCGGAGATTTTGATTAATAATGAATAATATATTTTGAATAGGTATTTGATGATGGAGACATTCAAAAAGATACAATGGAAAACTTGATTTACCATGAACATAAGAAAAATAAATTGGTTATGCATGCAATCTCTTAAAACGAATTGTCTATCACAGAGCTACATTTGTTATTTGTATTTAAACACTTTGAAGTGTAGCTTCACACTTCAACGATGATGTATTGAAAAAGCCAAATTAACTCATTTTTCAATATATTCTTTTTTTAGCATAGTGTTCTTACACATTTGTCTTCTTGTTTTTTTTTGATATGCTAGAGAGTTCAAGTTCAACAGTGAGACATCAATAAATCTCCCTAAACATTCACAAATTGATTTGTACATGAATGACAAAGCGAGTCTTTATTCTGATCAATAAGTTGTAATTGTAAAATCTGAATAAGTGAAGTGTACTGATCATTGCAAAAGGTGGCCTCGTTAATTAGGGGTATAGTCATCTGGCCCGACTACCCCTAACTCCTTTTTTTTTTTCCTAGCCCAACTATATATTAATTTTTCCCCTTAAACTAACATATATATATATATATATATATATTATTTTTTTCCTTAGAAAAATCAGGAAAAAAATATTTGGGGTGCGCCGGGGGCCGGAAAGGCCTCCTGAATCAGTCCATGCTTGTAGTTTAAGCACATAAAAGTTATTTTTGTGTGAAACTTACTTTGTTACAATAATTGTTCTTCTTTGTTACAATGATATTAACTAAATAATTTTTTTTGGTAATATAACTATATATTTTACTTTTAATATTTTAAAATTATAAGATCTATTTAATATTCTACTTATTGGATGTAGATAGTGTTCTAAAAAGTGCTAGACGCTAGTCGGGCGGCAAATTAAGGCCTAGCGCATAAGTGGAGCCTGGGCGGGGTTAGGCGGGGCCTAATCGAAGAAGAAGCATAGCCTGCGCTGCGGCCGATCTTGTCGGGACTTTGACGGAGATTTTTAGAAAAGTGGATATAGGTCCAAGTCAATTATAAAATCTTAATGGAACTATAATGTGTTTTGACAAACTCAACTCATTACCAACTATATGTTGGATTTCACTGTAAATTTATTGTGATTATTTTGGGACCCAAAACTATGATAATCCCAAGAATGCCCTAATCCTTTATATATGGCATCATTTTGATGTATGGCCTTTAAGCCATTCCAATAAGATTGAATCTTTTTTAGCAAAAAATGTATGGATATACTCATGGAGTGACAAGAATCGTATTCCCAACTTTCAATTTAATTGATTCCAAAAAAAGGAAATTTCGAAATGGCGACATCACGAAGAATTATTTTGTGCAATAGCTGATCTAAAAGTAGATATATTTTTCGAATTTCTTTGTCCCCCCACCCCCTATATGGAAAACCACATACCAAATGCTTAAATAATGTGTGATATAAGTATAAAAAAAGGGGAAAACGACATAGTGGCGTTGTACAATACTAGGTACTGTCCTAAAAATCTCCGCCTAGTCCCGATTAGTTCCCGTCTATGCGCTAAACTTCTCTTGTCCGCCTATGTTTTTCTTTCGACTAGGCCCCGCCTAACTCGACCTAGGTCCTGCCTAACCCCACCTAGTTTCTGCCTAAGCGCTACGCCACAGTCTCCCGCCCAACTAGCGTCTAGCGCTTTTTAGAATATTGTAGGACAACATACTCACTCAGTTAAATAAAATTTATTTGATTTTAACTTAACTAATTCCAATATTAGTTTTCTTATTTTAAATACGACTCTGTCATTGCAGAGACTCGAATTTGAACCCTTTCACTGAAGAGTAATATCCGTGACTATTGGACTAACCTCAGTGGTTTTCCAGTATTAGTTAAGTTTCAGAATGTCCAAAATTTAAAGGGGGGTCGATTCTTGTGTTCTTAGCATTAGAAAAAAAAGGTTTTATTATCTTATATCAGGAAGTGATTAATTAAAGTCAATGATATATTAAGTTTATGTTTGGTTTGATTTTTCCAAAATATATATTATTTTACAATCTGGAAACATATTTATTTTGCTAACTTTCTGACTTTTTTCCCCTTAAGAATTATGTACAAGTCTCACTCCTATATTTAGAGCATGCATGAACTCTATTTTGGAAAAGTAGGCTTCATTCTTTGTCACGTTTTAGAAATTAATTATCTATAAGTTTTGGAATTTTCAGGCTTGTACATAAATTTTATCTAATTATTTCTTTAGTTATATTATAACGTAGATATTATGTCATAAAAATATCATAATAAATTCTTATAAATAATTCAACCTAATTCAAACTTGACCTATTTTCACTTTACGCTTAACTTGAATTTAAATGGAGGTGTGATTTTAATGCCGAATATCTTAGACATTTTGATAATTTGATTGAAAAAATGGAGGTGTGATTTTAATGCTTTATAATTTGTAATATCAAATTTATCGTTTTCTATTTTATTTTGAAAGTATTTTATACCAAAAGTAATAAAAAGTTTCATAAGTTAAGGCTGTTAAATTCACATTTATGTTCGTACAATATATATCATTTACTTCATATTTCAGTAGACTTATAAGACAACCCCACGGGATCTGACAACTTTAAATCTTTAATACATTGCACCATCTCTTGACAAGGAGTCAAGGAGAGTCACTGTCCTTATACTTTAGCCTTTTTTTTTAATTTCATATATATATATATATATATATATATATATATTCTGTTAAAACATTAAAAAAACTAATCATCTAATTAAATATTTTGCAAATCATATCAAAATTAATAAAGCATAATAAATTCACACTGATGATTATTGGGAGGGATTCGTGCCACATCAAATGATGCGGTGACATGTGGCTATAAACGAGCGGCATGCCTTCTGCCTCCCTCTTAAAATGTGTATTTTTCAAGACAAAATTATAAGAATAAATAAACGACAATCCAATTTGGCGGTTATTGTAATCTCAAGCTACATTAATTTTGACATTGTCTATTGAAATCTCCAACGTATAAAGTCCACCTATCTGCTAGAGACTTATATTGATGAATCATCCACACTGAATGAGTATCACGAGTAGTATATGACATATTCACGTATAGACAATATGCAAGCTATTTTCTCCAAATAGGCACATTTTCTATGACGAATTCATGAGATTTGTCAAGGTAAATAATATATCTTAAATGAACACTTGGCATTCATGTTTTGTATTATTTTAAATTACAATTACAAACTCTCATTATGTATATATACTATAGAAATAATGCACTCTTTCAAATGTTGTAACTTTCTTTTTATGTTTATCTTTAAGCAAACGATATAAGTTTAATCTAACCTCAACTATTAACAAATTTCAAGATGCTACGATATATTGTAAATTTAAAACAACGATACATGTTTAATCAAATATCAACTATGAACAAAATTCAAAATGTTACGATATATTGTAATTTCAAAGTTACGATAATGCAAAATGAAATCTTGTGTTACTCCATTGGATATGGGTTATGGTAATAATTTGGATACTATTATTTATTGTTGACTCCATATAATCAATAACAAAAAAAGAAGATTAGAAAAAAATCTACCAACATTTAATAAACTACTTATTCAATCAATATTAAAAACTACATTCATATTCTATACAATTTGAAAATAATGTTGTCATTCAAATATCGTAACTTTCTTTTTATGTTTATTTAAAACAACGATAGAAATTTAATCGAATTTCAACTACTAATAGTATTAAAGATGTAACAATGTGCTATACTTTCAAAATCACAATAATGGTAAATTCAAACTAGTGTCAATTCATTGGATATGGTTGTTAATAATGTGGAAATTATTGTTAATGATGATTTTAATACTAATGGAAGAAAAATAAGAAGAAGATTCACAAATCTCAAATAATTAATAAATTACTTTTTAATCAAAATCGAAAGCCCTCTTTTCAAATATCGTAACTTTCTTTTTATGTTGACTTAAAACGACGATACAGGTCTTTCAAAAATAAAATAAAAAACGACGATACAAGTTCATCGAATCTCAACTCCCATATTATTTCAAATTAAACCTAAATATCACACAATTTTTTTGAAATCATGAATTAGAATTAGGATTACATTCAATTTTGGACAAAATAGTACTATTTCAAATAATCCATCCATCCCCTCATTGACCACTGACCAGGTCCACTGTAGTCTTGTAGACTGAAATTCAGTGGAAAAAAGTCCACTTTTAGTAAAAAAAAAAGGGCCCTTTTATTAGAGGAGGGTAATATAGTAATTAAAGGTAAAAGAGAAGGCTAAGAGACAAATAGATGATTCTTGTCGCCTCTATATTGCCAACTTGGCTTTTTTGACGGTTAGGATGCAATTACCCCAATGCCCCTCGAATATCGAGACGTTCTCGTTTTCTACCCTCAATTTTAGAAATAATTACAATTTTGGTCTTCTGTGTAATTTATTTATATCTTATTTTTCCTTAAACCCCAGTGTTTCTCTCTTCAAAACACTCTGCAAATTGCTAAAGAAAAACAAAAACCTGCTGCTCCATTAATCCTAATAACAACTCAGAACACACAAAACACACAAAAAAAACTCTGTTTCTCTTTCCGTCTCTCTCTCTCTCTCTCTGACATTAGAAGAGGTGGAAGTTTTTATAGAGAGAGGGGGAGAGCCGAAGGGAAGTAAAGCTTGCTTGTGAATTCAAGCAGAAGGTGCGTGGAAATCGTTTTTTTTTTTTTTTTAATTAATGGTGCTGTTTTTTTGGTTTTATAAGTGAAACCTAGAGGTGGATTTTTGGTTTTATTTGTTGTTTTTTGTTTCCTTTTGGAGACTAATTGCGCTTGATTTTGAATGTGGATACGAATGTTACATGATCATGTGGTGATCTTATGATTGGCAGTGGCTTTTGGAGGGATTGTGCTTCGTAGCTGATTGTTGTGTGTGTTTCTGAAGGTAATGTGCATATTTATTTTCCATTATTGTTCATGTTGGATGTAATCTTTGTTTGGTATGTGATGGCTTCTGCATGCAATTGGAAATCGTTGTGATTTTGCAATGTGGAATCGTGTTCTTAATTTCTTATCAAAATTTTTTGAGTTTTGTGTGTTATCTTGTGCAAGACATATCTAATTGGGATTGACTGAAGATTGACTTGAGTTTGAGGAAATTTTTGGCCTTTTTATTCGGCATTGATTGTTGCGTGTTTGTAGATTTCTATGGATTATTGGTCTTTCCCATTTAATTAACTATGGCTAGGCTTTTCAGTGTTTTGATAGGGTCCTAATTTGTTAAAGGACAATGGCAAAAACAACTTGCTAACAACCGGATAGGAGTCGCATTAAATGAAACATAAAAGTGTTTGTGAATTTGCAAGTTAAAGAATGGTATCTTTCTGGTATCGTAAATGCCGGATGAAAGAAGTGGTGCAACGGTCATCATATATAGGAAATACTTATTTACTAATTTAGCCTTTTGGGGGCGATGTGGTAAGTGTTGGTGGTGTCAGTGACTGATTTAAGTGGATGGGTGATGTAAATGACAATGAGCTTCTTTGGCGTAACTTATTTATGGTTGAAATAAATTATAAGATGCTTGTAATCTTAAGATGTTTTGGAGTGCCCGGTCAAAAGGTTAAGGTAAAAACTTACAAGCTCCAAAGCTTATAAGCTAAATAAAAGTGGAAAGACATACGTATTTTTTAAGACTAGAGATACTCGTTTAGCTTGATTATATGATTTACAAGATCTAACCTTGGACAATTGCCTAAACTGAACCTGGTAAATTGAAAAATTCAGGTTACCGTTTCCTAATTCCTCTCAAACCCTATCCATAAGGAATATCAATTTCATATTGCTCCAATTAGCCATTTCACAACCATTAGATACCATTCGTCTTTGCAAAAGACCTGGCATTCTTACTAACCTTAAAAATCACTTTGACTATTAAGTTCTTTGAAAATTTTCTACATCCATGGTTCCTGATCCTTCCCTTATTAGGTTGTGTTAACGATTCACAAAGTATAAGTTCTCTTCCCCTTCCTCTTTCCACCCGCTTCCCCCCTCCTTTTGTGCCCGCGAGAGATTCTTTGGCTATACTCAAGAGTGTTAGTTTCTAAAGAAGGTAAATATTTATCTTCATTTTAGTTATAATGACAGCTCTTAGAGACGTTACAAATTTTCTTACATTTTTCTTTATAATTATTATCAACAAACAGTATTGGCAAGCATTGTCCAAATTTATAAATTACTAGGGATGAACTTGTGCATAAATGTTGCCCACCTACAAATAAGCTACTGTAAAATGTGATTAATCTAACAAAGACTCTCTCGGAGAGGATAACCACTTTTTATAACTGGAAGAAATATAGTAAAACCTCTGCTCTAGAACCTTAAAGCTTTGAGCAAAGACTCTCTTACTTACATTTAATTTGAAATTCTGAAAATACCATTCATGTGATTAAACTAGTAAAGATCACATAAAGTAACTTAACAAAAATTGCTGATGAAGATGAATGCTACTTTTTGAAAGCTAAATAAGTCATTATCTCTGAAGCTCACAAGCAAGGTGTTCCTTTAAGTCATGCCAAACCAAGGCCATCAGTTTGCTGCTATATGTATATATTATTTTCAAGAAGCCATCCAGAGGATGTAATTGTTATTAATACTTCAGAATATGTACAATTTAAGATACTATTCCATGTTTGACACTTTTAACATTGTGTTAAAAGTGTTAGTTCACTATTCCTAGCTGTGACTTGAGAATAAAATCCAAGTATAGAACCATATCCTCTAAGTACAAGAAAAAAGTGCCTAAAGTATATACATTTCACTTGAGTCTGAATGTTGGGCCCATTTGATCCTTCCTGACTATGCTTTTTAATCTTGCTGGTATCTGCTCCTTGTTGAAAGTCCTTGATTTTGTGTTTGCATCTTTCCTTGGCCAAACTCCTTGGTTTCCTTCTTTATGAATGTGAGTGATCTTATGTTGAGTCTTTTGTATGGTGGTAATGATCCTTGTCAAAGCTTGTTGTAGTGTCCAATGTCCATGTCCTCCCTTCCTTTAGATGTTTACCAAAGGTTGACTGTCCAATTCTACCCATACTTTCGCTGCTCCAATTGAAGTCCTCTGTCCAAGGCAAGAGTTTCAGCCATCAAACTGGAAGCCTTGCTCAAAAAGATCTGAAAAGCTAGTTTCATCTCCCTCTTCGTCATGAATTAACCCTCTTTTGCTATTTGTCTCGATGCTTATGCTTCTATTTCCATATGCTGCTCTCTAGTTTCTTGCTTTTGTGAAGGTAGTACAGATGCTGGTGTACCTTCCAAATAATTTTGTCTGCACAAATTTTCTGGTTATTTTATCTGCACAAAATTTCTAGTTCCTATGCTTACAACCACTGTTCTAAAAGACCCCGCCTAGCTCCGATTAGTCCCCGCCTAGGCGCTAGGCCCCCTTTGTCCGCCTATGTTATTTTTTCAATTAGATCCCGCCTAACGCCGCTCAGGTCCCGCCTAACTCCGCCCAGGCTCCGCCTAGGCGCTAGGCCCCAGTCTATCGCCTAGCGATTTTTAGAACACTGCTTACAACCATTTCTTTCAGTCCAGATAGCCCATAAGATCAGATAGGGTAACCGAATGCAAATATGTGAATCGTGTGTGAAAGGTGTTGAAAATTTCCAATATATGTAGAAATAACCTAACACTAGATGTGTGTGGTGTGTGCATATTGAAATATCTGGAAAAAATGATTCCAAAGCTTCCTGGCTTGTTCATTTTCAAGGGAAATATGAGATGTCAGAATTTGCTGCTGTTTGTCTCCATTTGGTTTGTCTAAGCTATGAAAAGGGACCTCTGAATTGTTATGTCTAATTTCTTGTTTCTTTAGATGCTTTTATCTATACCATGTGTTGGAGTTCCAGGGTGAAGTAATCCTATGCTGAACAGGGGCGTAGCTAGGGGGGTGCCACCCCGGCCCCCGGCACACCCCAAATATTTTTTTTGTCCCTTTTTTATGTGGAAAAAAATAAAAAAAAATTTATGTGTTTTTTTAAGGGGAAAAAAGAATTGGGCTAGGGGGAAATGGGGAAAAAATTGGGCTAGGGGTAACTAAATCAAGGCGCTCGCCCGATGATGCTTCTTGAATGGTGCTTTATAAATTCCAGTACAGTTTGAAAATGATATGCGGTTACTCAAAGCTAATCGGTTTTGTTGCACTTGGAAAGAAATTATCAAGTATTGCAATTATATTTGTTTCTTGATTAACCTTTCATTAGAAGCCCGATTCTCATGGTAGTGTTACTTGAAATCAAAATTTGATCTACTACTAGGCTTTTACTGGCTACACCGAAATTTCAGATCAAATTATCAATGTGGTATTGTGGTTATTCCTTCCCCAGGAAAAATGCAACGAGCTTCAATGGATAACAACTTGCATATAGTTCAGCCAGTTACATCCGCCCGGCTGAAAGCAATTCATCTCAATATTTTATCCGATGAAGATGCTGTATGTGTTCATACACTTTCTAATTTTTTTTTACTCATCTTACAATTAATAAAAAATATTTACGTTGTACGTAGAAAACTGCTCTATCTCAATACTATATGCATTTCACATTTATAGGTAAAGATATCGGCTTCAATCATCGGAACAGTTAATGAAGTGTCAGATGCTGCTCTGGGACTTCCTACTACGAATGCTACCGAATGTGGCACATGTGGTGCAAAAAATTCAAAAGAATGTGAAGGTAACTTGGGAAGTTAGTGTTGTCATGCCATTTTTGCTCTTTCTTTCTGCTAATATCTTCATTTGAAACATGATATATTGTTTTATATTTGCAGGGCATTTTGGTTTGATCAACTTCCCATTTACAATTCTAAATCCTTATTTTATGTCAGAAGTTGCACAAATTCTTAATAAAATCTGTCCAGGATGTAAATCTATTCGGCGTGGGAACGTCAAGGTTAGCTACTACACTCTGATGTGCTGAAATGTGGGTTTGCTGATGTGAGGAATTTTTGTTTGCTTTCTCATGTAAACACATTACTATAAATTTCATTAATTTTATTACCATCTTCTTCTCGCTGGCTTCTGCATGAAAATCTGTATTCTAATTTGGTTATGTGAGATTGAATTAGTGGTGTTAGTTCAATATTTATTACGGGAGCCACTGATCATAGCTTATTACCATAGTTGTTAAAGGTGGGCCTCACACAAAAGGCACAAGGCCTCGCGCCTTTCCAACACCGAGGCGTGCGATGTTAGTCAGGCGCCGCCTCAACGCCTTTTCCCGCCGACCCCTGCCTATAATGATGGGGATTATAATATTTTATTGAGTTTGATGATTGATTAGTTTGGTTTAGTATGCTAATATGCTTGCTTTGGTAAACTTTGTGTGTTTTGAGTTTAATTTGGAACCTGACTTGATCACTTGAAGTGTGTTTTAATCAAATTTATCATTTTCATTATTGTTTAAGTTCTTTTTGCATCATGTTTTGCGAGGCGTGCGCCTTTAGGCGAGGCACTACCATGACCTCGAATTCCCTGCAAATTACTAATGCTTCACTTTTTGTCGTTTTGGCATGTATCAGAAAGCTGATTCTGCATCAAGTCATCATCAGCCTAAATATTGCAGATATTGTAATGTGAGTTCTTTTGGCTGCTACTATGCAACTTTTTACGTGACCATAACCAACTTGCTTTCATTCGAATAACAGGGAAAATCCAAATATGGATATCCAAGAATGAAATTCAAAGTATCTTCCAAAGATGTGTTTGCAAAGACTGCAATTATTGCCGAAGTGCATGAAATGTTTGTGAATAAGAGCTCTGATTGGGTTCTGGCGTCAGATTATTGGGATATAATCCCTAAAGATCCATCTCAAGCACATGAGGGCTTGCCAGCAAACAAAAGAGTTCTATCTCCTGCTCAAGTAAACATTATCCTTAATCCTTTTTATTTGAGTGCATATAGATGTTTTCTGCTTCAATCTTCTTTTGCCACCTAGAAACTTAGCTCCATATATTTGTTTGTCAGTTTTGAGATTTATTATTATATTTGTCTCACTCGTAAAGCTTCAGCCCCCTCCCTCAGCCATTTTTTCCATTTCTGTAATATGTAAGCTTGGAATGTAAAATGTTATCTGAAATTCCCTTGTCCAAATCATGCCCCCCACCTTTTTTTTTTCTTTAGAGACACACGTAATCTTTGAAATGAACTAGTCACATGGACTTGATAATTGTATGATGGTCGAGTATTTTAATTGAGTTCCTTTTTGTTAAATCTTTGAATAACTGAAGAATCAAAGCTATGGTGATTGTTAAGATCTTGCTACTTACTTCTAAAGTAGAATATTATTGATTACTACTATAGTAAAAGAAAATAATAATAATGACAACAACAATAATGGTGATAGTAAAAAATAATAGTAATAATAATTATAACCATGCCAAATAACATTATTATTTTTATTTCCTATTTTTATTGTTATTAGTATCTCATGACACTTATGGTTACTATTATAAGAGTAATTGTGGATTAGACCTTACATTTGCATTTGTGTTGTAAAAATCCCAATCCTACATGTTATTATTCTTGTTTAGCATCATGTTATTTCCATACTTTTAGAGAAATTTGTTATTGTATTGTACAGTATATCTCTCCAGTCAGTTCGATGCATGTTTATACCGCCTTTTATTGTTCAGGTCTATAACATTTTGAAAGACGTCTGCCCAAGGACTTTGGAAGCACTGGTCAACAGGAAAAATTCAATCTTTCTCAACTCTTTGCTTGTGACTCCAAATAGTCATCGAGTGAGAGAATTTGGTCAGCGCATAACTGTTGTAAGTGATTATAACTTTGTTGTGCTTTTGTTTTGACTGCATTTACTTACATGATTTTTTGTGGGCTTTATATATATTACTGATTACACCTGTATACTTTTTTTTTACTTGACTAACATTTAGGACGAGACAACAAAGATGTACCGAAAGCTTGTTGATTTTAGAGGTACACCAAATGAATTGAGTGCTCGTGTTCTTGACCGATACAAACTTTCCAAGGCAAGAATAAATCCAGCCTTATATTTCTTTTCTTGTATATATGTGTGTGCGCGTGTGCTTTCTGAAAGAAATTACTTGATTTAAAACCTCTCATGCTGCAGATACGTTCTGAGAAGTTGTCAAATTTACAGAAGATATATGAAAAACAATCATCAAATGATTCTGCTTCCAGTGCATCAGGGCTGAAAAACATAAAAGAACTTCTACTTGGAAAACGGACAGATCATTCGTTTCGTATGGTGGTTGTTGGTGATCCTAGGATTAAGGTTAATGAAATTGGCTTGCCCACTCAAATTGCGGAGAATGTCCTAATCTCAGACCATTTAAATATATGGAATTGGGGTAAGCTTGAGCAGTGCTGTGAGTTTATGCTCAAGGAAAAGGGAAACTTCTCTGTTCTTAGAAATGGTCAGAGGGTTTGTATATGGTCTAAGGACATGTTGCAGAAAGGAGATTCTATTTGCAGGCATCTTTTAGATGGAGATATCGTGTTGATTAATAGGCCTCCATCTATTCATCAGCACTCCCTAATTGCTTTATCTGTTAAAATTCTCCCTATAAATTCTGTTGCCTCCATTAATCCTCTCATCTGTTCCCCACTCAGAGGGGACTTTGATGGAGATTGCCTTCACGGCTATGTTCCGCAATCTGTTAACTCTAGAGTCGAGCTTACTGAGCTTGTTTCTTTAGATAAGCAGTTAGTCAATGGGCAGGATGGTCGGAATCTTTTGTCACTGAGTCAAGATAGTCTGAGTGCTGCCTACCTTTTGTTGGAAAATGGCGTTCTCCTGAATAAGACTGAGATTCAGCAGCTACAAATGTTCTGTCCTTGTATTCCAGTGTTGCCAGCCATTATCAAGCCCACTTCACGATCATCTTTATGGACTGGAAAACAGTTATTTAGCCTGCTTTTGCCACCAGATTTTGAATTTGCTTATGAATCGAATGGTGTATGTATTAGGAAAGGGGAGCTTGTATCATCGTCACATGGATCAGCATGGCTGAATGATAACAGTGAAAACATCTTTCAGTGCCTTCTAAGACATAACCGTGACAGAGCCCTCGATTTCCTCAATGCTGGACAGGAGGTTCTTTGTGAGTGGCTGTCGAAGAGGGGACTAAGTGTTTCATTGTCTGACCTGTACCTTTCTTCTGACACAGAATCTCGAAAAAATCTTTTGGATGAGATACATTATGGTCTGGAAGAAGCAGAAAAGCTATCTGAAGTCAGTTTGTTAATGGTGGGTGGCAATGAAGATCTTCTTGTAGAAAGCTCTGACGAGAACGAAGACATGGAAAAATTTCTGAAGGAGCGGATATTGATCGACCAGCAGACAAAAGCAGAATTTTTTCAAGCTTCCCTTTCTGCTTCCAAGTCAGTTTTATGGGATATGCAGAATCTTGTTTACAAACACTGTGGAAGTAACAATTCATTTATGGCTATGCTAAAGGCTGGGAGTAAAGGGAATTTGCAAAAGCTATTCCAGCATAGCATGTGTTTGGGCCTGCAACACTCATTAGCTCCGTTATCTTTTCCAATCCCCCGTGAACTTTCTTGTGCTTCATGGAACGATCAAAAGAGTTATTACAGTGTCCACAAGTTTCATGGTTCTCAGGAAATCTCTGACTCGTACATTCCATGTACCATGGTCGCTAACTCCTACTTAGCGGGTTTAAACCCCTTGGAGTGTTTTGTGCTCTCATTGACAACCCGTGACAGTTCGTTTGGTGGCCATGCTGATGTCTCTGGGACTCTAACTCGGAGACTAATGTTTTTCATGCGGGATTTGATAAATGGATATGATGGAACGGTGAGAAGTTGCCATGGAAATCATGTAGTCCAGTTTAATTACTGCACTAAAGACTTGAGTGATGCTTCTATGGGTGGGCATCCTGTTGGTTCATTGGCTGCTTGTGCCATTTCAGAAGCTGCATACAGTGCTCTGGATCAGCCAGTCAGTGTACTAGAACCGTCACCTTTGTTAACTCTGAAGGTACTCTCTCTCTCTGTATGTGAGTGTGTGTGCATATGTATGTGTGTGGGGTTGGGGTTGGGGTGGGGGTGGCCTCAGCTATCCTTACTCAGTTTTGCACCGCCTGATTTTTTGTGGCTAAGCTTTTCAAAGATTTATATTCCCAGCAAGATCAATTTTAATTCATGGACCAAACAACAGTTAACCTCTTCACCTTTGGATCCTTATCTTAGAACAACTTGAGAATATTGAAAGTAGCTTTATGTTCGAATAGGGGATAGATGCAGAATCAAGAGTACGCATTAATGTGCAAACATTTTATGAGCACTCTAATCTATTAATTAGTTACAGACTGATATAATTAGAAATATGTTTGATAGTCTGGAACCAAAAAGCATGGAATTGGAAAGAAGGTAAATGAAGTTGTAACAATATGACATATACAAGAAACGAAAGTCTTGTTAGCCCTGATATGGTCAATGAAATAAGCATAACATTGTTAGCTTTGCTTCATGTAAAGTCCAGCTGTAATCAAACCCAACCATACGCAGATACTCTAATCATGCTGTTCACTTCAACGAAAAACTAATCCTATTTTGCATTTACATGCTCATTGCATATTCAATCTCAGTTGAATGCCAAATCTCATCAAGTTCATATATCCAAAAACAATGTAATCCAAAGACAAGCAGAGAGCGATAGCATTCATACGGTACCAAGGGGCATTCCAAATATGGTCTAAACAATGCTCACACCATGTGTTACAACTACTAGTAGGGATTTTGGCTGGATGACCTGTATGCTACTCCTCTATGGGAATTTAGCACCTTTGACACATCTAAAATTTATTCTTTTAATTAACTGTATCCAAATAACCTTGTTTTGTAGTTCTACCATTTTGCATTTTTGTTTCTTTATGTTTCCCTTCCTATTGCATATCTCACCTTAAGTTGCGTAAGTTTCTTTGATGTATTGCTTGTGTGCAATCATCTTCAAATGCCTGTAGACTTGAGATATTCTTAATTGCCGAAAGGAAATTTGTCTTACAATTTGACCGTGCAGAAAGTTTTGGATTGTGGAGTTAAAAAGAGTACTGGCTCTAAAAGCGCATCACTAATTTTGTCCGGAAGACTTAGAAGATGGGCGAATGGTTTTGAATATGGAGCTTTAGAAGTCAAGGATCATTTGGAAAGCCTGCTTTTCTCTGACATAGTTTCTGAAGTAAAGATATGGTAAGCTTTTGGTTATCGTTACTGCATAGATTTCGCTTCTTTTTCATTTTCCTGTCAGTAATATTGGCTTTGAAATCTTTGTATATGTAATGTCTAATATACCTATTGTCAAAATTAGCTTTTCCAGTCGGACAAATAGCAGCACCAGTGTTAGTCCATGGGCTTGTCATTTTCATATAAACAAGGTAGGTAATACATTGAATGTAATACTGTTATTTTTCAATGTGTGTGTATATTAATTTAGGACTACCTTTGATCATTCAGGAAGTTGCCAAGAGGAGACGGCTGAAATTGCGCTCCGTCATAGATGCTCTTTATATGAATAATAAATTCACTGGAGTAAAATCGAAAGTTATTCTTCCCAAGTTGCACATAACAAGCAAGTAAGACTCTTCTCTCAGGACTTCCGATATTTGCAGGATTACAGAAAATTTCAATATGAAAAGAAAGATGGAGAAAGCAAGTCTAAAGTATGCTTAAACGTGAATCATGTACTTAATTGTTTGAATTCAGAATGCGCCAGTTACCGATGTTTACCAAATCACCGAAAGGTGATTCGTGTCAGAAGTTACAGAACATAATGAAACATCTAAAACTGTTGGAGTCTGAATTTTTTTGCCCCATGTGAATCTTTGAGATGCTCCTTTGGTCAGAGCAGAATTAAAAGTAGGGATAAATGCTGAATCAGCTGTCTCAGTCAATCATTTTCCTTTAATTCCAAGCCTTAGCTACAAGATGTATCTCAATGTTAAAATCTCTGCAAAATTAAGACTTTTGTTGGTGATTAATTTGTAATTCTTAAGAACTCGCTTCTACTCCTTCGGGAGGTTCCTACGAGTCTCCCATTCTTGACATGAATTTTTATCGCAAATAGTTCTTTAATGGTCACTGTGTTTGTCAACACTCGGATATTGCAAATTTCTAAAGTAATGTAGGTATAAAGGAGATTACACACACGCCCTTTCCATATTGTTGCATCAGCAGAAGTGTTATGCACAGGACCATATGAGCTGGAATCTCCTTTACACCTGGGAATCTAACTAATTAAAGGGGAAAAAGAAACGTTTTCGACTTCTCTGAGATAGTAGTGGTTACCTTTGTCAACTAAAGAAATCTTGCGTCCTTCTGATTTTGCTTCTTGTTGGGCAGGGTTTGTTCTGAAGTTGATACTCGCAAAAAGTCTGACTCAGTAATTTGCATCTCAGCTGCATTAAGTGAGAGCCTCAAAGGATTCTCAGACCTGGATATTCTTCGTGATATGGTGAAACCGGTGCTCCTTCAAACTGTAATAAAAGGTTTCAACTTAGATTACATCATCTGTCATTTAGATATCTTTTTATTTATGTTTATTACTTCCATCCGGTCATTACTATCTATTTTTTTAAATGACATTAGTGTGAGATGTTGCTTTCTAGTTGAAGTTTGTGGAAGGGTATTTTTTTTACCCTTCTCACTCATATCTTCAGGTCAAAGTTTTTTGACTGCTTTGGTCACTTGGTGACTTCCACTCCTCATGTGACTGCCGACATCCTCATTTCACTGAAGCACTTAGCCCCGCCAAGTCTTCTACTTTTGTTTTGAACTCCTATGTTTTAGTTGTGATGTCTTTGTCACTCCTTTTATCATTAGTCTACTGCTTTTTGTTGGATCAACAACTGTAGTTTGCTATGTAGAGTAGCTTCTACGCAAATCCTCCCAAAATAGAGAAGTAGCAAGAGTTCTAAAGAGGTCTAGCCTACTCATCATCCAATCTATACAAGTAATTTCTAACTAGTGGTAATGAGAATTCACGCCTTTACCTCTAACTTAAGCATGGTTTCTGAGCCTCCTACACTAAATTCATCCTTCAGGTTGCATTTGGATGAGGGGATTTCGGAGGGGATTTGGGATGAGGGATTTGAAATCCTTAGTTAAATCCACACCCTTGTTTGGCTTATAAATTCAAATCAATGGATTTCAAATCCCTCTTTAAGTTATAGTTCATTTTTAAAGGATTTTAAATCTCTCCCAAATCCTAGTCATTTGAAATCTATTCTTTATGTACACTAGCATATTCACACACTGTGCACACACACACACTGCACACTCACTGCACGCACACAATGCACACTCTGCACACACACAATGCACACACACTCCCTCACACTGCACACATATTCATACATAATAAAATTTATATATTTCATATTTTTATTAGTGCATAAAATTATAATTATTTATAAAAATAATTTAGATTATATCTTTTATTTTTATTTATCAAATGCCAATGAAGAAAATGATTAGAGCTTTTAAATTTTTTTATCAAAATTTTACGATGGATTTGAAATTCTTACACAAATCCACACCATCCAAACAAGAGATGGATTTCAAATCAAGGTATTTGAAATCCATTCATTTTCAAATACATGGATTTGAAATCCTTCAATCCATATACACCCTTAGTGCCAATTAGAGGACTTTGCTGTTATTGTGTCATCCCCTGTTGATTTGTTTTTTTGACTACTTAGTGAGAAATGATTTTCAGTTTTGTAAACTCAATGTATCAGAGACGATGAAACTAATATCGCAGAGTTGTAATTTAGGATTTCCGGAATTTAAGAAGGTTGATATCTTATGGAAAGCTGAACCAAACCACCCAAAATCCACCAGACGCCCTTTAGGTGAACCATTTCTGCGAGTGGTCATGTCAGAATACTGTCAGAAGACTAAATTCTGGAGTATCCTCATGGACAAATGCCTCCGAATAAGAAATATAATTGACTGGGAGCGCAGTCATCCAGACGATATTCATGACTGCAGTGAAGCGTATGGAATCGACGTTGGATGGCAGTGTTTTGTAAATGTGAGTTTCTTTTCTTTTCATTCTTTTTCTATTTCATAAAATTGCACATCTACCTTTCACGACATTAAAATTTATTCAGCAATGAACTACCCCTATCAGACTTGGCCCTGGATAATTTCTGCGACACCCTATCTTATTTTAGCTGATGGTTGAGAAAAACTAATATTGCATTTTCGAGTGCAGAGTTTGCATTCTGCAATCAGTGACACTGGCAAGACCATCCTTCCAGAACATTTAGTTGTCACTGCCAATTGCCTGTCAGCAACTGGAGAGTTCATTGCGTTAAATGCTAAAGGACTGGCCGAACAAAGAAAGGCAGCTAATGTTTGTTCACCCTTCAGTCAAGCCTGCTTCTCGGTTCGTAGTCTTTCAATATTCATATTCCTCCTTTTGCTTTATTGTCATCATTTCTCTTCTTGCACAAAATAGTACGTTGCTTATAATTTGCAATACAGAATCCTAGTGATTGCTTAGTAAAAGCAGCCAAGATGGGACAAATGGATCGTCTTCAAGGAAGTCTTGAGGCTTTATCATGGGGACAAACTCCGTCAGTTGGAACTGGTTGTCACTTTGATATTGTGTATAATGGAAAGGTAGAATACTTCTTGACTCTTTGAAGAGATCACATATAGCTTTTAAGTCATCTATATATAGCAATCTCGTATTGCACCAAAATGTTTTCTTATCTGAAATAAAACTTATTTTTGGGTAAGGTCATCTGAAACAAAACTTATTTGTATGGAATTTGAGTTTTGAAAATCTAATTGTGTATGAAATGCTGTCCAAATGTTTGCGTCATTGCAAAGAATGTTTATGTGGATGCAAATGGAAGTTTTATTCCTCAGTTATGGATAATTCATAATGATATGTTTTTCTTGATTTATGTGAATGTCATAACAAGGCTACATTTCATGGTTGAAGTAAGTACCATTCCCTTGATTTAATTGTTTTTCATTGTCGTGCATTAGGGACATGAACCTGCTAAGCCTACAGATGTCTACACTCTGTTGAGCACCCATGTTGCGCGTACTAAACCAGACGATCCAATGAAGCAATTTTCTGAAAAATCTATTGTATCGTCTCATTTCAACACAAAGACGCGTAAAAGTTTGCTTACGAAAATGGCCTCACAGCATTTCTCTGAAGTTGGAATACGGAAAATTTCACAGAGATTAAAGCGTATGCTAAAAGAGTATGTGAAGCCTTTTCTACCTTTTTCATTTACCCGTGATACCTTTTTTATGTTAATATAGTACATTTTCAAGTTTCAAATCTAACTTGGCTGTGATCTGTTTTACTATTTTCATTTTATTTCTGCAGCGTTCATTCACGTTTTACGCATTGTTACCCTCATCAGTTGAATGACTTTATTGAATTAGTATTCGATAGTTCTTAGAACCTGGAATTATATCAGTTTTGCTAATTCCTAGATTCCAGATGAATTTCCGATAACTTTGTCACAAAAATATTATGAATCTGCATATTTCTTCATCTTTCCGTTCTGGACATCCCTCTACCTATGCGCATGCATGCTCTTTTGTCTTTATTTCTCACATCAAGGTTCTGAACATGGCAATTGCATGCCATACCTTATGGTGCTGCAACTCTGGTGATAAAAACAACCACCATTTCCTTTTTGCTACTTTGGCTATCATATCAGATTTGCACCAGCAGAAGGGGAGTATCGAAATAGAAAAGCTAATTTGTGTAAGGTTGAGGATTAGTTTATATTTAGGAAAAGGAACTTCTTAGGCAGCCTGTTTAAGTCAGCATAACTAATTAAGTGGCCTTGTTTTGCACTATAGAACCCAAGTTTGCTCATCTGAAACTACTCTTGAAGGGAACTCAGTTTGTTGAACTGCACAACTTGATACAAAGGAGCATCTATCTTCAATGATAAAGAACTTAAGTCTAATCAAGTGGCATTAGCTTAATGTTATTAGGGAACTTTTTCAAATGTGCATCCTCAGAAATGAAGCTCAAATGCAAACTATGGAACACAAATGCGACATTTTTCATGAAAACATCATTCTCTGTGTCCGAATTTCTTATTAGCAAGGTTGTCTGTTCTTATCTTCTGGTGCTTTAAAGTTAGGATAATTACAAAAACTACCCCTGAGGTTTAGTGTAATTACAAAAAACTTCAGTTGTCTTTTAAAATTACAAATACCCTCCAAATAGGTGCAATTTGTAAAATAGTAACATATGTCCATGGGGTATTTGAATTTTGAGAGATATCTGAGTTTTTTTGTAATTAAGCTAAATTCAGGGGTAGCTTTTGTAATTACTCTTAAAGTTAATTACACACTCAAATATGCTACCCTGTGCAAAGCAAAATAAAGAATTCCTTGAGAATTATTAGTGAATCAGGAATAACGCCAAGTGTCATACTGGTTTACCTTCTTGAACACGTGCTATGAATTTCATAAGAGTTTATCTGTTTGCTGAGTCTTGATTCTCAAGGGAGTTGAAACTATATATATCTGTTATGCTGCTTCCATTGGTGTCATATGTTTACTTATGTTACTGTTATGGTGTAGGTATCCTATGAATTCTAAGTTAAGCGGAGAAGATAAGTCTACTGCAATTAAGGCTTTACAGTTTCATCCGCGGTGGGAAGATAAGATTGGAACCGGTGTTCTGGATATAAAGGTACACTGACAGGGAAATATGTATCTTTGAGAATAAATGTTGATCAATTGACCAGACAAATACATGCATTTTAGATGCACAGATATAGTGCAACTATATACTTATCTAATGAGACTATGAGAGACTGCACACTGCCGGAATCTATAGTAGTTATCTTTTCATATGATAAAAAATAGTATATTTAGTCGATAAAGGAAACAGGGTCTATCTTCCTCACCAGTAAATCGGTAATCAACACCCTTATATTGTTGGTGCAAATTGGTTTAAGAATGGGGGCAAACCCAAATTTGGTTCGGACAAATGGTGATTTGGTTTTTATTTTCTTTAATGAAACGGAATTAGTTTTAGTAATACAAATATTCAGTATACAGGATTCCTCATTCTTATGTTAGATCGTTGTTTGGTAATCTTCTTGATTTATGCTTTCTTTTTTGTTAAACTTGGCCTTGCCTAGACGGGTTGTTCAGTGGGAACCCTTACCCCCATCACTTATTGATTTAATATGAGTTATTTAATTTAAACCAAGAAAATTAGATATCTCTCCTTGCATTTTCATGAAAATGCATGAATGAGAATTAGATTCTACTATCATTCTGCGTGTTTCTAAATTTTTGCCTCATTTTTTTGCATTATTTGCAGGTTGGCCGTCATCCAGACCACAACGAGACATGCTTTTTCCTGGTAAGAACAGATGGAACAGAAGAGGATTTCTCGTATAACAAATGTATCCATCACGCTCTGGAAATAATCGCGCCTGAGAAAGCAAGTGCGTATCGATCCAGGAAGCAAAATTTGGCTCAAGTTCCCACAGTTCAGCTGGGATAGTTTTGTATGTCTACAAAAGTACAATATCGGACCACATATCGTATTATTCTGCAATTTTCCTTTTTTTTTTCGCCTTATTGATATAATGTCTGTAACATGGATAGCCCAAGCTTCTTTTTGCTGCTTCCACTATATCTTCTTCGCCTGGAGTTGGGCCAAGGAGATTTAGTGGAAGTAGCAACGGGAAAGCTTTTAAGGGCTATCCATCTTCATCTTCATGTTGTATTTTATTGTTTTTCTGCAACTAATGTTGTATTATATCACAGTGTCGGCCAATAGTGCAATGTTATGTGAAAACCATGTTTAAATTATGAAGTTTGTGTATTTACTTACCCTTCAAGCAAATATGTGCATGCCTGTTAATAGGGTCAAAAATTTGACATGAAATTAAATTTTATTGAGTTGAAACATAAACCTTAATCATTCACTTGTTCGTATGTCTCTGTGTATGTATACGAGATCACACTGTATAGATATTTATAATATGATTTTTATGTGATGGTTGGAGAGGGATTTCATCAAGAAGTATGTTTGTCGTGTAATTGATTTGTGTTTGTCTGGATTGGGTTTGCATTATGATTGTTGATATGATTGATTGGTTTGACTGCATAACGATTGTAATTATAGTTATTCTTTTCCAGTTAGAACTTAGAAGTTAAGAATTATTTTTCTTAAAGTTTGCAAACACTTGCATCTTCAACCTGAAATTCTATTTTAGTGCACCTTTTGCACTAAAATAGTGCAATTTCTGCACCAAACTTAAAGTTCATCTCCATTCTTCAACTCTTTTAGTTCAAATTTTGCACTAAAAAGAATATTCCTTGAATATTCTTTATTATTTCAATACAATTACTATTTTATTAAAATCAATTAATTTTTAAAATAGTATGATAAATTCATATTTAGTAAATTAAAGAATATATTTTGTTATTATTATATCTAGTCTATACTATATTAAATAATATCCATTAAAAATTAAACAATTAATAACAAGATTTAAGTAGAGAAAATATATTGTGGCATTTGGGTAAACAAATTAAAAATACTTAATTTCTTTTAAATAAATTTTCCACAACATAAATAACAATAGGCAAAATTGCAAATTTAATCATGTAACTAAAAAGAGGTTGCGTAAAAATCATGTAAAATACTTGAATTGGAAAATCGTCCTGTAACTATGTACGATTTTACAAAATAATCCTGCATATTGCATAGTTTGCAAAATAGTCCTGTAACTTATACTTGAGTCTCAATTTTAGTCCTAATTTCAGTGCCAATTTTGAAATTTCACTGGATTTCGATCACGTGAGCGGCACATGTGACTCACAATTTCTGGTAAAATTAGGACCAAAATTGATATTCAAGTACGAGTTACAGGACTATTTTGCAAACCATGCATTTTGCAGGACTATTTTGCAAACTCATACATAGTTACAGGACTATTTTGTCATTTGAGAATTTTAAAGGACCTTTTTGCGACCACGTTTTAGTTACATGACTAATTTTGTAATTTCCCCATAACAATATGCAGTTAGAAGAATAATATATGATGTTACAGTGTTGCGCTAGATACGGTGCAATACTGTTCACAACACCAATTTAGCGCTATGTTACCAATTTACCGCTTGGTTGGAGGAGAATTTTGCATTATTTTAGGCTTTTAGCATTTGGCGCAAGAATGTCCCTCCTTTGGAGATGGTATTTGATTAGCTTGACTTAGGAGAACTCGAGCATTTGGGCATGGTATTATTTGTTATGTTTCATTCTTGTCTTTTATCTTTTACACACTCAATAAAGTTGCATATGATGTGATTTTTTTGAATTCTTGAATGGACTGAAAAATAAGTGAATTGTCCACATAAAAATAAGTGTGTTTATAAATTCTTCTCCAATGCAACTCAATGTTTTTGAAAAAAACCAAGAAACGGATGTATAAACCTACTAATATGTCTCTCCTAATCATATTATGCAAATATTTTTAAGGGAAATAGTATTTATAGCATTTTTTCACAAAGTTTCAAATGTAATTATTATGTTGATTCATGTCCGTCTAAAACCTTCATGCCACACTTGTATAGTATTAGAGCGAGTCATTAATTAAGTCATCAAATGTCTTAACAAACGTATAATAAATGGTAGAATTTCATAGCGAGACCTGAATGTAAGAAAACTCATCATTATAAGGTCTAAAATTTCAACCTTCTCAAATTGGGATAAGTAAGGTATAATAAAATGAAACACGGACATTTTATTTTTTTTGTAACTTAAGATGGTTAAAGTTGTGAGGCGAAATTTTCTTCCTCCAAATTCCAAAAGTGGGACACTTCCAATAAACACATTTCATTGTGTCTGTTTTCCCCTTTTACTTCTCATATTTCTTGAATATAATTTTGCATTTTATTGAACGCATCTCATTTAGAAATTAGAATTCAAGTCCACAGCGAAAAAACAAATAAAAATGAAAATATAAATAAAGGAAAGCATTTGAGGCGTTGAAGATTTTGAGACAAACTTCAAGGTAGAGTAATTTACAATGAATCGGGCAAAATAAAAAAAAGGGATAGTTACAAAAATAAAATCTAGAAATATTTCGAAATAACAAAAAGTCCCCTTATGTTTTGATTATGTCTAAAATTTGAGGGGGTAACTTTATAGTAATGTGGCCCATTTCACACATTACCTTTTGTCCAAGGCCCAAGAGGACATGGCCCAAATGCAACCAACCCATTTCATTTCCCTACTTATATTTGTTTGCCCCAAACCTACGGGAGTAAGTCAGCCTCCAAAAATTGAAAAACCAGAAACACTCTCGCTCTCTCTCGCACCGCCATATCCCTCTTCGATCTCCTCCGTGAAATCGACCGATTCTTTGTGAATCCTCAAGATACTGTGAGTGTTTGTTGGCTCGTTCATACCTTTGTGTGTGTGTCCGGTTTGGTGAGGTGAGAGGGGTTGGGTTCGTCATTTCCGCAAGTGCTCGGCCGATTCCTTTGTGGTTTCTCCTATCCGTTCCGATTTTCGGTTGTGGGTTTGGGCGGCTTTTGGGTTGGGGGTTCTCTTTGTGGCCAACCTTCGGTGCTTTCCGGTTTGCAAGACGGTGAAGAGTCCGCTTCACATATCCGAGCCGAAGGAGTCGAGCTCGACTACGTTTTTGCAGATCTGTCGTTTCGATCCGGTACCAAAACGAGGTCCTAGAAAAACTCGATTTTGTTCCGTTTCGATTCAGCCCGGGTTTTATATTTTCGATTTATATTCTTGTATTTATCGCTTTATTAGAAACCGGTTTGTAATCCCGTAATCCCTATCCCGTAGGCGGATTATTGTAATAGTTCTATTTGTTAGAATGTAATATTCGATCGGCTATGGCGGGCCCGGAGCGAGTTGACAATGGGTCGATACCCAACAGTGGTATCGAGCCTCCTCGTTGTGGTGGTACGAAACCCTTACCGTAGGGTTTCGCTCTGTAAAGCGGCTTGAACTTCTCATTTATTGTTTTTCGTAGCGTAACCGCTTGCCGGATTTATTGCTTTCGTAGTTTAAATACCGCTTTTGCAGCGGGTTTATTGCTTGTGTAGTTTAAATACCGCTTGTAGCGGGTTTATTACTTGTGTAGCGTAAATACCGCTTGCCGCGGTTTTATTTGTTGGGATTTGCTTCTTTGAGAATTTTAGGTTGCTCCGTGAGCTTTTTATTTCTATTGTGGTGCTTGTTTGTCCGTTTGCTCATTTTTCGCATTTTTGTGGCCTTGAGAATTGCTTCCGTATTCTCCGAATTTGTGTGTTTTTGGTTTTGTGATATAACCTACTTTGTGTGGTGTTGTTTTCTTAAACCGTTGTGTTTTTTGAAAATGGCTATGTCTAGTTATAATCTTGAACCGTTTAATGGCAAAACCGATTTCTCTATTTGGCAACAAAAATGAAAGGTATTTTAATTCAACAAAAGGTGTATAAAGCTATTACGAACACTTATGTTGACAACGATACTAAAGAAAATCAAAGTCAAACCGATGAGTATGCTTATTCCTCTATTATCTTGAATTTATCCGACTACGTGTTAAGAAAAGTTGGTAAACAAAAGTCTCTAAAGAATTGTGGGATAAATTGCAAGAGTTATATCTTGAAACTTCCTCCCTAGTAAGTTGTTTTTACTTGAAAATTCTTTAGGTTTAAATTGGATTTAAACAAAGATGTTGATGAAAATCTTGATGTGTTTACCAAGTTAATTCAAGATATAAAGTCGATCGGTGATAAAAATATTGATGATTATACTCTATTGTGCTTTTAAATGCAATTCTGAATCTTACAAAGGATGTTAAATCATGGCTATTAAGTATGGTAGAGATTCTATTACTCTTGACATCGTTGTTAATGGCTTAAAAAGCAAGGAACTTGATTTAAAAGTTAATAAGGGTGGTAGGCGAGAATTCGTGAGGTTATGCATGTTCGGGGTAGGTCCCAACATAGGTTTGGTAACCAACAAAAACTCGGATAATCATCAAAATCGAATTTTATCAAGAAAAAGGGAAAAAGCAAGACTAGGTCTAAGTCTGCACCTAAGGGAAGAAAATGTTATAATTGTGGTGAGGTAGGTCATTATATTAGGGATTGCCCTAGTAAGAAAGGAAACCAATTTTAAAAATCAGTCTAATGATCAAGCAAATTTGGCTTCTAGTAGTGAAAATGCGGTGATGTTTTTATGGTGACTGGAATATGTGATGTGCCTATTGTGAATTGTGCATTCAAGTTCGTGTGTGAAAATGAATGGTTAATTGATTAAAGTGCACTTTTCATATGTCCCCATTTAAAAATCTATTTTCGAACTATAAAGAAGTGAAAAATAGTTTTGTTTCTATGGCCAATGAGAAAAAATGTAATGTTTTTTGGAATTGGTGATATTTGCTTGAAATTTGATTCTCGTTATGCCTACACTTTGAAAAATGTTAGACATGTTCCTGATTTATGCAATAATTTGATATCATGTCTTTGCGTTAGAAGATGACGGATTAGAAGGTAGGTTTGAAATGGATTAATGAAAATTTTAAAAGGTTCTTTAGTGATTTTCAAAGTCGTTAAAAGGAATAATTTGTATGTTTGCATTGGTAAACCTGTGTCTTTTGCTTTGAAATTCTGTGAATGTTGTCCGAGGAGGATAAAACCGATTTGTGGCACAAAAGACTAGGTCACATGAGTAGTAAAGGTCTTGAAATATTGCACAAAGTCGGGTGTTTTGGTAGTGATGTTCTATCTAGTATGCCTTTCTTGTGACTCATGTGTGTTAGGCAAAACAACATAAAGTGAAATTTCCTGTATCTCCATTTCCTAATCAATCATGCAAGACCGATATACTTGAATATTTGCATGCCGATGTGTGGGGTCCGTCTAGTGAACCTACTCAAGGTGGTAATAGGTATTTTTGTCTATCATTGATGATTTTTCAAGAAAAGTTTGGGTTTTCCTAATGAAGAACAAATCGATGTGTTTGAAAAATTCAAAATTGGAAAATTTTGATTGAGAATCAAACCGGAAAAAGGATTAAAACTCTTAGACGGATAATGGTCTTGAATTTTGCAATAACTTGTTTGACAACTTATGTCTTGAATTTGGTATTCAAGGCATAAAACGCGTTTTATACGCCTCAACAGAATGGTATTCTTTGAGCGTATGAATAGAACCTTACTTGAAAGGGTCCTGGAGCATGCTTGCTTCCTCGGGACTTTCAAAAAGGTTAAAAGAAAAAAGCTGCTTCATACGGCCGCTTATTTGATAAATAGATCTCCATCTGTGCATTTGAAAGGAAAATGTCCTGAATTTGTTTTTTCGTAAAGAAATTGATTTTTCGAACTTGAAGGTTTTTGGTTGTCTTTGCATTTGTTCATCAAAGAGGTGATAAACTTGAACCAAGATCTAAAAAATGTGTTTTTTAGGATATCTTGAAGGTGTGAAAGGATATAGATTATGGCTTAGGGGTGAACCTGGATTTAAAGCTATAACTAGTAGAGATGTCATTTTCAATGAATCGATTTTCCTTGTTTATCTGCTACTATGCCTTTGCTTGAATCAACCGGCTCCAAATAAGGTGGAGCAATTGCTTGGTTTGAGCCATATTGATGAAACTGAAAATCTGCATGTTGAGAATGAAAATCTGCTTTGAAAATATTCCCCGAAAATCAACCTCGAAATTGCGAACATGCCTGAAAATGTTGATAATCTTTGAAATGCATGATGATTTGTTGATTTGAATGATAATGAACCCAAAGAACTTGGTAATTATCAACTTGCTAGAGATAGAACTAGAAGGAATATTAGACAAATTTACTACCGGTTTGATGATTTTCAAATGATTTCATACGTGTTTTTCGTGTTTGAGTCTATTGATAATTGTGAACCTAAAACTTATCAAGATGCTTTAAAATCAAACATTCTCAAGAGTGGTTGAATGCTATGCATGAAGAAATGAACTCTTTACATGTTAACAACACTTGGATACTTGTTCAAACCACGAAAATTGTTCGTTGGTTGATTGTAAGTGGTTGTTTAAAGTGAAGAATGAGAATGATTACGTGAGATATAAAGCTAGGTTAGTGGCGAAAGGTTTCACACAAAAAGAAGGAATAGACTACACCAAATATTTGCTCTGTTGTGAAATTTACAAATCAAGTTAGAATCATGCTTGCTTTATTTTACTTTCGGTTTAATTGGGAATTGAAACAGTTAGATGTGAAAACTTTTTTGCATGGTGATTTGACTGAGAAAATTTATATGAGACACTGAAGGTTTTGTGGATAATAAGAAATCGATTTTGTTTGTTTCTTTGAAAAAATCCTTATATGGTTTGAAACAGTCTCCTAGATGTTGGAACAAGAAATTTGATGATTGCATGATGTCTTTGAATTTTAAAAGAAGTAATTACGATCACTGTCTTTATTTCAAAGAAAATGTTAAAGTGCCTGTTTTCTTGTTGATTTATGTTGATGACATCTTTGTTAATTAGTCCATGTGTTAAAACTATTGAGCATGTTAAAAACCGTCTAAGTGCTAAGTTTGACATGAAGTATCCGGGAGATGCTAAAAGGATTTTAGGAATGAACATTGTGAGAGATAGAAAAATTTTGTTATTTTTCTAAACCGATTTCTTATATTGAGAAAATTTTGTGTAAATTTTCTATGTCGATTCAAAACCTCACAATGTTCCTTTGGTGCTCATTTTTGCTTAGTAAAGAACAATCCCCAAAAAATCGAGCATGATGTGAATTCTATGAAGAATGTGCCATATTCCAATGCTATAGGTTACTGTGATGTATCTAATGGTTAAAGACTAGACCGATATTGCTTATTCTGTTAGTTGCTTGAGTAGATACATGTCTAATCCTCGAATTACACATTGAGTCTTTGTTAAATGGCTTTTGCGATATTTGAAACATTCTCGTGAATTTTGGACCTGAAATTTTCTAAGTGCAAGGATGGAGTTAAATTGAAAGGTTATGTGGATTCTAATTATGCCAATGATAGGGATAAGAGAAAATCAACAACATCATATGTGTTCACTTTGTGTGGTTCATGTATAAGTTGGAAATCACGATTCTGACATTTGTTGCCTTGTCTACAATCAATCAATATATTCTTTGTAACTAAAGCGTTAAAAAGCGATTTGGCTTAAAGGTTTGATTTACAAATTGGTTTTCTTGATGATAATGTTGTTGTGTTTTCGATAGTCAATCTGGTATACGATTTGTGTAAGAATCCTGTTTTTTCATGATAGAAACTAAGCACATAGACGTAAGATTTCATTATATACGTGATATTGTTGCAAAAGGCTTAGTTAGTCTTGAAAAGATACCTTCTCGAATTTAATCCTGGCGATATGGGTACCAAATGCTTGCACATTAGTAAATTTCTATCATGCCCGAAAATTCCGAATTTTGATACCGTGATTGAACAGATATGTTGCACTTGATCTGTTATAACTTGCTATGTGCTTGTTATAACTTGTCTTAATGTACTATGTGTACAATAAGATTGTTCCACCTTGTCCCGTGTTGCTATAGCTTGTTGCGTGCTTGCTGTGATGTCCCATTGTGTTATAGTTTGCTTTGTGCTTACTATAACTGTATTCTCACTGTACTATGTGTATAGTGAGAAAGATCGGCGATGATGAATGTGTGTATGACTCGAGTCTTGTAAACTGGAAATGTGCCAAGGTGGAGAATGTAGTAATGTGTGTTAATCCAAGTGGCTACAATAATCTAGAGGGGGGGGTGAATAGATTATGCCGATTTTTCGCAAATCACCCTCTTTTTCGAAACAACGAGTAAATAATAAAAATGTAAATGCGGAAAATAAACAACACTCGTTGATTTAAAGAGGTTCAACCCACCTAGGGCCTAATCCTCTACCACCCCAAGATTCCTGGATGGATTTCAAAAAGAAAGAAAAGATTTTATTAATTTACCAAAAATTAATACAACACCTCGAGGATTACCACAACCCTCCTTCACCACTTTGAGGATTACCACAATCCTCTTACACCACCTTGAGGATTACCACAACCCTCTTACAACACCTTGAGGATTACCACAACCCTCTTACAACACCTTTGAAGATTACCACAACCTTCAAACACCTATCACCTAGATCACCCAAGTGTATTCTTACCACAAGAATACTCACAAGGATGTCTTGTGTTGAATGATGACCAAAATCAAGATTACAACTCAATAATGATTGATACAATATGAGTGCAAGTGTAATCAAGAATTGAAAGCCTAGACCTCAAATTTGTGCAAGTGAAAGTCTAAGGCTAATACAACAAGATATATGAAAGTGTTTGCTTTGTTTGCTCTTTGCTTGTATGGAGTGTTGTATCTTGTTGCTTGAATGAAGCCTCTATTTATAGGAGAGGTCTTGGCTTTGATTTCCGGACATTGGCTCCTCTTTGGGGAGTGATTTGCTTTGCAAAAGAAACCATTTAAAATCATCAATATAGGTCTGTAGAAATCAATCCCACAAAATAGGAAAAGTCATGCAAAACGCAACGGATAGTTCTTTGTCAAACATGGGTTCGACCGGTCACACAGAGATAAGATTGAAATTGAATTCTGCGAATTTTTACACAGGGGACCGGTCGAAGGGGGTACGACTTGGCCGCCCTCACCCTCGGACTGTGACCGGTTGCCGACCACGTTTTTATAAAGCATGCAGAAGTCGGAACAAAAATCCAACTTGCGGTGCAGTGTCGCCCATCGGCCGACCGGCCGACCACACCTCGCCCACTTGGTCGGCCGGCCGCCCCACCTTTTTTTTTTTTTCTTACGTCCCATTTTCTTTTCAAAACTCAACTCAGTGCGGGTTGCCTTTATGGGCGGCGGCCGAAAACTGAAACAAAAGTGTTGTCCAATTTTAAATCGAATATAAACTTGTAGAAATACTCCTAAAATATTAAAACCATTTTAAATCATTTAGGAGTATTTGGACAACCTTTAAAAACATTGTTTTGGTATAAAAACAAAATCATCAAAATCATGATAAAATCATTTATCAAACAATGTGGCCCATTTCACACATTACCTTTTGTCCAAGGCCCAAGAGGACATGGCCCAAATGCAACCAACCCATTTCATTTCCCTACTTATATTTGTTTGCCCCAAACCCTACGGGAGTAAGCTGTAGCCTCCAAAAATTGAAAAACCAGAAACACTCTCGGCTCTCTCTCTCGCAGCCGCCATATCCCTCTTCGATCTCCTCCGTGTGAAATCGACCGATTCTTTGTGAATCCTCAAGATACCCGTGAGTGTTTGTTGGCTCGTTCATACCTTTGTGTGTGTGTCCTGGTTTGGTGAGGGTGAGAGGGGTTGGGTTCGTCATTTCCGGCCGAAGTGCTCGGTCCGATTCCTTTGTGGTTTCTCCGGTCCGTTCCGATTTTCGGTTGTGGGTTTGGACGGCTTTTGGGTTGGGGTTCTCTTTGTGGCCAACCTTCGGTGCTTTCCGGTTTGCAAGACGGTGAAGAGTCCGCTTCACATATCTGGAGCCGAAGGAGTCGAGCTCGACTACGAGTTTCGCAGATGCTGTCCGTTTCGATCCCGGTGCAAAAACCGAGGTCCTGTAAAACTCGCTTTCCGTTTCGATTCAGCCGGGTTTTATATTTTCGTTTATATTCTTGTATTTATCGCTTTATTAGAAACTGGTTTGTAATCCCGTAATCCCTATCCCGTAGGCGGATTATTGTAATAGTTCTATTTGTTAGAATCGAATATTCATCGGCTATGGCGGTCCGGAGCGAGTTGACAGCGGGGTCGATACCCAACAAACTTAATATTTCTATAAATATCGAAGATGTTTGAAATGTCTTTTGGTTATAAAGGCGAAAAATGTAAGAAGGAATCAAACCTCAATAAGTTTTTTTGTAATTTTCAAGTACTGTGGAGTGTTCTAAATTAGTCCGATCCTCGGGGGTTTGTGTAATTATCCCTAAAAGAAAAGCAAAGAAGTCGAAGAGTCTCTGCCAGAGGAACTTGAAAAAGCTCCAAAATTTCACCCGCGTGACAGGCGGGAATACTCACCACTATACTACAACGACTTGGTGATTTAGTCATCATTTCACCTCTTTATAACCTGTGTTTCTTACTAAATTAAAAATTTCTTTTTTGATGTAATTGATATTTTCTAAGATCTTAAACTTTTTTATCTTTATTAAATTAATTATGAAATTTGGAAATATTGTTAATAAAATAACTTGGATATGTATTTTATTTTGTTTCAATTTTTTTTGGACGGTACAGACCTTGTGTTTGCTTATTAATTCTGTACTTATATTGTATTTAATGTTTATATACCCTCGAACATGAACAACTCAACTTTTTTCCGTAGTATAAAAATGAATGAAAATTATTATATTTTTTTTTTGAAACCAATGAATGAAATTAATTGAATAATATTAAAACACGTAATTTGTATTATTACAAGAGCTTTAGAGATAGGAAAAAAAATATAAAATATATATATGTATATGTATTTAATTATTATTGCATAGTATTTAATTACAATCCCCCAACTCTTTCTCTTGTAGAATAATACTGCTAGTATTTTTATGCCGTGTAAGTGTAACATGTCATTTAGAATGTAAATCTTTTTGCAAATTACAACAAACTCAGAGTTATTTGAAAATTACAAAAAAAAAACCTTGAGGTTTGATTCTGTCTTACACTTTTCTCGATGATCTTCAAAACATTTCAAAAAATCTCCTCACATTTACAAAATTATTACAATTACCCCCATTAACTTTAAGACAAAAGTCAAAATGAAATCTGAAAGTATTTTTTGTAATTTTGAAACATCTCTGGATTTTTTTGTAATTAGCTCAAACCTCAGGTTTTTTTTTTTTTGTAATTATCCCTAAAAATATTGTGGAACAGCATGCAAACAGAAAAAAAATATATGTCTGAGCCCGGGTTCGAACCGGGGACCTCTAGTGTGTGAGACTAGCGTGATAACCAACTACACCACCCAGACCGATTTGCATTACGATTCCAAGAGAATATAATCATTCACGATTCTTCTGCCTGTTAAACAACTATACAAGGGCCGCTTTATTTTCCCTGGTACATTAATCATTTTCTAAAATGCTTGTGCTTTATTTAGTTTTTCAATACAAGTTGTTCTGCTTTTTAGTGTTTTTTTTTGTGTTGGTTTTTGCCGTAGGGGTGATCATAAATTTTAAAAAACCGCCCGCACCGTTTATTGTGATTTTTCGATTATAACCGCGATTTATATTATTGAATGAAAACCGCACCGCCTTGTTGGTTCGGTTATGATTTTGGAATAAAACCGCACCGCCCCTTATACATATTTAGGGGTAAAATATAATATTTCTCATATCCTTATAGTTGAATAATTAGACAATCTAGATATTAAAAACTAGATTGGTGAACAATAAATAACTTGTCAAATAGAAATAGAAAGTAAATATCTTAATGAAAAATATGAAATCTGGCAATGTAAAAACAAACAATGTTTCCTTATAAATGAGAAATGTGATCTTGTGTTGAGTTATATTAGTAGTTAATCGTCTTGTTAAGTCAACGACTCAATATGTTCTTTTTTATGATAATTTGTTGGGACATTAGTATAATCTATTTGATGATTGATGAAATGTTAACAGAATTGACTCAATAGAAATTCTCATATTTTGTGTAATCTAAGTATTTTGCCAGAACAAGTTTTATTACACAACTAATAAGTAGTCATGCAACCCTCTTTCTTTATTCTCTCTAGTACTTGAATTCCACATTCTATTAGTTATATGTTTCTTTTCAGTTATTGTGATATATGTTAGACAACTTAATGTTATAATCGCAACTTAAGTTCAAATCAACTTAAAAAGTCATATTATAATTTTATCAATCTTATAATATTTTTATTCATTAAAAACCGCCAAACCGCCCGCCACCGCCCGCCACCGCACCTTTGATTTTACATGTTAAAATCGCGATTTGAAATTATTTTTTACAAACCGCATTAGGCAATTCGGTTTGATTTGTTGTAAAAAAACCGCAAAACCGCACTGTGATCACCCCTAGTTTTTGGTGTCAAAATAGAAAAAGGGGCTTTTATCTGGTTGGGAAACAAAAATAATGGGAGACTTAAGTCTATTTAAGAAATTCGTGTATTTTGATTTTAAGTGCACCAATCAAATACACTATAATCTTTGTATTTTAATTCTTCTAAATTTCTTTCTTGTATTCTCTTGTGGAGTTGAGAGAAGGGTGTGAGTTAGTCAAAAATTTGTAATAGTGTGTGATTTAGGAAGGTAAATCAGATGTACTTGACCTATGGACCCACGAAGCGAGGTGAGGTACTTTCCACGAGGTGGCCAGACCTAGGGTCCCCAAAAAGCGAGGTGAGGTACTTTGTTCGAGGGTACCTGAAACAGAACACACGTTAGGCTAGCCGGATGGCTCCCTAAGGCCCTCCGATGCCTAAGTCGAATCGGGTAGTTGAGGTACTTAGAAAGCTAAAGAAATGAGGTAATTTAGAATAATGACAAGTTACCTTTTACCTTGATTTTCGTGCCGTATTTATAGTATTGTTCACCGTGCAATTCAGATCATCATACACGTGGCACCCGATCGACGGTGTGCAGCTCGCGGGCGACCCGACCCGGACTTTCGAGTCGGGTTGGGACTCATATAAAAAAGCCGCGGATCTTGGGGGCAACTTGATAATTTCCAGCGAGCGAGATCAATATGGTGATTTTGACCTAGGCGAGGCTAATATGGTAATTTCCATATCAGTGTGGGAGTATGGGAGTCGGGAGAGATAATTTATGTGTGACTGTATAAAATTTTCATATAGTATAATTGCTCTGTGGGTCGTAGTTTTTCTCCGATTTTGGAATTTCCACGTAAATCTTGTGTTGTGGTTTGTAGTTATTTTATTTCTGAGTTATTTTTGTTTGTCCCTAGGAATGAATGAGGAAAGTTTTTCCCAATAGTTTGTTCTAGCCAACTATACATCATCATCATCATCATCATCATCATAATAATAATAATAATAATAATAATAATAATAATAGGTACACTAGATGCCAATATCTCATACTCCCTCCGTCTTAAATATATAGTCCACTATTCTTTTTTGGGATGTCTCAAATATACAGTGTCTTATACTCCTTTTTGGGAGTACAAAATTAAAGAATAGGTGTTTTACTGTTTTGAAATTGAGTTGGAGCCTCGAGGGCGGTTTATATACAAATAAAAGGAGCTGATGAACTCCTTAACTAATTTTAACCAACTCTAAGCTAACTTTAACTAAATTTAAACTGACATGTATAATGAGAATTAGGTTTACTAAATGTTAAACTGATCAATATATATTAAGATGATAAAATCCTTGTGAATAAATTGAAGAGGTGGTCTCAAAGTTGTTTTATTGAGTTAATTAGTTCAAGCATAAGACGAATCCTAAAAAAAAATATGACTTTTTTTTAATAGATTTTAGTTTGGATTGAAATTATATTTATATATATGATTCATTTCATGAGCTATGTAATATAGAAACAAATATCACGAAGATATTTGTAATTTTAAATGTTTGAGTTTTTTCTTCTTAATTACGATAATTAAACATGAGGTTGTTGTAATTACCCTTTATTATTATTCCAAAAACTATTTGAAGTTTTCAGCTACAACTAGAAAACATTATAAAAGTTTTCCTCAAAAAAAAAAAAAAAAGAAAACATTATAAAAGTAGTACTAAATGAAAAACATTCTAATTTCCTCAAAAAAAAAACGAAAAACATTCTAAAATGGATACATTTCTTTATATTGTTCATCTCCTATAAATCAACGATTTTGTCATGTTTAGTAATTATAAAAGGTAAAAAAAATACTAATTAAAATCAATTACATTATCACCAGTGCCAAATCAAAATGTCAAAAACAAATGATTATACAGAAGACTAGCTAGACTGACTACACTTATTTTTAAGGCGGCGAATCACAAATTTGACTAAACTAATTTCATACATATAATTCTCCGTAATCATCCATTTTTGTCGTGTCAAAGCTGTTGCATTTACGGATAATTAAAAGGGAGCCGCTATTTGTACTTCAATTTCTTATAAATACACCATTCTCTATTTTCAAAAATTAAAACGACTATTATGTCCTTACTGTCAAAAAAATTCTAAATACACACAATCTGTCAAAAAAATTCAAAAAGGGGTGGCACGATCGTGCTATCATTTTTTTCAGAAAAAAATTGTGATCGCGCCACCCTTTTTTTTAAGCACGACCGTGGCTATTCGACCATGGCGAAAAAAATGCACGAACTTGAAACAAATTAAAAAACCTAAAATTTGTAACACCATTTCGAACTCAACCTATAAAACATTTAATCTATCAAAAATGACACATTTTCGGAATTAATGCTACAAGTAAAATAGCACGATAGCAAAAAAACAAAAAAAAAAATATCTTAAACCCTAGGAAAGAAAAAAATTCTGAAAAAAAAAAGATTGGAATATTTAGATTTTTTTTTTTTTTGACAGTAAAGCCATAATAGTTATTTTAAGTCATTTTAATTCTGTTAAAATAGGGAGTTGATGTATTTATAAGAAATTAGAGTGCAAATAGCGGCTCCCTAATTAAAATTTGGCAAAAACTTGTATATATGAGACAGTCTCATGGACATTTTTCATGAGACGGATCCTATATGTAAATAAGATTTGAACCCAAACCTAAACCCATGAAAATGACCCATATTTTTTGTGTATTGTAAGATCCGTTTCACGAACTTAAGTTCATGAGACGGTTCCACATGAGACATTCTCTTAGAATTTACCATAACCATTCTGTAATAATTTTGCAACTTGCATAATTTGACTTGTCAGCAAATGGGAAAAAATGGTGACCAAAATTCGTTGTCAAGTTTGGTCTGCCTAACCACTATTTTCCCACTAATATTAGTATTATTGTGTACAAGTGGTTCACAAGTGAGATCTAATTTTCTAGTTTTAGTCTGTCTCTGTCTGTTTGTCTGCGTTTATGTAATCTCACTTTGATTAATTTATTACTAATAAATTGTGGCAATGGATTCATGTGATCATGGCTCACATAGGTTGCTGTTTTTATTTCTTATTTTAAAAAAAATTATATTCTCAAAAAATTTACTCCATTTTGTTTGGATCACCATTGCCTTTGATAAATTGATTATTTGTTTATTGGGTAAATAAACAAGTAAATAAAAATATCAAAAACGAAATGAGTACTATTGTTTTTTTTTGTTTAATTATATAAGAAAATTGAATAAAATAATAAAAAAACTAAGTCCATCTCCAGCAACTTGCACCATATTAGGGCAAATTATGCACTACTTTTCTAATAATTTGCACTAAATCTGTACTAAAAAGAAATATTTTAAAATATTCCATTTTAGTGTACATGTTAATACACCAAAATCATTAACAAAGGATCTAATTCATGTTCACAAGAAGAGCGGATCCAATACCAAGACGACTTCTTTCTCGGGAAGTGCCGCAAGTACTTGAGAAATTCGAATATCATGCCCCACGACGGATATCTTGACCGACAAGATCAATAGTAGAAGAAGGAAGGGGAATGCGGGTGCGCTTGGCGAAAGCTTGGTTTGCTTTAGTTTAAGGAAAATGCATCTCATGCCATGGTTCTTGTTTGTGTATCCGCGGTTGGTCAACTATTAGTTTCATTTGCAAGTGCTTGAGAATGAATAGGAGTAGGAGTCTGTGATCTTAGCAATTAAATCGAGAGTAAGATGTTCTCGAATAAGCTCTATCACCGATATGGGGCTCAACGGAGCCTTTTTACAAATAATCTCTCATGGATTTATTGGTGCTGCACTTTTTTTCTTGGCCGGGACGACTTATGATAGAATACGTCTTGTTTATCTTGACGAAATGGGTGGAATAGCTATCCCAATGCCAAAAATATTTACGATGTTCAATAGCTTTTCGATGGCCTCCCTTGCATTACCAGGTATGAGTGGTTTTGTTGCCGAATTAATAGTTTTTTTTGGATTGTAACCAAGCGTCGCCCATTGGTTCTATACCCGATTCATAACTAGAAAGTTTCTCCAGCCCTTTCCTAATCGGGGCTAAAATCCCGGAAATGAAAAATGCCAAAATAGGAATAAGACTTGATATTATTAGAAATGGCTGGCCGAGTAGATGATAGACCTGTTAGAATTATAATTAGTTATTAGTTTATATTTGTGAGGGTAGTTTTGTAATTTTCCTTTGTGTGTCTTCTAGGGTTTGCTCCTATATATATTGGGTAGCCTCCATTTGTATGAATCAAGTTCTTGCATTCAAGACTCCAAGTTATATAGAATTCTTCTTCCAAATTTATCTTACAAAAATGTATGTTAATTATTCTAACATGGTATCAAGAGCAAGGTTTTTTTTCTGATGGGTGTACCGTGCGATGCATTCGCGGATCCTGTGGGTATATCGCGATTCACATGAGTATGTTGCGACTTTGTGTTATTTTCATTCGATTTTCGATCTGTTAGCACTTGTTGGGTTTGCTATCTTTTTGGCCTCAAGAATCGATTATTTGCAATAGTTTGTTGGTAGAGTTGGCTTGATTTGTTAGGTATTTGCATCGATCTACCTAGTTGTTTGGTTGGTATTTCTCGCTTGATTTTCCATTATTCATTATGGCTAGTGAAAGAGATGATTCGTTGCGGTCGATTAGTGTACGCTTGAATGGAAAGAATTATTCATATTGGAGTTATGTCATGAGAAATTTTTGAGAGGAAAAAAAATTGTGGAGTTATAATTACGGAACACAAAAACATCCCGTTGAGAAAGATAATACTAAATATCTTTGCGGAATTAGAGGTTTGGGAAGTGAACAATTCGAAAATTATTACTTGGGTTAACAATTACGGTGGAGAACTATATTGGTATGCAATTGGCTAAATATGATCTTTGCTAAAGAAGTTTGGGATCATTTGGAACGGTTGTATACTCAATCAAATTTTGCTAAACAAGCACCAAATTGGAAATAGATATTCGATCTCTTCAAAGAAAAAAATATGATAGTACATGAATTTTATTCTCTATGACCGATCTTTGGGATCAATTAGCCGCATCAATCTATTGAACTTGCGCATTTGCCCCCTATATTGCTCGTAGAGAGGAGCAACGATTGGTTCAATTTTTGATGGCTCTTCGGGATGATTTTGAGTCTCTTCGTGGAAATATTTTGCAATATTCCTTTACCATCTGTTGATTCTCGTTGTCGGTGAATTGTTAGCGGAGGAATTACGCCTAAAGTCTCGGGCGAGGAAAGGAGTTCTTCCCCTCCTACTTCATCCGTTCTGCTTTGTGCCCCATCGTCCATCTTCTTCCTTTCTGACCGCACCCAAAGGTTGCGATAATGAGTGTAGTTCTCGTAAACAACCAGGACATTGGAAGGCTCAATGTCCCGAGTTGAATAAAGGTGGCCAACAACGTTTTCAAATGAAAAAATCCACGACCTCCCCAACATCGGTTTGTCCATCCAAATCAACGTGGTTTTAGGCCGCCCCCACCGACTCGTGTTCTTTTGTACCCTCATCGGTTCTCGTGACATCCGGAACTCTTACCTCCGGTCGACCTTTCTATGGATACAATTGCCGAACAATTTTGAAATTTCTTGCCTCATCTCATGCTTTGTCTGCCTCAGGTTTGTCAACTCCGAGCTCGTCAGGTATATCTTCCTCTATTTGGGTATTAGATTCTGGAGCTTTTCATCATATGTCCCCTGATATATCATGTTTTACTTCCATTTCACCCACATATGCTAGACTGTTATTCTTCCGATGGTACATTGTTACCCTTAGCAGGAATTGGATCTGTAGCTACACCTCACTTGTCTCTTCCACATGTTTACCATATTCCCAAACTTACATTAAATCTTGTTTCAGTTAGCCAATTGTGTGATTCCTGGCTACTTAAGTATCATTCTCTTCTACTTAGCTTTTGTGTGCGGGATCCACATTCCCTAAGCCGATTGGGACAGCCGTATGCAAGGAGAGTTATACATTTTGGATGAGCTCAGTACCTCTATCGCAGCCTTCTCTTTGTTGATTTGTCTTCTTTTCGTTTGAGTCCTTCATCGTCCTAGCTTTTATTTGTGGCATTCTCGTTTGGGTCATGTTTCGTCTTCACGTTTAAGATTTTTGGCTTCTACGGGTTCATTAGGAAAATTGTCATCTCATGATATTTCGATTGTAGTGGTTGTAAATCGCAAAATTTTCCGTTTTACCTTTTAAACGAAGTGTTTCTAATTCTCTCTTGCGCCATTTGATTTGGTTCATTCGATGTGTGGGGACTGCTCCCATTCCCACAAAGGGGTTCTCGATATTATGTCTCTTTTATTGATGATTATTCTCGTTATTGTTGGGTTTATTTTATGAAGCATCGTTCGATTTTACGAGCATATATACTTCATTTCGAGCTTTTGTAAAAACTCATTCTCTCTGCTATCATAAAATGCTTTAGATGTGACTTGGGTGGGAGTACACCTCTAATAATTTTCGTGCATTGCTTGCTTTGGATGGGACTTTACATCAAACTTCTTGCCTGACGATACTCCTAAACAAAATGGTATTCTTTGAAAGAAAACATAGGCATATCATTGAAACCGCGCTCACTTTTACTATCTAGTTCGTTCAAGTGAATTAAGGGGAAGCCGTTTCTTACCGCTGTCCATTGTATAAATAGGATTCCATCATCCATTACATCCGATTTATCACCATTTCGTAGACTATATGGTTCCACCCCTAGTTATTCGTCCCACGAGTCTTTGGTTGTGCATGTTTTGTCCTTCGTCCTCATGTTGAACGCAAAGAAATTATCTTCTCGTTCAGCTATTTGTGTTTTCTTAGGATATGGAGAAGGTCAGAAGGGATATCGTTGCTTTGATCCTGTTGCTCAAAAATTATATGTGTCTCGTCATGTATTTTTTCTTGAGCATATTCCATTCTTCTCTATTCCCTCTAGTCCTCATAGCATCTCCAAAACTGATCTTGTTCATATTGATCCATTCTCGGATAATACAGATAGAGACTCATCAGATACTGCTTTGCTCCGCCTACGCCTACGGCACCCCAATCGCTTCCTGAAATTGTGGATCGTTTGCCTCCTCGATATCCCCAACGTACACGTAAGTCCACTCAGTTACCTGACTTTGTTTATTCCTCTTATTCTCCCGCCTTTGCTTCATTTTTGTCCTCTATTCACCAAATTTCTGAACCACACTCCTATAAAGAGGCGCTCGATCCTTTATGGCAAAGATGCTATTTGAGAACTTTCTACTTTGCATAAAACAAACACTGGGATTTGGTATCTTTACCACCTGGTAAACAGCAATTGGTTCGCGTTGGGTTTATAAAATTAAAACCAAATCGATGGTTCGGTTGAGCGATATAAAGCACGATTGGTTGCTAAAGGTTATTCACAACAAGATGGTATGGATTATGAGGAAACTTTTGCCCTGTTGCAAAAATGACTACCATTCGTACTCTTATTGCTTTTTCTTCTATCCGAAACGCACATATCTCAATTGGATGTCAAAAATGCCTTCTTGAATGGTGATCTTCAAGAAGAAGTTTACATGATCCCACCACCTGGAGTTCCTCATAATCGGGCGAAGTTTGCAAGCTTAAGAAAGCATTGTATGGTCTCAAACAGGCTCCACGGGCTTGGTTTGAAAAATTCTCTGTCGTGCTTACCTCACTTGGTTTTAGTTCCGAACCATGATTCGCTCTTTTCTTCAAGCGTACATGTCTTTGGTATTATTCTTCTTTCCTTATATGTTGATGACATGATCATCACCGGTGATGATGTTGATGGGATTGCATTGTTGAAATATGAGTTAGCTTCGCTTTGAAATGAAAGATTTGGGACCTTTGCGATATTTCTTGGGTATTGAGGTAGCCCGCTCCCCTCGAGGTTATCTTCTTTCACACCCCAGTACATTGCTTTGACATACTTGATCGAGCTCGTCTTCGATACTCGGACGGTTGATACGCCTCTTGAACTTAATGTTCGATATTCTCCTTCCGATGGCACACCATTGTCTCGATCCTACTTTATATCGCAATATTGTTGGAAGTTTGGTTTATCTAACCATTACGCTGGCGTCCGGATATTGCATATGCGGTTCATATTGTGAGTCGGTTGTCACTTGCCCCACTACCGTTCATTGGGTCATTACTCGTATCTTGCGATACCTCCGTGGTACTCTTTTTCGAGTCTTTTGTTTCCATCTACATCTTCATTAGAGTTGAGGGCATATTCGATGCGGATTGGGCGGTGATCCTCGATCGAAAATCCACCACCTTTGGTTTTTGTGTTTTTCTTGGAGACTCACTTATTTCTTGGAAGAGTAAGAAACAAAATGTTGTGTCTCGATCCTCCACAGGAGGCAGAGTATCGAAATGGCTTCTACTACAACCGAAATAGTTTGGTTACGTTGGCTTCTTGCGGATATGGGTGTTCATTTGTCCTCACCTACTCCCATGCGTTGTGATAACCAAAGTGCTATTCGATTGCTCACAACTCGATTTTCCACGAAAGAACAAAGCATATTGAGATTGATTGTCATGTCACTCGTCATCACCGCAACATGGGACACTCCACTTACCTTTCATCTCATCATCTTTACTGATTCGATCTTTTCACCAAGTCACATCCGCTTCCGCGCTTTCGTTTTTTGGTTGGCAAACTCTCGATGATTTCTACTACATCATCATGAGTTTGTGGGGGGATGTTAGAATTATAATTAGTTATTAGTTTATATTTTTGAGGGTAGTTTTGTAATTTCCCTTTGTGTGTCTTCTAGGGTTTGCTCTATATATATGGGTAGCCTCCATTTGTATGAATCAAGTTCTTGCATTCAAGACTCCAAGTTATATAGAATTCTTCTTCCAAATTTATCTTACAAAAATGTATGTTAATTATTCTAACAAGACCAAATAAGCCCAGTAGCTCAATAGCTACTAATCGGTAAAAACAAGAGGACAGAAAGAAGGAATAGCCCACAGAGGTTGAAATAGTAGAAAACTTAAGTTATATTCTATCTAAAGTACTTTGATGACCCTTGAATCAATCACCCTCAAAGGGCAGGCCTCAATATCTATTCTTTCAAGTCTCAACTAAAAATCTCAAAATCAAGGACTGTTAGGTCATCGCAAGCTATGCCTATCGCTTCCCTCACGCACCTACGGTATGCCACCACAAAAGCAATCGATCCGTTCACTATGGTTAACGGCTGGCCCCCAGTAAAGTAAGCTTTAAAAGAGCCCAAGCGATATGGGTGGCGATTGAGAAGCTTTTCCACACTTGAGCGGGCAGATTAATTAGAGCCCTTGCCTCCTTCATTCTTCCGTTCAATAGGCCCCAGGCCGAAAAAGTGTAGAAAGTCAAGCGCTAGGCACCCCTCCACCTAATAATAAATATAGGAAAGGTCAATGCACTCGTAACGTTCGCTTTCTCGCACCTCGTTCGCTCCCAACCCGGTAAAAAAGTTAGGTTGGGCTCCATTTTTAGATGTCCGAAATGAACCAGACCTATTTTAGCTTGTCCCATATGGCCCGAAATGCCGACCCAATTTTTTGGATGTATTTTTATGAGTTGGGCCAAGCTCAACTCTACAAATAGCAATCCAGCCAGTGTTTGGTCCGCCTCAACCCAATTTTCCCCTTGGCCCGGCAAGCTAGCATCGGGCCGGATCGAGTTTGACAATTCTAACTATAGTGTTGCACCATTTCTGGAGCAAAACTATTCATATGTTCAAAATGGTGCAAGACTTTGGCACATTACTAGAGTAAATTTTTGTTCCAAATTAAATTAAAGATAAAACACTTTCTTCGAGATAATAACATAAAATTCCGGTATATGTAACTACTTTGAATGTGATTTGAATTCAAAACCCCAAAAGTAAGTAGTAAACTTAAACTTTTTTATCACTTGATCTAGTGATAAAACAACCCATAAGAGATTGTGATTTGCGAATTTTAAATCACAAATGTAAAAATCATGGTCTGTCAAGATCTTTTCGCAAAAGAGCTTTGGTTTCTAGCTGGCTAACTTTGGATTAGATGCTCAATTAGATTCTTAATGTTTTATTTTTTAATTTTATAAAATAAATAGCTATTAAATATGTAACATATACTATGTTTTAATTCTTATATCTATATTCCAGTTTCTATTCAAAGATCATCTAAGACTTCAGTTGTTAGGGGACTCTGCTATGTTTTTATTAATATTTCACCTGAGTTGATATAGAGAGTGTTTAGCTTAATATATTTAGAAACACAATCACGTTCTTTTAATTTATAAGACACTTTTAAAATCGTAAATGTCGAGTTTGATTTATTTTTTACAAACATTTAGATAAAACAGATTAAGAAACTTTATAATGTCAATCATGAGAATTAATAATAAGAAAGCAGAGCTTTAGTCCACATGGCCACCATAAGGAACACTTGAAATTTATGTCTTTTGTGGGGTAGATGTTGTGGGTTCAAACCCAGGAGAAATTGGAGATTGAACATACTTGTTCTCTTTATTTGGGAGGATCTAGTTGTACGTCAGCGTGCCGACTCCATCAGAACACTAGTCAATCCGTGCACATCTATTTCCTTGGGAGAATTTGGTTGCACGTCAGCAGATCTTACTGGCGTAGCCAGGGGGGCCAACCTGGGCCCTGCCCCCCCCATTTTTTTTAAAAAATAAAATTTATAGGTAAAATTTTTTTTAAATTTTTTTTTTATTAAATATTTACATGGTTTTTTTGCATTTTTTATCCGCACACCCCATTTCGTGTATCGCCCACCCCCATTTATTTCCTGGCTACGCCATTCAAGCGAATCTCACCAGTAACACCTGGTCGATCCGTCAGACATCCATGATTTATCTTCTTTGCGGCGTTGAAGGTAGGAATTGCTATCCTCAAGCAAATTTGGTGGCAGCAATAAGTGACCGAAACTGCTATCTTCAAGTATAATTAGACATAAGTATGTAACTTTGGTTATAAAAATAATAATAAGAATAATTACTTTTTAGCATTTCAAAATAAATTAGGAGTTTCTTGCGAAAAAGCCGAAAAGAAACTCAGATTCAGTTCATGCAATCGCCAGTTGGGCCCACATGGCCATTGGCCACTGCTTTTGACTCGTGATGTGTGATGGGAATTATTTAATTTGTCGCGATTGTCTTGGACTTTTTTTTTTTTTTTAAAGTAATTCCAATAAAACTATATATAAGATATTATATTGCTTGTTATATATTATTTATTAAGAAAAATATTTTTTCTTCCAATTTTTTCATAGAAAAAGCGATATATAATAAAGTAGTAATTTTTTAAATTTTATATTAATTTATATTTTTATTTATAATATATATAAATATATAACTTTCCTTAGACAATTTATTTTGAATTCCCCATGTTTATAAATGATTTTTTAAATAAAATAATAGGTACTTATGTTCATATGTTGTAATTGTATGTTATTGAATTAATCACAACCTTAAAATAGTTTTTTTTTTGTTTTGTAATTGATTTTATCGGATTATTCTTAAAGTATACAAAATAATATCCACAAATTTAAAAATTAATAAATTAATCACAAAGATGAGATTTGTTTTATGCCGTGGACTTTATAAATGCTTAACTTCATAATTTGCAATGAATATATAGACAACGATTTTAAAATAATTTGCAGTGGCTATGTCATAAAATTATTTATAAAACATACAAACAAAAAAAGAATAACCTAACTTGAGACTTGATAGGCTCAAGCTAGGAAAAACCGATAGTACTCATATGAGGATGATATATCCGTATTGGATACGTGGTGTATATGATATTTATCAGATACTCCATAGTTTCATGTTTATACGAACCAATAAAGTATTCAATTGGAAAACATCAAAATTTGAAAGAAACAAACCCATATCTATGTGAAATATTGAATTTTATAGTTTTACTCGGTACGTCTATTTTTTCAATAATATAAAAAATATAATTATATATATACCATAGTCATATCCATAAAATTTCAAAACATGACGTTATTTTGCTGATGAGATCATATATTCCAAAACTGTATTTAATCTCATATTCCACCGCACAGATAATTATCACATGTATAAACTTTGTCATATTAAAAATCCACAATTTATGCTTGAAAATTAATATAAAAAATAATATACACGTGACAATCATTTGAATGATGGAATATGAGATGAAACAAGATTTTGGAATAAAAAATCCCACCCGATATTTTTGTATCATACTCGTGTCCTATACCCGTGCTTCATATTGCTCAAGTAGCAAGAAGCATTAAAACATGACCAAGTATTATTTCTAATTATCACCTGAAAATTAAAATATCCAATATCCAAAAATGGTATAGCACATGATGAACTTACCATAGACGTCTAAAGTGAAAAGTAGACATTCCTCAATCAATCATTTTTATCTAACCCCAATATTATTATTTCATGAATCTAATCATACACCATTTTCATTTCATCACTGCAAAAAGAAAAAAAGCCTTTCGTTCTCGTACCTTCACTCTCTCCCTCCTCCCTTATCTCTCTCTCGCCACAGAGACACGCACAAACGTGTGTATCTGCGTGTAGGTATAGGTTGCTATCACCTTTTTTTTGTCCCCTTTAATTTTGGTGCCTAGTCAATCAATTCGGGTTAATATGTTCCGATTCTTCATCGAAGATCTGATATTCTGAGAATCTCTGCTGTAATTTTAATTTCTGGACGGGAGCTCGACGAATATTTGTTTGCTGATGTTCATCTAATTCGTACCGGTCGCCGATAAATTCTCCGGTAATGCGTTGTTTTTTTCATTTCCGTGGTGCTTCGAAGAGACTCTGTTTTTTTGTTTTGCATGTATAGGCTTTTTGTATGTATACACACATATGGTTGTGTATTTCGATGAATTAAGTTTCAGCGTGATATGAATTATGATATGCTAAAACTTTGGTGAAATTCTGATGTCTTCTCAAGAGGTGTGTGATTTAGATTTCTGTTTTTTTTTTGGTTGAATGAATTAATTGTGGGTCATGTCATGAAAGTCGTACTTTTGAGTTGGCGTTGTTTGTGGTGTGTAAGAGTCTGCTTTTTTTGTGATTGTGACAGAGGATTAGTAGTTGATGTGCTGACAAGTTTTGTTCATTGGAATTATAGTGTATTGGTTTTCATGTTGACAAGTCTGGAGACTGAGTCAATGAAGATGAGCTTGATCGTTTTCTCTTGATTTCTCTTTTGTTTGGTCTGATATGGTCTAATAGTGAGGTGTATTATCCGCAGCCTGAAACTCGTTGCAATTGATTTAAAGTATTTTTTTGATGATTTCTTTTTGACTTTTAGATCTAAGGAGGGACCTGTTCTATTCAAAAGAGATTCGGTGTGCAACATGTTCTTTATTTTTGGCTAAGATTGTTTCTATTTAGCTTTTGCACTATACGAAAGGGCAACAATAGGTTGCCGATGTGCAATAACTCGTCTTTATCCAATAAAGGAACAAGAAAAAGGGTAGGGAAATAGATGCATATATATACAGCCAGCAATGTGTTAACTGAGAATTTGTAGAGTCTGACAGTGCGATTTTGTTAGGGAAGTTCTCTAACTAGTTTCATTTCATAGGAACTCTTCAGGGATCATTGCGGTGATACATCGTGAAGATTTGCCACATTATCGTAGCTGGCATAAAATATTGACTTCATTTGGAATTCTGGGTAATGATGGCATGACATGTCAAGCTCAGTTAAACCTAAGTGCTTTGCAACTATCAGTTGTGGTTGTGCATGATGAGCATGTGTATAGTTTGTATGAGCAGAGATCATTTCTTTTTTCATATTTCGATTTGAGGAAAACAACTGTTGATTTGTAGTTCCTTTGGGTAACAATCTTGGAAATGAAATAAATTCTAATATTTAGCACTCAGATTATGTGACAACAGTGAAGCATTTCATCTTGGAAAAATTCGGATGACCATCTATTAGAATTACCAAAATCGCGAATGTAATGCAATTGCATGTTATTCTTATCTGAGTTTTGTATGTTTTGCTGCAGACAAAGATGGTTGCATTCGGGAAAAAGTTGAAGGAAAGGCAAATTCAAGAATGGCAAGGGTATGCATTAAATAAGTACTTGATTCAATTCAGATTCAGTTTTTCCAGTGATAAAACAACATCTATTTGTATTGTTGGATAATTTGAAGCAGCTAAAATGTGGGAGTGCTTGGGTGCCGTGATTGTAAAGTCGTATAATTTGTAGCTACAAAGGCTTGTTGAGACAATATGATTGATATGCTCTTATTAGACAGAAATCCTACTATTGTAGGACATGTTTAGTGCATGTTGTGTTTATTTTAGTCAGTCAGTGGCAACCGAGGATTTATTTTAGACGATTTATGTTGCTATTGAAACTGAGTAATGTAGACACCATATGAACCAAGAAAAGATCACAACAGAACTGTGTCAGATAGACAGTTATATTGCTTATGTTGTTTTTGCATGAAATGATTTGAAATATTTTGGTGGTACAATGTAGATACTACATCAACTACAAATTAATGAAGAAAAAGGTGAAGCAGTACGGTAATCAAATTGAAAATGGAGCACTGGATCGTCGACATGTTCTCAAGGATTTCTCGAGAATGCTGGATCATCAGGTAAACAGAAATTGCATCAAATATTGTCAGACATATTAATTCCCTTATGGTGCAACCGTACTATGTCTTGTTCTGCTGACATATATGCTTTGAGTTACTTAATGTTCATCAAACTCAAAATGTCCAACCTTTCATGGATATATAACAACATTCCTGATTGCCCTTCTAATCTTCTTCTTCTTTGAGAATAGTTTTATTTTACTTATTTTATTTATTATTTTGGGGGGTGGTGGCCATTATGCTGTAAAAGGTGCCTAATGCATTCCATCGTAGAGAGAATTTAACTTTAAAAAGCAATTTCCAATTTTTTTCGCCAAATGAAAATTTAGTTAACCTGGAAGTTACTATGGTTTATTTTCATAGAGGTTTCACTTTTATATATTTTCCACGATGTACTTGGTATATGTGTGTGATGACAACAAAACATGAGTACTCTATCGCCTTCCAATGGCCTTGATCTTTGCTAGTGCTCTTTTTATGCTGTCTCTATATACGTTTAGGCCTGGTTATGGAAAAGTAATTGTGTTTTAACAAATTTGCTGGAGAAAAAATGACTATGCTGGCAGTACATTTGTATTTGTAGTGTACTTATTGTGATGTTCTTTTTCTTGCTTATCAAGGCAAGTTTAAAAAATCTGGTTTGCATATAGTTGTTTTTACTTTTTAAAGTGAAGCTTATGTAGTTACCTTGCTGCATTGCAGATAGAAAAAATTGTTCTCTTTATGTTGGAACAGCAAGGCCTTATAGCAAGCAGGATTGCCCAGCTGAATGAACAACAAGAGGCTCTTCAGGAAGAGCCTGACATATCCAAAATATCTGATTTACGAGAAGCTTATAGGGCAGTTGGACAGGATCTTCTAAAGCTTCTCTTTTTCGTTGAAATGAATGCCATTGGTCTGCGGAAGATCCTTAAGAAGTTTGATAAGAGATTTGGTTACAAATTCACTGATTACTATGTCAAAACTCGCGCCAATCATCCTTATTCCCAGCTTCAGCAAGTATTCAAGCATGTGGTAATACTTAATGGAAAAGGACCTTGCTTCCATTTTATGTCCTTGTCATCTCTCAATATCTACGAATGATCTAATTGCTACATATACGTTTTCTTCGACAGGGTTTGGGAGCTGTTGTTGGAGCTATATCTCGAAATCTTGCTGATCTTCAGGACCGCCAGGGTAGCTACTTATCGATTTATGACCAACCTGCACTTCCTCTCCAGGTATTTACTCCTTTAGTATTTTGTTGGTTTTCTATAATTTTTTGGAAATTACAAAACCTACCCCTGAGATTTAGCGTAATTACAAAAAACCCAGTTATCTTTCAAAATTGCAATAACCCCTTAAGGTATTACAAATGCCCTCCTTAAGGTTTGTATTTGGTTAAGAAATACCTCCTCTTGAGGGTGAAATTTGTAAAATAGAAATAAATATCAAGGGGGTAGTTGTAATTTTTAAAGATAGCTGGGTTTTTTTGGTAATTAAACTGATTCTCAAGGGTATTTTTTACCACTATTTTTTTTTGTACATCTCCCAGTTATACCGGTTTACTGTCTTCAAAATATTTGAATCCCTTGTTCATCCCTCGAAAAATTGTTCTGCAGGATCCTGTTGTTGACTCACTAAAATCAGCTGCTGACAGATTAACCCACTCGACAAATTTCCTAGACTTTTTGGGTCAACATGCACTTATCATGCATGAAGAGTTACCTTCTCCTGTTGATGATCATGCTGAGGAGGAGAGATACCATTTCATGTCACTTCTTCTGAACTTGGCAAACACTTTCCTTTACATGGTCAATACATATATTATTGTTCCCACTGCGGATGACTACTCCATGAGCCTTGGGGCAGCCGCAACAGTCTGTGGTGTTGTGATTGGGGCGATGGCAGTAGCACAAGTATTTTCTTCTGTGTACTTTAGTGCTTGGTCTAACAAGTCATACTTCAGACCTTTGGTTTTTAGCAGCATAGTTCTTTTTATTGGAAATGTTATGTATGCATTGGCCTATGATCTCAATTCAATATCAGTACTTTTGGTCGGTCGGATATTTTGTGGGTAGGTTGCTCCTCTCTCTCTCTCTCTCTTGTTTGTGTGTGTTTATGTTGTTAGTTGACTCATTGTTATTGATCTGTCTGCTTGTCTGTCAATTTGGTTTGTGTGCTAGCAGAGTACATGGTACGTGTTTTCACGTGTCTTTCTTTTCATAACTTTTTTCTTGCTCTAAAGTTTTTTGCAGATTCTTTTTGATAGTCACATAGTATAGCTACTCATTATTTTCAAAATCTATGATGATTAGCTATATTTTGCCTACAAATCCGGTTGTTGAATTGTTGCTGATATTGTGGATACTTATTGATATTCTTTGTGCTCTCATCATAAACTAAGTTTAGGTTGAAGTCCTTTGTTCCTGAAAGTGAATCACAGACTGTCAGATTCAATTGTAGAAGTTATTGAATTTTATGTTTCCTTCGGTTTCTGAGTCAAAATGTAGAACTACGTATTCAACAAATTCTACTGAACAAGAATAACGTCCAGTCTAAAGACACTAACTATAGCTTATGGATAACTAATTAAATGTGTACTTTCATATGAAACTGCCTTGTTTGTTTTACTACTTGAGTACTTGCTCCTGCATATTTCCATCCTGTTCTTAACTACCTGTAAACATTGAGAACATAAGAATAGACAAGTTTCATAATAATGGTGGCATATGCTGTCTTCATATGCTTAATATTCAGTTATGAGTCATACATTTGTGGGCAAATGCATTTGAACATACTGGCTGCTGGATGCAGTACTTGGTCTTGAAGTAATTGATTTGGATAAGATCTGATAATTTAATTGTTTCCCTTGTTTTTTCATGAACATGCAGTTTGGGTTCTGCCAGAGCAGTTAACCGGCGTTATATTAGCGACTGTGTGCCACTTAAAACCCGGATGCAGGCTTCGCAGGTTTTGTTAGTGCCAGTGCTTTGGGAATGGCATGTGGACCTGCACTCGCAGGGTTACTTCAAATTAGATTCAAAATCTTTAACATCACTTTCAGTCAAGACACGTTGCCTGGTTGGGTAATGGCTGTGGCGTGGTTGTTCTATTTAATATGGTTGTGGATCTCGTTCAGAGAACCTGTTCGTGAGACTGAAGAAAACGTTGTCCCACAAGAATCTAGTGCTGGTATTTACCTTATATCTCCTTGTTCTTGTTTTTTTTTCTTTCTTCTTTTTTGGGTCTGTGCTGGTATGAACCAACTCATTTCTGTACTCTCTAAAATGCCCCTCAAATAGTGAAAAGTCTACCAAAAATTGATACCATTGCAAGTGCTTTTTAATTTTGTTTATTTAAAATAGAGTTGAAGGGTATGAGAAAACTCTGCTGATGCATGTGATTCTTGTGTGATCAAAATTATTCTTCAGCTTTAAACTCTAGAAAATATATAAATTGTATGGATGACACTTGGAACTGATACTTTACTTGTATTTAACAGCACAAAATGATAAGCTTGAGAAGGGCCTTGCACAACCATTACTTACATCAACGGAACATGAACAAGATGATGATGGGGATCAAGAATGTGATGAGAGTGAAGAGGCTCCGGAGGAATCTCGTCGACCAGCCAACTCTCTAGGAGAAGCCTATAGGTTACTCACACCTTCTGTAAAGGTAATCTGCTTTTTATGATGGATTCATGTTTGTTTAAAACCCCTCCTGCATAATCATACTTAGAAAGCCTGATATATAACATATTTGATTTTTCCTTTTGTAACTGGATCAGTGCTATGAGACATCTTTGATGAGCACAGGATGTAAAGCTTAGTGGCTGATATAAGTAGAGCGAAGAAGAAAGATATAGGAGAATGTCTAGTGTTATGAGGGTTTTAGCAAATCCAAAAGTAGCTACACCAGTTCTCATTAATAATTCACTCTTTGAGAAAAAGAAGCCTAGAAGGCTTGTTCTCAAGAACTAAGGACTTGGACTCTATATAGAGCCTAATTTAATTCTTTCACTGCTCCTAGATGAGTACGGATTCCCAATAAAACTCAGAAAAAATAGAACCCTGGCCTAATTTTTAAAGAAAATGAAGATGCAAACTAATCAGTGAAAAATTTGTACGTGAATTTTGTGTTACGCGAAATTATATCTTGGTTCGGTAAAACATGATCACGCTTTGCGCATATCCTCGCAAGTATATGAAACCAGACCAGATTTGAGATGGAAATCAGTTATTCAAAGTTTTTAAGTGGTGCGCTGCAGCATTCTTAATTAACTTCAGTATGTCAAAAACTTTATCCAAATAAATCAATTTCACTATCATGTTTCACATCAAAGAATATAATCGAGGTTGATTGAGAGGAAATGCAGAAATCTCATGGGCATCTTACTATATCATGTATGTTTCGATATGAAGTGAATCTACCGAAATGCTGCTATGAATTGGAAGAATATATTACTGTCAATTGATTCCAATTCACATGGTTAGGATGTGGTTATAGGGTAAACTTGAAGCGTCAACTGCAGATATTGGCACAATACTGTCAACTTCCCATAGTCGTGCCAAATTGATGGATGAGAACTCCTTTAAATCCCATAATAGATGTGAAGTAGAAATGGTTGGGCAAACCAACCAACGTCTTAAGTTTGTTTATAAATCAATGTGTAAGAACTAACGGGGACTATCAGACTTTTATTTCTGTGCTATGTGCTAAGACCTGTATCTGAGAGCAGTTATTTATTAGGAAATAGCAATGTTTTGTATAGATGTCGGCTTTATAGCCTATTGTTTTACGACATCTTCAAAAAAGAATTATAATAATACCTATCCCATGAAGCCATCTTTTGTTTTATCTGGCAGTATCAAAAGCATCTCTCTCTTGCCCATACTAGAGTAAGAAGGTCGTGTTCACCTAGTCTCATGAAGGTTTCTACTTTCTATGCAATTTTGCAGGTTCAGTTGTTGATTTACTTCATGCTTAAATATGCGATGGAAATTCTACTCTCAGAATCAAGTGTAGTCACAACATACTATTTTGGTTGGACGACGAGCACAGTGTCGATTTTTCTTGCCTGTCTTGGTCTAACTGTTCTTCCGATAAACATTGTTGTTGGAAGTTACATAAGCAATATGTACGAGGACAGGTAATTTCTTATCTATAAGATTTGTAAGCTAATGCCTTGGATATATCTAGAAGAAGGCATAGACTTCATATTTCTGAACAACTACTTGATTAGTCTTTTTCGTTGTTCTATTAAAGTAAGGGTTAATTACAAAAACTACCCTGAGGTTTAGCATAATTACAAAAAAAAAAACTCAATTATCTTTCAAAATTACTAAATCCCTATTGACATTGGTTTCTGTTTTACAAATTACACCCTTAAGAGGGGGATATTTGTTAGGTAAATACAAACCTGAAGGGATGTTTGTAACCCTTTAAGGAGGTAATTGTAATTTTGAAAGATAAATGGACTTTCTTGTAAATAGGCTAAACCTCAAGGGTAGATTTTGTAATTACCCCTAAAAGTAATGCTATACCTTAAGCTGATGGTGAACTCTGGAAAATTCTGTGAATGTGGATTGTAGTGGTGCCTGATTTTTGTTTCATGAGTATTTTATAGTGACGTACTAAATGCATCTTGTTTATGACCATTGCCTTTGAAATGAAACCCAAATGGTGTGATGGTTATTTAAGCCTTTCTCTGAAAAGTATGTTTATCCTCCATGATGTAGAATAGGTCATATCTGCAAAAGTGACGCAACTCAACTTCATGCTGTGCCCAGAAAGTGCTTTTCGTCTCAAACCATGAATATCAGAACTTTCTAATCAATTTTTTGGATCAATCTTTCTGCAGGCAAATATTACTGGCATCTGAAATTGTGGTCTTCCTGGGTATACTTTTCAGCTTCAAGTTTATAATCCCATATTCTGTGCCACAATATGTCATCTCGGGTCTTGTCATGTTTGTAGCTGCTGAAGTATTGGAAGGTAAGATTTCTATGCTATCTTACTCATGTTTATGCACAACATATATCATAACCGGAAAAAATACCAAAGAACAACATATATAGAGTATTCATGGTTATCCTATATCATTTCAATTCCTTTTATAACTTTAGAAATGGCATTTTGTTGCATCTTCTGGTGCTTTGCATTGAATAAAGGAGGGATAATTACACAAACTACCCCTGAGGTTTGGTTTAATTACAAAAAAACCTAGAGATGTTTGAAAATTACAAAAAAAACCTTGAGGTTTGATTTGTGTTAAATGTAAGGGGATAATTGCAATATTTTTACAAAGGTAAGAGGGGTATTTGAAATATTTTTGCTTATGAAGGGGTAAAATGTAATACAAATTTAAACCTCATGGAGTTTTTTGTAATATTAGAAACGTGTGGATTTTTTTGTAATAAACACAAAACTCAAGGGTAACTTTTGGAAGTATCCCTTAAATAAATCATGACCACAAAGATCTATACAATCACTTACAATTGGTCGAAAAAAATTGCCGTTAAAATTGGTATCACCCGAATACATTTTCCGGGACTTCATGGTATTCTTTTGCGGTTTTCAGGGGTCAATTTGTCATTACTCTCGAGAGTAATGTCGTCCAGGCTTTCTCGTGGAACATACAACGGCGGCCTTTTGTCAACAGAAGCTGGGACACTTGCTCGGGTGGTTGCCGATGCAACAATCACACTCGCAGGGTTTTTGGGTGAGAGTAAGCTCTTAAACATAACCCTTATTCCTTCGCTCGTGATTTGCGTAGCCTCCATTGTTGCCACTTGTTGTACCTACAACTCTCTATACTAATAAGCCTTTGTATTTTGAGACAATATTCCTCAGGTTGAAAATCATTGTCAATCCATTCTTTATTATTTGTCCTTGTATGATCATTAGTTGGTCTGAAATTTTGGTTTTTCCAATCTTTGTGCGGATGGTATAAATTTTGAAGGAAAATAGTCAATTTTTCCGATTTTTTGAAGTTATGAAATCTTGTCGATTTGGGACTAGGCTGCCTCTGGTTTTGTTCCGTTATTAGGTAACTCGTGGACGAGTAATCCCTCGATTACCCTGCATCACGCTTTGTGATGAGTGTGAATAGGGTTGAAAAACAAACCAAACTACTCGATACTCGACTCGGTGTCGAACGTTAGGAGTTCGGTTTGAAGTCAATTCATTATTCAAATAAAGTAATAGTTGAAAATGTCTATTTTTTGCAAGTACTTAAAACTAGTGGCATTGGTCTCTTATATGGTTGGATTTGGTTCCGAGTTTCTTGAGCAATATCGTGCAAAAGTATTGGTATGTATTTATATTGAATACAAAGATTATATAGTTAATGATAAATTGTTTAGTGTTCGCAAATCTTGATAGTAATAGGCTAAAGTTTGGTTTTATTGAAAATTGAAATAATAAGATGAGTGAAAAAAAAAATTAGTACTTCTTGTTCATTAGAGTGAATTAGAAGTTTAGATGTAATAATGGAAATATTCATTCAACCAGCACAGTAGATTGGAAGATTTCTGGTCTGTAGCCTTCACTTCGGATCGAACTTCTTAGAAGACTCAACTTTATGTTTGATTTTTATTTTTTTTGACAACAAGGAAATTGTATTTTTATTAATCAATACGAAATAAATAAGATTTAACATCTTGAAGCCAAATAAATTCTCTGTTCTCAAATAAGTGAAAGACAAACAAAAAAACTAAACTAAACAAATACTATAGATCGTAAAGCATCAAGTCAACTTAGTGGACTTCATGATTTTTTTTTTTTTTTTTTTGATAACTCAGCCTTCTGCGCTTACGCGACATGCTCGGCGACAACAAAATCCGCTCCTCATTGCCGCCGCCAAGGTAAACTCGGATGTGCACGCACGATCGCCAAGATTTCGACGGGTCGACGACGTAAACCGTATCCCCCTGGTAAAGAGAACAATTATGTTCGACCCCAATCTACTAATAACGATCTCTCCCGAATCGAACCCACACGGATGCTATTCAATATGAGTTCCCACCAAATCTTCACTACCGCATATGCCCTGGGAGCAATTTGATGGAGCAAGGATAAGAACCCCGACCTCCACCCCACAAACAATTTGATGGAGCGGGATTTGAACCCCGACCTCCACCCCACAATTGCTTGTGGTGGCCAGTGGCTAAGCCACTTGGTTGTGGATCGTGATTTTTGATTGGATGAGTAACTGCTTGCACTTCTAAACAAGGTTGGACGATCCACATCAGACTCCTTTTCTCGATCTTCGTTTTACTTAAACGATGAAGAACTCCAAGTGATGCACCAGAAGAACATATCTACATTATATCTGAATATATCTAAAAAGAAAAAGAAAAAAACAACAGAAAGACAAAAAAAAAAAACTTACTCCCACATAGGGGAGAAAACTATTCCCACCAAGGGGAAAAATTGAAAAAATCAAAGATAGAGAAGAAGAGAAGAAGGAAAAAAAAAGCAAAAAATTATTTTCCCCACCTTCTATAGTAGGAGGGGGAGAACAAGTTATTGTTGCAGAGAACAAGAATAGGTGGGCGGGGGCGGCTAGAGTTGGTCATTTTTCGGGTACTTTATGTTTGATTAACTATACCTTATCTTTGAAACTTAAATGTAAATTATTGTATAAACTGGAATATTAAAAAATATTAATAGATACTACAAAAAATTTTAATTTACCGATATAATTTACCAATATAAATTATTTTGCTAAATTTTACAGTTACATATGTAGGTACCAACATAATAAAAAATATTATTTTTTCAAATTATACCAACCAATTACCGACAGATCACCAACAGTTTTAAATTTACCGATTGTAAGTATTTACCAATAATTTTAGAATTTGTTGGTAAATATTTATATGCAACGATTTTATCTATACTCTACAATTAAGATAATTGCTACCTACAAATTGTTTTATAGGTAAATTGATTTTTTCTTGCTGTGAGAAGTTGTGTCAAAGCAAAATCTTAAGGACTAAGGGTGAGAGTTACTTGGTTTAGACTAGGGTTTGTTTGTATTCAAAATTCTAAATTCGCGTAAGGACACAATTGCCCTACTTTTTCATAAAAATCTTTGAAAATACGTTGTCGTCTTTCTTTCTTCACTGCAATACGCTTCCCCCTGTTTTCTTCACAACAATACGTTCTAACTTATTCAATAGACTTTGACTAAAAGCTGCAACATAGATCTCAAAAAACATCAGCAGCAAAATAGAAAATCACAGAACACCAAAAATAAAGCAAATCAAGTAACAACCATAAGAAAAAACAAAAAGAAAAAAAAAACGGAACAAAATCGCAACAAATAAGATGAAGAAGAAAAGAATGAACTAATTGCATAAAATCACAATAAATCACAACAGAAACGAGAAAACCAAAAATATTCAAGGTAACCAACAACTTTTGAATTGAGATGCATTGAAATTGATGGTTATAGCTAAACTTTGTGCATTTTTGTTGGTTGTTTCAACAAATTGTTTAAGATGTGAAAGAATTTAAGGGGGTGAATTCTGAAATTGCAGTGAGTGTTGTGCGAAGTGTTGCCAACACCTCAGATAACACAGCGGAAGTCTTTATGTCTAAAACATAATGCACATTAATATGATGAAAGACTGAATTTAACAAGATGGAAATGAACACAATGTTTTGATTTTTGCACAAGTATATAAAAATATACTTGTGCGGTGGCCTAAGCCAAAAATTCACTAAGTGAAATGTGTACAAAATACAAAGTAAAAAACAAGACAAAAGCTCCCCTTTTGATCTTGCTCCGAAAATTACATTCACTGTAAATGAGAGATTCCTCAGATTCAATCTATATAGCTCTCCACTACAAAATAAAGAATCTCTCGAAAATCACAAGAAAAACAAGTTCTAAGGAAGGTGTTGCCTAAGTGTGTCGTAACACTTCAGAACACACTTGACACCTTCCAGCAAACTAACAATGAACTGACTCTTTTTTTATCTCCCTAAGCTCTCCACAATTGCTCTGCGTTTTTCCAGCTTTTGGTCAGCTTATATACAAGTAGAAGACATCCTTCCACCTGTAAAACACATCCAAAAAGATAGCACTAACACAACAAATGTTAATGGGTTAGTAGGTTAGCACATGGATAGTATGTTAGCACATGAGTTAGTGGAATGTACAAGATAAAGAGATAAACATGTATTATGGGTTAGAACATGGGATATGGGTTAGTGGAATGTACAAGATAAAAAGATAAACAAGAGTTAGAGGTTAGAATATGGGATATGAGTTAGTTGAATTAATAAATTGTTAAATGAAAGTATGGTCATAAAGGCAAAAAATAAATGTGGTTGAAATATAAAATTTCAACACCAACAAATTGTGTCGAAATTATTTCGAACATGTCTCAAACATGTTTCGCTATTATAATTTTATTACTTCATTATTAATTTCTAAAGTTATTTCAAATATGTTTCGAGATTGTTTCATAATTATTTCTCACCCGTTTCAACACTCTTATACATGCACCGTCAGAAATATAAGATCCATACGGTCTTTAATTAACATAAATATAATTTTATTTATTTTTATATTTTTTTTACTTTTTTTTTTATTATCTCACTTTTGAGGTTGGGGATGGGAATAAAAACCAATTAAATGGAATCCAACTTGCACTATTGAAAGATGACAAGGGCAGATCAGGCAAATAAATGTGATGATGAGCCAAATCCAGAAGGTGCCACAATATATATATCTCAATATCATTTATTCATATGTATTAATTGGTTTTAGTTAGCAAGCCTTGTTTTTTTGCTAGCAATTAATTGGGTGAGTGGAATTTGTCCTTCATAAGCTCTACATTTTCTTTGAGCTCTTCTATTTTATAGCCCACCTCTCCATTCCCACCAAGAAAAAAAGAAAAAATAATCTTTTTACCCTCAAAACTTTTAGCCTTCTGAATTGTTGGCCCTCTTCAACAATATATTTCTTTTTTCATTTATATATATAACAAATTTATAAGGCTTGAGTTTGAGTTTCATATAATTATTTAGCAGCTCCATCTGCATGCAAATAATGATGGGTTGTTTTGGGTTACTGAGATTTGCTGCAATTCTGCTATTTCTTGGCTTCTGTTCATCTTATGAAGGTATCTATCTCATTTTTCTCTCTTCTAGAACTCTTCTCGAACTGATCATGTATTGCACGTACTGTTCTGAAAATCACTGTCGGCCTCGATCGGTCTTTGTCTAAGCGCTAGGCTCTACTTGTCTGCATACATTATTATACCAATTAGGCCCTGCCTAACCCTGCTCAGGTCTTCCCTAAACCCGCTCAGGCTCCTCCTAGGCGCTAGCCCTCCCGCTTAATTTTAGAACAGTACTGATTGCATGCAATTTCTGTATCAAAAATTCTGATTTAATTTGGTTCTGTAAGTGAATTGTGAGTCTTTTTTGTGATTTTTGGAAATTACTAATTACAATATAGGATGTGGAGGTGCATGCATCTGTCAACAACTATTTAAGAATTTGATTTTGAGTGCACTGAAATCCATTCAAAAAGTGTTTAATTCTTTCCCATTTTTCATTCCATTTTAAAATTGTGGTTTTTTTTAATTCATTCCAGCATTTTTAAATTTCCCATACCAAATAGACTTTAAGAAAATAAAAACATTAGTCAACCGTCATTTTTTTTTCAATTTTTGGATAATAGTACATAGGGATAATTGTAAATACTATCCTTGAGCTTCCTCGTATTATTAAGAAAAGAAATGCAAATTTTCTTTCGAAATTACACATACCCCTTGACATATGTCTTTATGTAAAATAAATTAACACAAACCTTAAGGGCTTATTTGTAAATTGGCCACTTACAGTTTGTGCAAATAAAAAATAATCATGTTTTTTCAATAAATATATCTTTTAGTCATTTTGACTAAAAATTGACTGTCATACCCTTCTTGTATTCTCTGATAAATTACTTGACTATTTTCCAAAAAATTGATGTAATATATTTTTCTTGGTATTGAGTCATGTGTTTCGATACCAAGAAATAGACCGGCCCTCAAAAATGATAAAAATGGCAAAATGGACATTTTCACTCAAAATTGCTAAAAAATACATTTTTGCTATAAAAAAATAGTCAAAAATCCAAGGGACTCTATTTGTAATGACAATATTTTTTTTGGTGGCAATTTTCAAAGATATTTGGATTTCTTCTAATTAAACTAAACTTCGGGGAAATTTTGTAATTAATCATATTACATAACAAAAATGTAATTTTTTTTTTCAAAATTTTTGAAAAAAAAATAATTTGTAATATTTCCTTCTAATGTTAATTAATTTGTTGTTGTAGGCCCAAACTATAAATTCTTGCACCAAGCCACGTCAGCCCCACCAATCTCATACTACGACTACATCATCATCGGCGGCGGCACCGCCGGCTGCCCACTCGCCACCACCCTCTCCCAGAAAGCCACCGTCCTCCTCCTCGAGCGCGGCGGCTCTCCGTACGGCAACCCCAACATCACCGACCTCGCCGCCTTCGGAAAAGCCCTCTCCGACCTCTCCCCCTCCTCCCCCTCCCAGCGATTCATCTCGGAGGAGGGCGTCATCAACGCACGCGCGCGCGTCCTCGGCGGCGGCAGCTGCCTCAACGCCGGATTCTACACACGCGCCGATTCCCAGTACGTACGCGCCGCCGGATGGGACGGCCGGCTCGTGAACGAGTCGTACGGGTGGGTGGAGAAGATGGTGGCGTTTGAGCCGCCGATCTTGCGGTGGCAGGCGGCGGTGAGGGATGGGTTGCTGGAGGCTGGGGTGAGCCCTTATAATGGGTTCACGTACGATCATTTGCTTGGGACGAAGGTCGGCGGCACCATTTTCGACGGCGATGGGCGGCGGCACACGGCGGCGGATCTGTTGAGGTTTGCGAACCCTAAGGGGCTTACGGTTATGTTGCACGCTACTGTCCATAAAGTGTTGTTCAGAATTAAAGGTGTGATTCTTTTTTCTGCTTTTGAATTAATATCGTAATTGCCATGACTATTTCTTTATTTTTTTTTTTTTTTTTTTACAATAGTGAATTATTAAAGTAAATTTAGAAATTATCTTACTTTATATTATATCATGTGACAAATATTGCTACACGAAATATAAAGTGTAAACAAATTGATAGTAGTCGGGTTCTTGAGGCCAGAAGTCTCAAGTTCAAAATTCTCACCTATGTACCATATTTTGGTTGAGTTTGTCATACACGCATTACCCAATGTGATTTACCTAGCTACTGTGGTTTGCACTAGCGCTGGCAAAAGCTCGGGCCGGGTTTTAGCGCTGGCAAAAGCTCGGGCCGGGCCAACCCGCCTCGAGCCCATCGACCCCGCCCGAAAATCACTCAGGCCAATATATTCTTCGGTCTGACCCAGTCCAAAACACATTTTTATGTGTAAAATATGTCGGTTCACTCGGGCTTCGGGCCACTTAGGCCTGGCCAAAGTAGGCCCGACTCATTTTGGGCCTGTAAAAACATAGCCCAGTCCAACCTAATTCTCGGGCTGGTCGACCGGCCAATGGGTCGGACCGAAAATTGTCAGTTCTAGTTTGCAGACTATTGTGTCAAGTTCGATGATTTACCAGTACACACCCAAATAATAGTAGCTACGGCCTACAGGTTTCCCCGTTATAAAATAAAACTAAAATTGATACTATAAATTACCTAAGTTTAGCATTTAAAATAGTTCAATAAGTTGTTTTTAATTTATTGGGTCAACTCATATATCATTTTACATCTAAATTAATATTACATCTGCATAATATTTTTTTACTAAAATTTTGATAAAACTGTATACACATTATGTGTGTGTATATAAAATGGAAAAAAAAAACAAGATGAAACACTAATTAAAACACACACGTTTTTATTTAGAATCATTAAAATTGTTGTGCTATTTTTTCGATTTAATGTCACAAGTTCCATTAAAATTAAAAATTCAAAAATGTTTCTAATTGTTCAAATTGTATAGGCTAAAAAAGTAATTATTATTGGTTTAACAGGGAAAAAGAGGCCATTAGCCCATGGGGTAGTCTTCAGAGATGCTTCAGGGATTAAACACAGGGCATACTTAAACAGTGGGCCGAAGAATGAGATTATCATATCAGCTGGGGCACTTGGAAGCCCACAGCTGTTAATGTTGAGCGGGATAGGCCCATCGGATCACCTTAAGGCCCATAACATATCCGTAGTTTTGGACCAACCTTTGGTGGGCCAAGGCATGTCGGATAACCCAATGAACGCCATCTTCGTACCATCGCCAAGCCCAGTTGAGGTTTCGTTGATCCAGGTGGTCGGAATCACACAATTCGGAAGCTATATAGAAGCCGCCAGTGGAGAACCTTTTGTGGCAATGCCTGCTGAAAAAGACTTTGGAATGTTCTCTCCTAAGGTGTGTTTTTGTGTTTTCTTGTTTATTGTTCTCAATAAGGCCCAAGTATATGAAGTAAGAACTTTTTGGGCCAAGACCGGCCCATAAAATTCTTATCACACTCTGTCTCCTGAAGTATACGAGTTTTTTTAATCTTGCCTCCTAAACGTTTTTTTGTAACACTTTACCCTCTGATATTAGTGTTTTTCTCACACCATATTCCGTGAAGGTGGTAAAGTGTATAAAATATGTTAAGTTTAGGGGGTAAATGTCACAAAAATAAGTTAAGAGGGCAAAATGCAAAAACAACGTTTGGGAAACTATGAAATCTTTTGATGCTAAATGCTACCCAAAAAGGGGTCTAGTTGGCTCCTGAACTTTAGACAAGAGTAAAAGTTGAAGTTATTTTTATATATTTACACTGTTATATTCTGAAAAAAGACGAAAATTCATATGAGACGGTCTTACGGATTAATTTCGTGAGATGGATCTTAAAACGATCCCTATTAGCTAACCCATTTGAATTTGGATCTAACTTGCTTTGATTTGTAAAATGGGTTGGATCCGTCTCAAAAATTTAAAATCCGTGAAACGGTTTCAAATGAGACTTACTCCAGAAAAAATTGGAGCAATAAATAGAGGTCGATGGCGACTTAATCCTGCCAGCGTTTCAATTTGAATATGAATATATGAGGATGCTTTTTGCTAAATTTATTTGAAAGATCTTATTCATAAGATGTCGTGACAGAGCTTATAATATCTTACATGTTATTTTAAAAACAAGTTATTAAAGTGTATGAATAAAATAAGAAGGTAGAACTTCTAACATGTTAGTAATGACAACTTTATAATTCAAAGGGATAATTACAGAAAGCTCCCTAAGGTTTGGGCTAATTACAAAAAACTCAGAGATAAACATCAGGGGATTGAAATGTTATTTGCCTATGATGGAGGGAAATGTAAGACAAAATCAAACATTACGGATGTTTTGTCATTTTCAAAACCTCTGAGTTTTTTTTTTTTGTATTTAGCCCGAACCTTAAGGATTTTTCATAATTATCCCTAATTAAAATTATCGACACTAAATGAGGCTGTTAAAATAAAATCTTATTTTGAAACAAACTTGAATTAACTCCATACTTTTTTAAATAACAACTCATTCCGAGTGCTTATAATTGTTTTTACTATAAGATGTTTTGAAGAGCTTATATTAAACACCCTCGTCCTTTTCCAGATTGGGCAGCTATCAACCCTCCCACCAAAGCAGAGAACCCCAGAAGCCCTCTCCCAAGCAATAGAGTCCATGAAAGCCCTTGATCCAGCAGTCTTCAGGGGTGGGTTCATCCTAGAAAAGATCCTAGGCCCAATCTCCACAGGCCACTTAGCCCTCAAAACCAAAAGCCCACATGACAATCCAACAGTCACATTCAACTACTTCAAGGACCCTCAAGACTTGGCAAGATGTGTGCATGGCCTAAAAGTCATTGAAACTGTGATTGAATCAAAGGCATTCTCACCATTCAGATATGACTATCTATCACTCCCTATCCTACTCAACATGACGGCCAGCACCCCCGTAAATCTCCTCCCGAAGCACGCCAACGTGTCGACGTCGTTGGAGCAGTTCTGTAAGGATACTGTGATGACAATTTGGCATTATCATGGGGGGTGCCAAGTTGGGAGAGTTGTTGATGCGGATTATAGGGTTGTTGGTGTTGATGGTTTGAGAGTCGTCGATGGATCGACGTTTATTTACTCTCCGGGGACTAACCCACAGGCCACTGTTATGATGTTAGGGAGGTAAATTATATTTTTTACACATTTTGTGCTTTTTTTAGGGATAATTACAGAAACACCCTGAGGTTTGGGTTAATTACGAAAAAACCCAAAATTATTTCATAATTACAAAAAGGCCCCTCAGGTTAGATTTTGTTTGGAATTTAAGGGGTTATAAACTATAATATTTCTACAAATATAAGGGTGGTTTTTGAAATGTTTTTTACTTATGAACGGGGAAGATGTAAGCAGAATCAAACCTTTAAGGGGCTTTTTGTAATTTTTAAAATCTCTGGTTTTTTTTGTAATTAGTCCAAACGTCAGGGGTTTTAATGTAATTATCCCTTTCTTTATGAATTTTTAATTTTCTTAGTGATAATTATAAAAACACCCCTGAGGTTTGGGCTGATTACGAAAAAACCCAGAAATATTTCAAATTACAAAAAAAACCTCAGATTTGGTTCTGTTTTGAATTTAAGCTGTCTTCTAGATCGCAAATGCGGTCCCAGACTGATTGCATCTGTCGTCCTACGACCTCCGAATCGAGAGCAGGCGAATGCTCCTAGAACAGACCGATTCTATAAATGACATGGGGGTTTTTGAAATATTTTTATGCTTTAAGGGAAAAATGTTTGACGAAATCAAACCCTGAAGGGTATTTTGTAATTTTCAAAAAAAAATTGGGATTTTTTAGCCCGAACGTCAGGTTTTTGTTTGTAATTATCCATTTTTTTATGTTGTTTTTCTGTTTACTTAATACATGGATATGTGTTACAGGTACATGGGAGTGAAAATAATGCAGGAGAGACTTAAAGGTGGGAAAGTAGAATGATGGTTAATTTCTCCATTTTTAAGATAGGAATTATGGTTGTTTCAGGTTTTTGATTGGAGAACTTTGTTGTGAAGTAGTAATGTACTAGACATATCTCCAGTTCATGAAATATCTGTGAAGTGTTATTTTATTTTAATTATTTAATTTTGGTTTTTATTTCTTACTCTTTGGATTTTTTATTTTTATTTTGATGGTGTTTCTGGAAGTCAACTACATACTTGAAAAATATTGGCTGAAATTGTCAGTTGAAATTATACTGTTACAAGAAAACGTTCAAAAGTAAAAATCAATTTAGGTTTTAGGATATTATGATACCATTAACATAAATGAGCTGATATGAAAAATTTAAACAAAACAGCAAACTATTATGATGAATTCTTCGGTTTACTGCTGGCTAATGGTCTTTGAATTGCACAAGTCTTGTATATATCGGATGGAGGGAGTTTTTTGGTCGGTTTTATCCATGCTACACTAGGAGAAATATTACATTGGACTTTGAATTGCACAAGTCTTGCATATATATAAATTCACATACAATCACACATACTAAGTGTGTTTTGTATGCAAATCTATAATAAAATTACATCTGGTGTATTTCTCTAGGAGTAATATCTACTAGACCTAGTCGGTTTTATCTATTCTACACTTGGAGGAATACTCCATATGGATAATTACCATAGATTTATTGTGGATATATACAAATTCATACAGAATCACACACGTACTAGGCGTATATTATATACAAATCAACGGTAATATTATACCTGATGTATTCCTTTAGGAATGACATCTAGTAGACCCTCTTGGTTTATTCATGAATTTCAAAAACTACCTTATTCCGCCATGTAAAGGTGTAAGCTAAATTTCTTCAGTAATTAAGGACACAAAAAATTCGAGTCATTACAATCCATAATGAAATAAATTAGATCATTGAAATTTTGGATGAAATCTTTTATTTCAATATGGTATTTCATATCATATTCCACCACACGAATAATTATTACCTGTTCTTTCAGCAATTATCACTTGTCTTATTAAAACTCACAATTTAGGCTTGAAAATTAATGAGATAATATTTATACATGTGAGGACATTAATCATCTGTGTAATGAAATATGAGATGAAACACCACTTTAGAATGGAAGACCCCATCAACTAATTTTTTTTTCCGCTCAAATTACAAAACATTTGATCAATCAAAGCATACAACAATACATACAAGATATTTTAATCTCTAAAGTATTTTATTGTTTCATATGATGTTTCAATTCACCGCATAAATGTCATAGGTATAAGATGATGCTATTATTGTACATGCGATATTATGTTCGCATGATAATCGATATATTGAAACACTGGATAAGACACCTTACGAAGTAGAGATTGAGATTTCATGTTTCAAATTCATAATTCATTATAATGGATGAATCTCAAATGTACAAGCGGGGGTGGATCCAGGGGGGGCTCCCTGGCCCATCACACCCCATTTTTTTTTCGTCCCGTTTTTCTGTGGAAAAAAAAGTTAAAAAAAATTATATATTTTTAAGGGGAAAAATAGTTGGGCTAGCTAGAAGGGGAAAAAAATGGGCTAGGGGTAGCTGAACCTCTGGCTGGCTACGCCCCTATGTACAATATGATATCATAATTATACATATGTCATTAGTCTAATATAATGAAATATGGAGTGAAATAGGAACATGAAACATGGAAAAGGAGACGCAAACAGGAATTTTCTGTTCCAAATTGGTGTTCTATTCATCTGGATGAATAACACGTGTAACTACACTTTAACAATCAACAATTCATATTTATTTCATTGGCATATTTCGTGCATCCTAATTAATGAAACAAGAAATAGAACGTCAATTTGGAACAAGAAATTTGTTCCCATTGTGCCCTAATTAACTACCGTATTGTTAACGCGCCACATTCACACGTGGCACTTCAGCCTAGTACACATACAGCTACACGAAATAGGTCTTAATTAACATTTATAAGTTTTAGCACATGAACGGCCTTCCCAATTAATTGTGGTAGCTACCTCATCACACCGGAATGACATATTTTATATCCGACGTGATCTTCTATTCTAAAATTGTAATTTACTTTTTATTTTATCACACGGATGATTATAACACATATAACACTTAGCATGTTAAATTTCAAGCATAAATCAAACATAATACAGTATGATCAATTAATAGTATTGTCGTGCATGAAAAATAATGAATGGTTAGATCACAAGATAATTAGCAGAACTTTCCTTCAGTTTTTTAGGGTATTTTTCACTACCCTAGCTGAGCTCAATTTAATTTTCATAATATAAAAATGGGATAATTACAAAAAGTACCCTGAGATTTGACCTAATTACAAAAAAAAAAACCCAGCTAATTTCTAAAATTACAAAACGTACCCCTGAGGTTTGATTCAATGCTTAAATTAAGGGGTAAACTGTAATATTTTTATAAATATGACCGGGGATTTTGAAATGTTCTTTGCTTATGAAAGGTTTAAATATTAGACAAATAAAATCTTGGGGGTATCTTTTGTAATTTTGAAAGCTAGATGAGTTTTTTTTATAATTGTATTTTTTGTAATTAACCCTATAAAAATTTATAAAAGAATATGCCATGGGATATACCTCAACCCCAAAAAACTTGCTGCCACCATCTATAAGTCATTAAAGTAGGCATCATCCTTTATATCTTCTTTCTTCCCTCCATCTCCAAAAAGAAACCATTCAAGAGTCAAGATCATGCAACTTAGAATCTACTTACATATTTTGATGGCAACTTTTTCTCAGAGAAGAAAAAGAAGCCATGCGTAGAATTTGCAAAAAGAAGGCATCAAATTAAGGATATCCTTGGCATATAAACCCTCTAATCAGGCATATCCAATTTTCTTCGACACCTTATTCGATTTCCTCAATTTTCCCATTATCGGTACAGAGCCTATAAAAGCATGGCCTTGACCCGGGCGGTATCAGGGCCAGCCGGCTCGGCTCCCCAAAATTTTCTTATCCCTTATTTTCTAAGTTAGGCTAGGGGTAGCCGAGGCTGTTACTGCCACCCTGCCTGGACAGTCACCGCTCGTGCATGCACCATGCTGACTCCATCGACTTAGGTCGAGTTAGGGTTAAGATGGGAATTTGTGACTAATAGGCAAAGTTGTTTTAGGGTTTCTCTCCCTTGGCAGCTGATGGTTAATTTGATGATCATGACTCATTGATCATTAATTCTGTGAAAGTAGTTCTGCCAAAGGAGAGTTGCCCTAAGACGGCTTTAGCTTATATAATATTTAAGAGCATTTTAATTCTTGCTGCCTCCGGCCATTCTCTCTCTCTTTTTTTTTTTTCGACCCAGAATATTTCTACACCAGTCGAGGGCACAAACTCCACACTTCGAACATCCATCCATCCTTCTCAGGGATTGTGCCCACAGACCCCATACTTCGGAGTTCGGACATCCATCAGTCCTTCCTAAGAATGGTCCTAATCTGTGGGGCAAACCCAACATCAACCCTCCATATTAATCAGGAATCGAACTTGGGACCTGGGGAATTGCACCGCAACCCCTCAGCTACCAGGCCAACCCCTGGGCCAACCCCTGGGGTTCTTGCAGCCTCCATTCAGAATAGTAAAAATGGGCGTCTTGTGCATTAAAATTTAAAGGTAAGTTTGTACTTAATTATATTAATTTATCTGTCAGTTCATGATATATATGATAAATTAATTAATCTCTTTGTTTGTTGGATTATTAATGTGGGTAATTAGAACGTTATGTTAGGAATTAACTAGCACTATATGAAGCATTATGATTTAATTTCATTAATGCGTTTCAATGGGTGCATTAGTATTTAGTAGCAATGCATGTATATGATGCATGGTGTTTTCAGAGTGAATATAGATTGCACAATTTTGAGTATTTTTTTATACAATTACTTTCTACTATTAGTATAAGAAGTACGAATTTTATGCAAAATAGTGGTTGTATCAAATATACACTATAAGAAAATTCTCAGTAATTTATAGACAAAATATTTTTATCACTAAAACTTTACAATTACCTAGAGAATAATCGATCGAAAATATTATTCCCCAAAATTAAATACCGATCAATTATTGATAAATCGCCAATAGTCATTACTTTATTGACGGAAATATTATAGATATTTATTTACTAACAGTTTTGGTGTGTCGGAATTCTGTTGCATCTTCCAACAAAAAAATTTGTACTTACCTAGTAAATTGTTTTTTTTATTGGCTTATTTTAGAACTTGGACAAAAAATTGATGGGTTATTTAAGGATTTATCAAAGCTGAAACTATATATATACTAAAAAAATATGACAGAATTTTTACAAAATAAATAAATATACCCTTTGACCACATGTTTTATTATGAATTTCTTGATGGCTTTGTAAAAGGAGGACTGGAGGAGTGAGGCACAAGATAATTAATCTCAACAAAGAAAAATAAAATGAATTTATACGACTAAGAATCTAAGATACACCCAAAAAAAAGGCACGTATCTCCTATAAGTTTTTTTAATGAATTTAAACAACTATTAATTCAATGTATAACACTTCCACTCAAAAAAAAAAAAAAATCAATGTATAACACAAATGAAAGAATAAAATGAAAAATAATAAGTATAAGTAAAATAAGTATTTTTCCACCTATACAATATACCTAAAATATTCCTATTAAAAAAGTCAATAAATACTACAGATCAAAATTAGATACAAAATGATTTTAGAATGGACTACGATAATTTTTTTTTTTTGGGGGGAGGGATTTGAATAATTTCTTTGGTCTCCTAACTGAACTATTGTGAGATTTAGTTATCTAAGTGTAGTCACCTTTAAATTATAGTCCAATATCTTTTAACAATTTTGGACAATCCTATTTTTAACCAAAATTGTGTAATTTTATCGAAAATTGATGACAATGACCGATCATATGCAAACATGTAATTTTTTTTGGAGATTTTGGTGATTTGGCACCAAAATGACCACCAAAATATTAAAATCCAGAAATTTTGTGTCAGTTTTTGGCGTTAAATCACCAAAATCCCTAAATTTTTTAGACGCATTAGCATCTCAACCGTTATAGTTAGCAATTATGGTTAAATCGCATAATTCCGGTCAGAATCGGACTAAATGTCTCAATTTTTGAAATGTGTTGAACCAAATTCGAAATATGACTATTTAGAGGATTAAATCTCCAAGTAGTCCAAGTTTACTCAAAGTAGACTGAACTAGAAAAAAAATGACTAAGAGAGTCCAGTAGGTTTTAGTCCCAATTTTCAAAGTTAAAGGGGGCAACTTTTATCTCGCATATAATACAGGGGGACAAAATGTAATTCACCATAACATGAGACCTAAAACTCCAATTTTAATGTAATTCAAAATTCACGTAATCCGCCAGCACCGAAGCAAACAACTCGCCCAAACGCCCGTACAGTTTTTCTGTTATGGTCTCTTATTCTTACTGAAGCTCATATATGCTGAGTACGAGCGACCGCCATTTCTCACAGTTATTTGAGATCACTTGGCTTACAAGATAAGCCGGCATTAACAACATTATTCTTTCTCCATCGCCTGGTAATCTTCCTTCATCTAATTTATTTCTCGAATTTTGCACTTACCGCTTTCTGTAGTTGAATCTGTAGCTTAATTTTTGGTTAATTGGATGTATGGTTGGAGTGTGATGTCTTGTTTGTGTGTATACGATTCAACAGATTTTCAGTAGTGTTTCTTCTTCATTTTTTTTATTTTTTTGGTGATTGTTGTCGATTATTCAACTGGATTGGTATTTTTTTTATTTTGGATCCGATTTTTGATCTGCTTTGCTTTTGTCGGTGTATCGATTTCTGTGGTTTTGGAGGAGAAATTGAAGATTATTAAGAATGATTGATAGAACATGTGTTTGGATGAGTTTGTTGAATTTGGATCCTATTGCAATTTTTGGGTTGCATTTTGTAGTGCGCGTTATACATGTACTCAGTTCTATTTAATTAATTTCAATTTATGTTATGAAATACAAGATAGAACAGAAAATTTCAGAAGATGAAGACACACTCTGTTTACTTAATGCATATCCTGCACCTTGAGTGACTTGACTTACCAACAACTCAAACGTGTGTAATTTTCCTTTTTTTGTCATTCTTCTAGATTTATATTTTCTGTTCTCAGAGATGTGAAATAGAATGCCGATTGTATACTGATCTTGGGTCTGAATTCTGTTCCTTCGTTTTCCATACCGTTCTTGTCTGTTTTCATTTGAAAATGTATTGCGAATGTGCCATTTTTGCTTGTATTCTTTTGCATTGTTTTTCTCAGCCGATTATACTTTATATTATATTGATTTGCCTATTTATCTCCTCTTCCATCTGGTTCTAGTCCATCAGAATAATGACGAATTTACTCCTTTTCCAAATTTAAAAGTTTCAAGTTTCTGTCAGTTGAAGATTTTAAGGAAATGTACAAAGTACTGTATTGGGACCTGGCTAGGCTTACAGTTGCTGGAGCTGCTGTTGTTGAGACTTTCAAGAGAACTTACTACAACGTTGAAGGAGGCCACAGAGCTCTTGAGTTCAACCGTTTCACCGGCACAAAAGACAAGGTAACATGCACCATATTTTGCCTTCTCATTTTGATTTGTATTGGTTTTCATATTTTTTGGTTCATGTGCAGTGAACTTGGCCATGTCAACATTATTAATCAATCTCTTAATTTTTTTTTTAATTTTAAAAAAATTTCTGTGTTATTTTCTTGCAGAACTTTGAATCACTTCCCCTAACAAGATAATGAGTAAAACATGTTTATCATTTTCAAAAATATTTTAGTTCTTGTTTTAGCACTGCTTTGGAGATTTTGCAGTTGATGAATGCCCAAGCTTATCAAATGTGGTATCGTGATAGCAGAAGTGAAATCTATTGCTTGTACCTTGTTATTAATCTATAATTCCTTTTCAATGCATAACATGCTATGAAATATGCGGCAGTTATACTCCTTGGACATCTTCCTACTGTGGCATATGTTACTATTGCAGATTTACAAAGAAGGAACACATTTGACCTTCCCTTACTTAGAATGGCCGATCATCTTCGATGTCCGTGCCCGCCCCTATCTTTTTGAGGGCACTTCAGGAAGTTGTGATCTCCAAATGGTAAATTTCATTGCCTGCTGATTTCTTTCCTCAAGTTTCTAATCCGATTATTTCCTTCTTGCTTTTCCCTTTTAATAAATAAAAGAAAAGGTTATAACAATCTAAGAGTCACCCAAAAAGAATTGGATCTATTTTCACACCAACCTCTTCAAATCAGCTTAAGAAACTCATTTCCATTACTTCATGTTCCCTTTTACCGAATAATAAAAAGCATAGTTTGCTTTTTAATGAGCTTCAAGTTTTGGCACTCTTGTGTCTCTTCATGTTTTGATCCTTTCACAGCATAGTAAGCATGATTCTCATTAGTTCGCATTATTTGGACATGTACATCCCATGTACTCCCACGCTAAGTAGGTCGATATTGGTCTTCGAGTCCTTTCACATCCTATGGCAGATCACTTGCCAACAATCTACCGCACACTTGGCGAAGACTACAACGAACGAGTTTTGCCCTCAATAGTTCAGGAAACTCTGAAGGCTGTGGTTGCTAAGTACAATGCAAGCCAGCTTCTCACACAGAGAGAGGTAGTTTATCAAACCATTTTCTGAATTACAATTATAGTTCATATTACTATCATAGATACTGTTTCAGAAATTTAGGCTTTATTTGGATTGATGGATTTGAAACTATGGATTGATGGATTTGAAACTATGGATAAGAATGGATTTTAAATCTTCAGATTCTATTTTGTGCTATTTTGGTGGATTTGAAATCCATACTATATTGAGTCATTTGAAATTCTTCCCTCAAATCCTCTCCAAATGCAACCTAAAGGTTTTTAATCGGTTATTGCTATTGCAGACCGTTAGTCAGGATATTCGTAACCTGTTGACAGAAAGAGCCGCTGCGTTCCACCTTGCTGTGGATGATGTTTCTATTACAAAACTAACTTTTGGCAAAGAATTTACTGCTGCTATCGAAGCCAAACAGGTCGCAGCACAGGAAGCTGAGAGGGCCAAGCATATTGTGGAGAAGGCTGAGCAGGATAAGAAGAGTGCTATTATCAAAGCTCAGGTTAGACATTTTTCCTTTAAGCCATTAATTTCTGTGTATTTGCAAATGAGCCCTCTCTCTTTCTCCAATCTCCCACTAATGCAACATTTATGGGATATCCGATCCATAGGGTGAAGCTAAGAGTGCTCTGCTAATTGGCCGAGCCATTGGAGACAACCAGTCATTCATCACACTAAGGAAGATTGAGGCTTCAAGGGAAATTGCAAAAACCGTGTCGGAGTCTAAAAACCGTGTGATACTGAATTCGGATGAGCTGATGCTGAATGTTCAACCGATGTGAAGACTGTAAGGCCTTTCTAAGATACGTCGTCTGTTACGTTTTCCTGTGAAAATGTTTTGATGCCTTAGACTATATGAAACTTTTGTTGCCATATTGCACAAGTGCATGTTATAGAACTGGAAAGAATGAGTTAGAGACTATCTACATACTGAAGAATAAGTTTGCTTCAATTGTGAAGTTCTGGTTCAAGATTCTTGAGCATTGCTGAAGAGGGGTTTATTCATGATTTTAGATGTATGCCTGTTTTCTGATTGCTTATTTGATATTTCTGAAGGTAATGATGATACTGTGTGGATAGATGTGCATGTATGTACTTTTGTTCAATTTTTTGGTAGTTTGGGAAATTAATAGCAGTGAGAGATAAGAGATAAGCATATATAAGCTTTCTCATGAGCTAGCCAGAAACCATGCATAATAACTCCATTTAAGCACAATTTTTCCCATTTCTTTGTTGTAAACAGTTGTTTAGAATTGTGTAAGATTTCATCACTAGATTACTTGAACTTAGGGCCGTTTAGTTCAAATGTCTGTTGATAGAAGCAAACCTTTTTTTTTTTTTTTTGGATGGAAGCAAATTTATAAATGCATCTATAAAATTAGAAGAGTAGGAACAGCATCTAGTTATTACAAAGGGAAATCAAAACTGAAATATTTTTTTGACGGAACGGAATGGAGAGTACATTCCAAATGTAGTTGTTTAATCAAATACTATTTGATTCCGAATTGTTTCCATCTGTTGAGATGGCCGAGTTGGTCTAAGGCGCCAGATTAAGGTTCTGGTCCGAAAGGGCGTGGGTTCAAATCCCACTCTCAACATGATTTTCTTTTTTCGTTTTTTTAATCCTTTTGGTTGTTTATGTTTTTTTTTTTTTGGTGTTTATGTTTTTCTTAAATCACTGCTAAATCAAAAGTGGCTTCCTCTATTATTTGACCTTTTTTCCTTTAAAAGTGATGCTTTTATATAAAAACAGCTAGTAAAATGAACAGCAGAGAAAAATAAAGAAAATATGATGTTCTTTATTCATTTCTTACTTCCATTATCAGATTTTATCCATTAAAGAGAAGGAAAAAAAAGTAGAAATAAGCAATAAAATTTAGAGCATGGAAAGAGAGAGTTGAAAATTCCAAAATTAAAACACATGTCCGAACCAATCAACCAAATAAATCAATAACTTCTCTAGCCGACTAGCCGTGAAGGTCAAGCAAGAAAAGATGCAACCATGAGTTTATTATTATACTTAAGAGAATTTACGTATTAAATTATGGTTTAGATTTTGAAAATCAATTAAGTTATTATTTAGATTTTGGTTATATTACAATTTCATTTTTTCAACTATTTTACAATTCCTTAAACAACTTGCTTTTTAAAAAAAAAAAAGAAATAATGTAAATTAAATTGGTCATGACTCATTACTAAAAGACTTGTTCAAGATATCTAAGAATACGTGAAATTAACTTTTTTCTTTACTTAAAAAATTTCAATTAATTTTGTACTAGACTACTAGTGACTTACAATATAAACAATAGACAAACTTGAGAAATATTGATGCCCTTTGGCCTTTTTGTTCAATCCATTGCCCAAAATTATCGATAATAGAGAAGCAGAAAGATGGCATCAACAGTCAAGTTTAGAATGAGGAAGAAGGCAAAGTTTAGAAGTGAAAAACAAAAGTGCAAAGAAATTTATGAAATCAATAAAAAAAATAATAAAATAGAGTTAGAAAAGTTTCACTTTCATAAGAAAGAAAGAAAAAAATACATATGACAATGGCAATTGGCACCTACTTCCAAATTAGATGATGGCTACCCTTGAGCATGATGGTCAACCAAGAAATTAAACTTAAAATTTAATCTGATCAACCTGAAGGCCTTCTAGGTAACTTCACTTCATCCTGTCCAAAAGGGAACCATGTGAATCATTTTTCTTGCAAAATTAATGTTGTTTTTAGGTTGAAAAAAATGATACATGACTTGTCTAAATTTGCAACATAACATTTATTGTGTTTATGAACCACAACACATCAGATCAGTATCCCGTGTTCTGGGGCAAGTTAGGTGCCCTAACTTTTTTGGGAACATTAAATGCCATCGAGGGTGTTTGACTAATTAATTCATCTTATAAGACCATCTCCATTACTCTACACTATTTTTTTTGGTGCGAGTTTAGCAGACATTTCTTTTTAGGGTAAAATCTACATTTCATCTCCAGCAGTCTGCACTATTTTCTGCACTAAAAAAGAATATTTTATAAGATTATTTCATATACTTTTATTTTTATTATTTTATAATTGACAAAATATTATATAAATAATTTTATTTAATATAATATTATTAATTTTTTTACCTTCAAAATTAATCATATTGAAAAAAGTAGAATATAGTATAATTTTAATTTTAATATTTTTTAAAATTAAACAAATTTAAAAAAGTTAAATTTAATGAAATTAATATATCATTAATTTTACTATTATTTGTAATAGATTAACTGAAATATAATATTAATAATAATATTTAGTGTTAAATAAAGATATAACAAATTAAATAAAAAAAGAAAAAAAAGAAAAAAAGTAGCGCGGCTACAATACCACGCTATTTTTGGCGTGGTATTGTAGCAAACGCCAAAATGCCGACATTTTTGACGCTTTGGAGGGGGTATTTGGTGCAAGACTACTCTATTTTAGAGTAGTCTTTGGAGATGCTCTAAGACCATCTCCAAGATCTTCTGCACTATTTTGGTGCGAGAATCCGCACTACTTTAGCGCAAAATTTACATTTAATCTCCAAAGACTCTGACTACTTTCTCGCACTAAAAAGAATATTCCATAAAATTCTTTCTTTTATTTTGATTTTTATTATTTTACTTATATAAAATTTTATGAGTAATTTTTTTATTGTAAAATTTATTTATTTTTTATTTTCAAAATTAATCAAATTGAAAAAAATAAAAAAAAAAATAATGAAATTTTCTGTTTCAATATTTTGTAATGTATTTTATGTAAAATTTATAATTTTGTGTGTAGTATTTTAAATTTTATAGTATTATCGAAACATACCATATTTTGAAAAAATTATAATCTGCAATTGAATTGGTTTTAATATTATTTTCTACTAATTTCTAATTAATAAAAATGCATTTTAAAAAAAAATAAATTTAAAAAAAAAAATAATAGCGCATGAACAAGCATCGCCATTTGTGGACTTTGCATTCATTTCAAGAAAATAGCGCCATTATTGGCGCAGTGATGTTGGAGGGTTTTGGGCGGCCTCACTACTCTACTTTGGAGTAGTCTTTGGAAATCTTTGAGTTGGTCTAAGATGTTAATATTATTTTAAAAATAAGCGGTTGAAATGTTAAGATAAAATAAAAATAGTAAATAACTTGTTAGTAATAATATTTTTATAATTAAAAAGACCGATGTGAAAAAAAGTTGTTACAATAAGATCTTATTTTAAAAATAAGGTGGAATGCACCTTTTAAAAAAAAAAAGAATTTACGAGTTTCTAACATCTTATTTTGGAAACATTTATAATTTTTTTTAAAAAAAAACTTTACCAAATACTTTTAAAGGGTTTATAAGCTAGACCAAACACGCGTCTACCCAATAACTCGTGAATGGAGAGTCAGATATTTTTATATAGAAGCTATTAAACATAACAATTAGGTCAATCTGAATGTTACATGTGAAATGCTTTTTTTTTTTTTTTAATTAAAGAGACATAAAATGAGAATTGCTTGACTCCAGAAACATTGAGGTTGTATGATTTCCATATATATAACCAATGTTTGTTTTACTAAATACCCACCACATATTCAATTTTAACATTATAGTACATATGTGGGACCTGCTACTATCACCCATATTAAAAATACACTTGATTTGTTTTGGGTCAATCGGCCCAACCCAATGTTTCGAGCCAAATAGGTCCGGCTCTTTTCGGACTTGAAAAATCGCAGCTCAACCCGACCCTATTACCAGCCCAGTCCGACTTCTTTTTGACAGCTCTACGCCATATCCAGATAAATTATTATTTCCAAATTTAATTCTCGATTTTGTACCTCATCACCATCAATTCCATTCAAATATATATTCTTACTTTTCCAACCTCACTTAATCGAGTTCTGCCACTTGTGCATCATATGTAAATTATTATCTTATTACCCCCAGGAGGTTGTTCTGGTGGCGAGCGCCCACCTTGGTGGGTTAGAGGTCTCAGGTTCAAATCTCCCTGACTACCGCCAGTATGTGGGTTTGGGGTTGGCTCACTGCTGCAGAGGAATAGTCTCATTACTAGCGAAGCGACGCCCCATAGGCCCGGCGGCAGTGTGGGCAATTATGTAACTAGATGTGTGGGGATACTTCTGTCGTCAAAAAAAAATTATTATCTTATCATGTTTTCAAGTAAAAAAAAGAAAAAGAAATATATCTCAATACAATGGAAAATTACTTTTCGCATTGGAATGAAAATCATACAATCCCTAAATTTGTTAGCCATCTAATTAAAGGAAGGGCCCTTATCTAATAATGTGTTGGTAATAAAAGCAATGGTCAAGAGGAAGTTTCTGGCCAGCAGTGATAGTGCCGGCCACATCATAATTCATAAGCTCTTATTTTTGCCGTTTTCTCATTGTTTCTTTGCACTTTTTTGCATCAGACCAAGCAATATGCTAATCAACTTTACATCTTTTTATCACCTACGTACTTCACATCATCATATGTTAGTGGACTAGATGAAGTCATAGCTCAAGCCTCATTTTGCCCCAAAAAAAAAAAGAAATAAAGAAAAAGGAATATGTGAGATGGAAAAGTGGCCTAAAACATGGTGGTTCCATGCCCTAATAACCATTTTAAGTAGGGGTAGCAATTCGGATCATCGGTCGGGTTTGTGTTTAGTTGTAGGTTAATTTCAGGTTATACTTAAGATACATCGAAAGTTAATTAAAATATAAAATAATTGCGTTTTAGACAAATTGATAACATATCGGAGTCGTGTTAATCGCGTTTGGATTTCTCGTGTTCGGGATCAAATTTCTCTCAGTAACTCCGAGTCGGGTTCATGTTGAATTATCGTGTAGTGTCAGGGATTGCCACCCCCAATTTTAAGGATTTGATATTATCAGTTCATTAAATTTGCGAGTAACAATAAACGTTACGCTCACCTTCAGATTTTATGTTCCACTTTCCAATTTTACTTTATAACAATGACACGGTTCTAGAAAATAATTATAAATAGGGTGGCGCTATTGGCACCCCCTTTTTTTTATGAGTATACCCACCTTCTAAGTACACCACCCTCCACTTTTTTAAATATGGCACAATTGATGAGTTCACCCCCCCTTTTTTCCAATTTTACCCTTTCATGAAAAACCCTGGTGGCACATGGCACGATGGGCACATGGCACGATGGCAAGATGGCACGATGGGTTTTTCGCCATCATGCCACATGGCACGATGGCAAAACATGGCGATGGCATTTTCACCATCATGCCACATGGCACGATGGCATGATGGCACGATGGCAAAAACATGGCACGCGATGGCACATGTGGCACGATGGGTGTGGCACGATGGCACGCCGAATTTTTGTCATAGCGGCGTGATCGTGCCTTATATCGCGATCTTCTTCGCGGACAAAAGATTTTTCAACTTTGAAAATTTGAAAAATAACATATTTTATGCTATAAACTAAGAATATACGTTCATTATATGGGGATATGAATACTTTATTGTTCGAATCTTCAACAATTTGGGTGTTGGAAAAATCTAGGGTTTGTATAAAGAAAATTTAACTTTCTTCGAGAAAGAAGAAGAATGTGAGTGAATGATGTGGGTGTATTTAGAGATTAGGGGTGTATTTAGAACTTGGCTTTTAGTAAGGGTATTATAGTCTTTTAGCTTAATGGCATTTTTGAAATTTTAGAAAGTGGGTGTCTTTCAGACTTTCATCAAATTTGGGGTCTTGCGATAACGCCACCCTTATAAATATCAATAACCACTAACACATATTTTCCCGAAAAACACGTATCATTCATCCAACAAAGTGGGAAGAGTCTCATTCCTCTTTAATGTGAACTATGCACAACCCAAATGGCTTTAATTGGTGAGTTTAGCAAACTATTGTGTATGTCAATGGCCAACTCAAGTTGAGCTTTTTTATTTCAATAATAAATAATAGAAAAATGAAAACAAAATTCACATTGTGATTGATGATTGACTTTGTCAACCTTAGTCCCCCATCAGACAACCTGGCTTTCTCTCAGATATCTCCAAGTTCTTGTAGCAACAAGAGAGAAACAAATTTAGAACTGGCACCAAATTTCAGATGCAAAACAAAGTATTATGACTTATGAGTGAGGCAGAAACTAAAAACAGCAAAAAAAATGCAATCAAATTGCATCAGAGAAGCATCAAAAGCCTGTTTCAACAAATGCTGTCTAAATCTGCCTGAACCTCATAGCTCTGATCCTACCGGTTCTATCGATCCTCGTCGTGAATTCATATCCGCCATACTTTTATCCATCCAACCGAACACCAATTTCACTAATCATGAATCCCTTCCTTCACTAACAGAGCTCTTTTCCAGCCTGAAAAACGCGGTCCCGTGTTACTCGAACACGGTTCTTGCAGACGATATTCGATCCCAAGAGTACTCCCATCTAGAAAATCATGTCTGTCTTGATTATGTTGGCCATGGCCTTTTTTCCTATTCCCAGAGACAGGGTTTTATTCCAGCAAATGAAATTGCCTCATCAGAATCGCCATTTTTCGACATTTCGTACAACTCAATCAACTTGAATTCCTACTTGCTCTACGGGAATCAAGAATCGGAGTTCCAATCCGAAATGCGAAAAAGAATCATCCGATACATGAATGTGTTCGAGGAGGATTACTCATTGGTCTTCACAGCCAACCAGACATCAGCATTCAAGATTCTTGCAGATTCTTATCCATTCCACTCCAATCAAAATCTACTCACGGTGTACGATTACGAGAACGAGGCCGTTCAAGGGATGGTCGAAAGCGCGAAAAGAAGAGGCGCTCGAGCTCATTCCGCCGTGTTTTCATGGCCTAATTTCAGGGTCAACTCCAGAAAGCTAAGAAAAATGGTGATTAACAAGAGCAGGCAAAAAAACAGAGGTCTTTTTGTTTTTCCACTTCAATCTAGGATGACTGGATCAAGATATTCTTATCAATGGATGAATTTGGCAAGGGAAAATGGATGGCATGTTTTGCTAGATGCATCTGCACTAGGTGCAAAAGACATGGAAACTTTAGGTCTTTCTCTTTTTCAACCAGATTTTCTCATCTGCTCATTTTTCAAGGTTTTTGGTGATAATCCATCAGGGTTTTGCTGTTTGTTCATCAAGAAATCGATTTTGTCAGATTTAAACCAATCCTCTGCAAGCATGGGAATTATCAGCTTAATTCCAACAAAGGGTTTAAATGAAAACCAAACAACAACACCATCTTCAAGCTCAATTTCACAACAGATAAACGAAGAAACTCAAGAATTTCAAGAAAATAAAGAGCAAGTAGATAAAGAGCCATCATCATCATCTGAGATAGTAGAATTGGAAGAAAACCCTAAATCCACTCAATTTAAACCCAAAATACACGATACCACAAAAAATTCAGCAATCGAATGCCGGGCCCTGGATCACGCAGACAAATTAGGGCTAATTCTGATCAGTAGCAGAACAAGATGCCTAATAAATTGGCTGGTAAACGCATTGCTAACCCTTCGGCACCCACATTCTGGAAACGGGCTTTCTCTGGTCAGAATCTACGGGCCGAAAATCAAGCTGGACCGAGGCCCGGCCCTCGCGTTCAATGTGTACGATTGGAAAGGAGAAAGGGTTAATCCCATTTTAGTACAGAAGCTAGCCGATCGAAACAACATTTCTCTTAATTTAGGGTTCTTGAAAAACATATGGTTCTCCGATGATTTTCAAGAAGAGAAGGAAAAAGTGCTGGAAAACAGAAGAATTTCAGAAAAGAAAGGGAAACAACAAGATTTGGGTGTATGGGTGGTATCAATTTCGCTTGGAATGTTGAGTAATTTTGAAGATATGTATAGAATTTGGGGTTTTGTTTCCAGGTTTTTGGATGCTGATTTTGTGGAGAAGGAACGGTGGCGTTATACTGCTCTTAATCAGACAACGGTTGAGGTGTAAGAACGCTAATTAGGTTAATATTCTTTCATTCTATTTTTTTTAGGGATAATTAGAAAAACACCCCTAAGGTTTGGGCTAATTACAAATAAAAACCTAAAGTTCAAAAAAAACCCTTAATGTTTGATTCCATCTTACATTTTTTCTGGTGATTTTGGAAAATATTTCAATAAAACCCCTGACATTTGCAAAAATATTACAGTTACCCCCTTTAAATTTAAGACGAACGAAACCTGAAGGGATTTTTTGTAATTTTGAAACATGTCTATATTTTTTTATAATTAACCCAAACCTCAGGGGTGTTTTTGTAATGATCCCATTTTCTTATAACCCATATTTTTGGGTGTGCCAAAATCTGCCAGCACCAAATACCATTTGGCCTAGCAGAAGATGAATAGTGGAATTTGTACGAGTGATTAGGGTGAAATCGGAATTCAACTGCCCTCGTCGGATTGACTCGGACTGAAGCGTGACGAGATTGCTTCAGTCGGGAAATCGAACACGCGGCAATATTTCTTTTCATTATTTAACATTAATGATCATGAGGCTTGTTGGATTTAGTAGTTATTCTACTACTTTTACTTGATGTTCCTGTTGGGTGTGTGTTATAATACTAAGAACACAATTTCAAGATTCTATATTAATTAAGTGGAATTTGAATTTGTGTCACGTATTAGAATCAATCATCAATCTTTGCAGCTGCTGCAGATTTGATTCGTCTTTGGTATAGAGTAAAAAAGTCTTGCAGCATTGCATTGCTAAGTATTGATCTTGAGCATTGACCAATGACTATATAATCAGGGTCTTCGACAGTGAGGGGCCAACAAGATCGAATATTTATTTTTTATATAATAAAATTCAAAATATATTATATATTTACATTAAATATAATGTTAATATTCATCATTAAGCATCCCAAAATACATAAATTATAATCCAAAATTGACATAAATTTTCTTTCTTAAGAAAAACAAGGGGGCCAAATGGAAATTATACAAAATTTTACATATAGAAAATGAAAAAAAAATAGAGGGGGAAGGCCCGCTCTAATATATAGATCCGTCCGACCGTCCTGCATATAATGTTTATGGAATTTTTCATAAAATATCATAGTCACTCAATTTTAATTTTTCTCCCATCAACTATTCTTATTTTTTTGCCAAAAAAAAAAATAAATAAACTCATCATAACACAAATCAATAATACATCTTTTCCCACATATTATATTTTACACCTACTAGCATATTTTTAATTAACAATTATATTTAATTATTTTTTAAAGATCAATTATTATTTTATTATTTCTATGTCAAAGAAAATTTATTCTTTTTCTTTCAAAAACATTTAATCACTATTCTCCTGAAAAGAAGATTTTCAAAATGAAAAGATATCCATTCTCGCCCGTGATAGTGATAGATAGGGTGAGAATAGGTCGATTATCCAACATGACCCTATAGCCTGGCCTACATTGAGCTTGGCTTGTGCGGCTTATTTCATAATTAATATAATATAAAGTACTTATAAAGCCTATTTAAATAATTGAGCTAGACACGAACTTTTGAAAAAGCCTTTTAAGTTGAATATAATATAATGTATAAATCAAATAATAATAACATAAATAATGTATAATTTACAATCAAATATTATTGTATTTTAAATGTTAATTCTCATAGGCTTAAACAAGTTTTATATAGGCTCGCCATGTCGAGCCTGCAAAAAGATCACAATAATATATCGGGTTTTGATCTAAATATAGTAAAGTAGGTCCAAGTTGTCCACCACAAAATCTACATCGACCCAATCCATTTCCATCTCTAGTGAGGATACACAAAAAAATTCTCACTTTCATTTCTATAAATAAAAATTCTCAAAATGTGACATATTATGAGATTTTTCAGAAAATATATTCTCAACTCATTTTCACTTTTTTTTCTCTCTCTCATTAATCAGTAATTATTTTTACTCATTTTTCAAAAAAAAATCAAACCACCAAGTATCATTACAAATTTCTTCACAAATTATATTATTCACTCATTCACATATTTTTAATTATCATTCATATCTAATCATTAATTTAATATTTATATATCAATCAATTTTCATTATTAACTTTCCCATCTTATATTCAATCTCATTGCCAAAATTCATTTTCTTCTTTTAAATTTGGTAAGTGCTATTCACACACTCAAAATTAATAAATACACTCACTTCCATATAATTTCAAAAATGTCATTAGGTTAAAATTCTATAATACTCTTACCCTCATAATGAAGTTCTAAATACACTTCAACTTCCTCACACGCACTCACATGCTTGCAAAAAACTGAAACTTTTTTATGTAAACCCTATATTTTCCAACACCCACGTTGTTGCAAATATAGACAACAAAAAAATTATTTTGTCGAATAATATAAATATCTCCTTAGTTTGCAACTTAATGTATGCTATTTTTCTATTTTTACTCATTTTTTATAGTTTAAATTTGATGTTGAATAACAAAAATGTCACACTTGACACGATAGCACGATGGTACGATGGCTACGTAGCCTACGTTACACAATAGCATGGCATGACACGATCAAAGTACCATCGTGCCACACAGGGTCATCATGTTATCCGTTGTCTTCTTCCCCAAACTCAAACAAAATGAGGGAAAAATACACTCTATAACTCCAAAATTCAAACCAACACTTATACCCATAATTACCCAAACTAATTCAACTATAAGTATGAAATTAAAATAAAAATATTATATTCGAAATTAAATTAAAATATTACATTTTCTTCCGTCGCTGCTACCCTTGTGATTTTATAATGTATTTGGGGAGAAAACAAATGTAATGTAAGGGTAAAATAGAGAATTATGGTTGGTGGATGTAGTAAATAGGTTATCTTTTAAAAATAGGGGGACTATATTTAGAAAATGAGTGTGTTTGTCAATTTTGGGTGCACTTTTTAAATTTATCACTATTTTCTAATAAAAATAATTACAAAATAAAAATATATCCAACCACAACCTAAACAAGTTTCCCAAATTCATCGTCAATCCCCCCCTCTGGTCAAAACCCCAACGCGTTGCAGGGCAGCAAATCAGAAGATTCCTGGTCAAGGCGGCGAAGGGGTGGCGGCGGCCGCGGCGGCGGGTATGGAAAGCGGCGATTGGAGGAATCAGCTACAACCAGATTCCAGATTGAGGATTGTAGACAAGATATTGGAGACTTTGATGAGGCATTCGCCCTACTCTGGACAAGGACAACTGCTGGAACTTAAGAAAATAGCTGTTAGATTTGAGGAGAAGATTTATACTGTAGCAGAAAGTTGGACGGATTATTTAAGAAAAATATCTTTGAAAATGTTGACTTTGGAGACGACGATAGCCGCCGGTAATAGCAAAAATCCCCAAATTCAAAATCAGGTTCAGCAACAACCAATTCCGACGGTTTCCAATCAATTTCACTTAGTTATCGGCGGCGACGCGATGGCGGATTTGGATATTGACGGTGGCGATTGGAGGACTCAGCTACAACCAGATACCAGACACAGGATTGTAAACAGGATTTTGGAGACTTTGATGAGGCATTCACCCTTCTCTGGAAATGAACGACAACTGCAGGAACTTGAGGAAATAGCTATCAGATTCGAGGAGAAGATTTATAACGTAGCAGCAAGTTGGGCGGATTATTTACGAAAAATATCTTTGAAAATGTTGACGATGGAGACGACGATAGCCGCCGGTAATAGCCAAAATCCCCAAATTCAAAATCAGGTTCAGCAACAACCAATTCCGATGGTTTCCAATCAATCTCAATTAGTTATCGGTAGCGATTGGAGGTCTCAGATACGACCAGATTTCAGACAGAGGATTGTAAACAAGATAATGGAGACCTTGAAGAGGCATATCAGCTTATCTGGACAAGCAGAACTACTGCACGAACTTGAGGAAATATCCGTCAGATTTGAGGAGAAGATCTATACTGTAGCAGAAACTCAGAATGATTATTTAAGAAAAATATCTCTGAAAATGTTGACGTTGGGTCCTCAAATTCAAAATCGGGTTCAGCGACTACCGATTCCGGCGGTTTCCGATCAATCTCAAGTTATCGGCGGCGATTGGAGGACTCAGCTACGACCGAGATAATGCAGACTTTGAAGACGAATCTGCCTTTCTATGAAGAAGATGGACTGCAGCAACAAGTCTGGTTGATTATGTAAGAAAAATATGTGAAGATGGTTACAATGGAGATGAAATTCCCAGAATCCAGGTGAGCATGACTGGTTTTTAACTCTTTATCTTTTACTTTTGATGTGCAGGTATGTTGTAGATATCAGTGACTTGTTTGTATATATTGTGAGTTTTGTTTTTTGATTGTGGGTTTTGATCTTGAAGTGTGGGTGATTTTGATGGTCACTGTGTTTGATATAGTTCATAGCTTTAAGAAGTGTTTGGTTTGGTCTGATTATTAATCGGATCGAGCTTAAACAAAATTTAATCGAGCCGAAATCAAGTTCGAGTAGCTTAGTAATTTTAAACAATTTTTTTAAACAGAGGCAAGCTTTACATTTTATTGAATGGAAAATGTGTTCAAGCTTAGTTTGTTATGTTAACGAATTTATCTCCAACGAGCTTCTAGTGTTCGATCTCGAGTCAAATATCGAATAATTTGATTCTTTTTTATCAAGTTTGAGTAGCTTGGTAATTTTAAACATTTTTTTTAAACAGAGTCAAGCTTTACATTTTATTGAACGGAAAAATGTGTTCAAACTTAGTTTGTTATGTTAACGAACTTATCTCAAACGAGCTTCTAGCGTTCGATCTCGAGTCAAGTATCAAATAATATGATTCGTTTTTCAGCCTTAATGCCATGCGCACAATAATGACATTATTTTCTGCACATAACATTTATCCTTTGGAAGTGAACAGGAAATAATGTAAAAATTCAACCTCAATGATGTTTTTAGGTTGAAACTTGAAACTGATACATGACTTGTCTAAATAATGTAAAAATTCAATCTCAATGATGTTTTAGTTGTGGCCCAAAAATAATTTCTAAGTCCAGTTAAATGTAACTTATGGCCCACTACAGGCCCGCTAGTACTTCATTTTCATAGTCGGCCGAGGTGGGCTTATTATAATATTAGCCCATACCTTCAAACGAAATCTTTAAATATGGCCCGATTTGATGGTTTTATTCCTGAAATAAGGCTTTTGTCATATAATGGCTAATATTATTATTTGTATATTTTATAACATAATAAATTTCTAATTATAATGACTATAGTAGTAGATGTATTCGTATATGTAGATTATTAGGGTACAAAACAAAGAACATAGATTGAATAGTTTCTATACATCTAACATACATAAATTCCTACATAGACAATATATAAGTATATAAATGTGTATTTTGACATGTTTAATTATTGGCAAGTTTGAGGGTCCTTCAACTTGGTGGGATCATCCACCGAAGGATATTCATATTATCCCCCTTTTTTCAGACGATTATGTTGGTCATTCTCAATTTCGATTTGTTAGATAAATTTTGTAATTTTATGATCATTTTTACTATGGCTTATGTTTGGACGGTTTTTCTCTTTGGGTGTATTCTTTTTCGGATAGAATCTTCTATTCCAGAATGATGTTTCATCTCATATTCCACCACACGAATAATTGTCACGTGTACAAATGTTACCATATTAATTTTGGAGCATAAATCACGCCTAAATTGTGGGATTTTAATATGGTAATAATTATACACGTGACAATCATCTGTGCCGTGGAATAGGAGATGGAACATCATCGTGGAATAGAAGATCCCATCCAATTCTCTTTCTTGTCAAGGATTTCCCCAACAAGGGTGATTTTTACCTTGGTAGGTTTTAGCGAGGTCCCAACTTTTGCTATCTGATCGACTTGTGATCAGACTTTTTCTTTTCTTTTATATTTCTATTTATTCAAAAAAAAAATTGTATCAGATTTATCAATCTCAAATCCAACATGCATATTCACGTGTAATCCAAACCCGATCCTAAAATGGCATGTATATTTTAAAAGTATGGGTAATTCATCTATATATGGGTTAATTTTCGACTTGAGAATTATATTTATATATAGTAGACAATTTTCTAAGATTCATTCATAATGTTAATAACCTATTCAATCAATCAAGAATAACCCCAAAAACAATGAGTTGATTGAGATTGGAGCCATTTCAGGTTAACCTGACCCCACTATGTTTATTATTCATCTCATACCTGATTTTGATCCAAATCCGTCAAGCCTAAACTCTAACCCGCTTATAATGTTATATTCTCGTCGTGTCAGAAATTGATCACTCCGAATTTAAACTCTTTTATAAAAGGAATTTAAATTAAATTTAACTATCAAGTTCGACCTGACGGTTCCAACCATTTGAAAATCTAGACATAAACAACATGACATTTTTACCGTAGTTCAGTATTTTTTTTCCAAGAAAAAAAAAACTGTCAAATTGGACCTGAGACTAGAGAAATTAAATCCCAATTCAAACCACTAGGGTTTGCTTTTAGTGGCACGTATTCTTTCTTTAGTGAAGAGGTCCGAGTTCGAGTCTTTGCAATAATAGGGCCGGATTACTAAAAAGCAAAAATTAAATCCCAATTCATAACCTGCCAATTGCCAAACCACAAATTCCCACCCATTAATTAAAGATAGTTTTTTTGGCCGAGTAATTGACTTTGGTATTTCAGAGACTGCATACCTAGTCAAATTTTCTTGCATTTGTGTGTCACAAAAACATATCTACCAACCAATTTAGGCAGCCATTTGTAGTTTACTCAAATTTCAAAGTCATACATGGGTTTATACCAGGAAAAATAGTGACTATGATTCTATAAATGATTATTAATCAAATGAGTCTTTCATTCTTTATTGGGTTCATACAAATGCACACTATTTTCATGTTTTTGATCTTTTTGGCCATCTTACATTTGGTCAAATATAAGTATTAGTTTGACAAATTTGGAAACCAAGCTTTTGTCTAAAGGGGAGTCGGCACTTCTTGTTTGTCAGCATGGGCAGGCTTAATTCCATTAATAAGGGTTCAAAAGTTGTTATTTTTATATACTATGTGACGACTTTATAAGGGATTCTAATTTTCTATTCAACTTCCTTATTATTAGGGTTGCAAAAATGAACCAAATTTCTTCGTGAAAGCCTATTCGGAATTTCGATTCGGTAAAAAGCTTCGTTCAAAGACGCGTTTAATGAGGTTCGTTAAAATAAACGAACCAAGCTCAAACTTAGAGATATTTTGTTCGTTAGCTCGTGAAAACAGCTCGTTAGTAAGCTCGTGAATAGGCTCGATAGTAAGCTCGTATAAATTAAACTAATAATTTAACTTTAATTTTAATTTATCATATATTTTTACATATGATAATATAAAAATGTTTCAATAAACTTATTTGTTTGAATAAAATTATAAGTTTTAATAAATATATTATGCGTTTTAGATATATATATATAATTTTATTTTTGTAATAAATTGAAAAATAATTTATTTATAATTAATATTTACTAAGGTCGTTTAGGTTTGATTAAACTCGAAAAAGTTCGTGAGCCATCAATATGTTCGATAAATTCAGGCTCGGGTTCGACTCGATAATAAACGAGTCAAACTCAAACACTTAAAAGCTCCATTTGGTTTGGTTTGATTGCATCCCTACCTATTATTACATCATCCAGGATGAATAACGTATGTAGATATATTAAAACAATCAACATCGTATTTATCTTAAAAATACATCTCATTTATTCAACAAAGTGGAATAAAAATGTGGAAATGGAATAGTTTCCTAAAGGAAATGAGTATTTATCATTACAACAATTTAGTACGAGTTCTATTAACATAACTTTTCTCCATTCAACAAAAAAGAATGAATGTTGAGAATCTATATTGTATATGAGATAAAAATGTAATGATGAAAGTTGATATGATATAAAAATAGTAAAATAATGATTAGATGAAATAAGTGAGTGGGTAAATAGTATCATTTGTGATAAATATGTAATAATGATTAGTGATTTAATAGTTTTTCATAATATGAGCAAAAGTGATTGGCGGAAGAGAAAAAAATGAGAGTGAATGAATAGCTTATAAAAATTTTCATAAGCGATTATTTTTTTTTGTTTAAAAAATTCTAGCCGAACGAAAATGAGAAAATTCTCATATTTCAATCGCCACTAACAGTAAGCACGTTTTTCTTTTTACTTGGACTTGTCTATACTAATTTCAGTCGACTAAGTACTAACTAATTTTTTTAAATGTTACTGGCATTGTTAGACTAACTGACTAAGTACGAAGTTTATGTAAGACTGAAAAACTAATTGTATCATTTGGTAGTCAATTCAAGATTGATTGGTAGAATTTTTCTTTTTAACATGAATTGGGAGGAAAAAGATAAATTTCAAAAATTAAAAGAATCAAGATTTGATTTTTGACCAACACCATTACAAATGGTAATAATCTTCTTAAATCACATTCACTCGTGGTATTGATTGGTAGATTATATCTACTATTGTTCAATTAAATCTGAAATTTGACATAAACTCGACTCGATTAGTTAAAAATAATAAAATACATATAAAACTATAAAATTAGTTAAGTCGACTCGTGTCGGGCTTAATTAAAGTTTGTTCACATTCAACTCGATTAAAATTTATTCGAGCTCAATGCGATTAATGATCAAACAAAACGCAAATCCAATTCCAAGTTCAATAAGTAACTCAAATCAAATCATATCTTATTCAACTTGACTTAACACGTAATACGTTTACATCATTATATATCCTTATATATATATATATGATATATCATATATGCATATATGCGACTTATACAAAGAGGATACATGTATAACTTAAAAATAGGGGTGGCCAAATGAAAATCGAAATTAGATTCCAAATCAGAATCAGAACCGTAGTTAACGGTTCTAAAAATAATTGATCGGAACCCGATTCCAAAATCGAAAACGAAACCACGTAGGTTGGTTCCGATTACGATTCCTTGATCTGAAAAATTGTGGAACCACCGCATATTCCAAGGTTAAATTCAACAATTTTTATTTTTTTTGATAAAAAAATGCTAAAAGAAATGTTAAATGTTTATTATGTTATTTTATACTCGCAATTGAATGAGACATGTCTTAAACCAAATATTTTAAGCGAGCTACGTGAACTTTGATTCCTCTAATACCTAAGATGATATGTAAATAGCGTAATATTATTATTAATATTAAGTCGAAAACTTAATATTATTATGAACATTAACTGAAATTTCTTTTCTATTTTTCCTTTTTTTTGTAATGGAAATTGTTAAATCGTTTTTCTAGAAAAAAAAGATTGTTTTGGAATCGAAACGTGTGGTTCCAGAATCGTCGCCGCCTCTATTTAAAAACCAAAAGCCAAAAGATTTAGATCACTAGATTGTAGCTCAAGTGACATTGCTCACCTTTCGTAAGGGTGTTGACCAGTGTTCGATACCCTGTATCAATTTCTGAGAAATTTATTCCTCCCCTTCAATCACTACTCCCAACTTATTAAAAAAAAATCAAAGGATTTAGGGCCACTAAAATCTATAAAGCTAAAACAGAAAAGGATAAAAAGTATATGCTTTTATTTTAATTAATTCTCAACTAGGACAATTAGCATTATTGTTTTTTTAATGGTGCGAGTGAGAAACTTCAATTTACGTGCACATTAGAAACTAGAAAGTCAGGAAAGGAGCTCGTGATAAATAAAATCATAAACAGTATTCGATGTATGGATTCATTTGTCGTGCAATTACAATAAAATTATCTAACTTTACCACTCTATACTCTCGTTGAATATCACTTAACTTCATTGTATTTTCAATTGTATCACTTTACCCCATTATACTACAAATTTGTATCACTTTACAGTTAACCCTAGCAGGGATGGAAGTAGACCCGTAATTTTAGGGGGGCTAAATAATTTTGGGAGGGGAGACTATATCAATAAAAAATAAATATTTAGTTCTAAAAATTAATATTTTAAAATAAAATATACATATAAATAATTAAGTTTTCAAAATTTTTTTTTTTTTTTTTTTTGGGGCTAAAGCCCCCCATAGCAATGGAAGGAAACGCTCCTGTACCCTAGCTTATACAATTAAAATATCATTTAATCTTTCAATTCATTTATTAAATGACCTAATTATCCCTACTAGTATTTTAATTTAACCATCACATCATATATATATATATATATATTGAAAAACTTATTTGCTATTTATTAAAATTAATATAGTTCCTATTAAATAACCATATTGTAGGTTATTCTGTGCAAACTAATATATTCATATATTTTTTAATAATAAATCTAAAAATTATGTATTATATAGTAAAATAATATTTTGTATTCAAAAAATTAATCACTAAAATGACTATTTTTTTCTATTTAACATAGTTTTTATTTATGATTAACGAATCAATAATTTAAAAATTACAAATAATATTTCACACATTTAATAAATTTTTATTATATACTATATAATTTTAAGGTTACGATAAATAATAAATTAAAAGTATAAATGTATTAGCTAATAGAAATAGTCTATTATATATTAATTAATAGGAACTATATTAAAGTTAAATGATTAGCAACTAAATATAAAATATAATAGATTTAATATTAAGTGTTAATTAATCCAGTTGTGAAAATTAATTTAGCAAATAAATACAAGTTTATTAATATTAAATACTTTTAAAATAATCTTGTTATTTTAATAAAACTAATAGGTAAGGATAAAATGATCGAGTATATGAGCATAAAATAATATTTTAAAAGCGAAGGGGTAAAGTGATACTAATTAAGAGTATAAGAGGGTAAAATGATACAATTGAGAGTGCAAGGGATAAAGTGATAATCAAGTAGAGTATAAGGGGCAAAGTGAGAGTTACCCAATTAAAAAGTTGTCTTATAATCACTTTTTTTATTAAATTTATTTAATTAATTTTATGACATACAGATTTTAACTTTGGTCTACTTTTTAAGTTATTATAGTGGGTTTGAAATTAAAATAATATATTTCAATCCTCACCTCAAAAGCAAATCTTTCCATTTACATACAGTATAATAAAATTGTTGTGTTTATGCTATTATAGTTTTAGTATTTATATTTACATAAAAGAGAATGAAAAAGTTAAATTTAGACCTGTTTTAGTTTTCTAATGAATTAAATGGAAATGTAACTTTATTCGATTGGTGATTCTTTTTAGGACTAAATTAATAAATTCTTATTTTTGTGATTGGTTTCGATCCAAGTTTGAAATTGAAATTTTCAAGAGATTTACACTCTAATATAAAGCGACATAATTGTGACACAGAGGTTCATTCATGCACAAGCCAGAAAAGGAATTCGATAACTATTTAAAATATAATATTTTTTTAGAAACATCATTAAAAATATGCAAATATAAAAAATTTCCTTAACAAAAAAGAAATTATTTTTAAATTATACATGGTGTCACTACAATAAAAAACCAGTTTACCTACAGAAAAATCTGTAGGTAAATATTAATAAAATTGTAAAGTGTAGGTAAAATCATTGTATGTAAAATATTTACCTACAGAATTTAAAACTATTGGTAAATACCTACATAAAATTTATCGGTAATTGAAAATCTGTCGGTAATTTGTAGGTATGATTTGGGGAAAAATGATAGTTTTTATTCTGTAGGTATTCTATATGTAATTGTAAATTTTAGTGATAAAATCATTTCTGACGGTAAATTATGTCGGTAAACTGGAATTTTCTTGTAGTGTGTGTTTTAAGTTCTTAAAATTTTATGTATCTTCCTCGTATATATATTGAAAATATTAAATATTTATTATTTTACATTCTTACTTCAATTTATAGGAGTATTTATGAATCTAGCTATAATATACATGTGTGCATATGATCATATAAACACATACTAAATAAATATAAATAAATTATTTAATTATGATCTGATTCAATTTAAAAAATTAAAACCAACCCACAATCCACACCGAAACCAAATAGGATAAGTGGATCTGGATCATTTGTATTCCTCAAAAAATAATAATGGGCAAATGCAGGCAAAAAGTAGTTGACATTTTAACTTTTTGGAGTGCACATGTGGTAGCTTTTGATTGGCCCATAAGGCCACAATCAGAATCAAGAAATCACTTATGAAAATAGAAAAAGTTGTTTATAACTGCAGGCTGAAATTATCCTGGCCACCACAAACAATTGTGGGATGGAGGTCGAGGGTTGAATCCCCTCGCCCATCAAATGTTTGTGGGGTGGAGGTCGAGGTTCATATCCTTCCATCAAATTGCTCCCCAGGCATATCGGTGGTGAAGATTTGGTGGGAACTCATCTTTGAATAAAGATCCGTGTGGGTTCGATTCGGGAGAGATCGTTATTAGTATATTGGGGTCGAATATAATTGTTCTCTTTACCTGGGAGGATCAGTTTGTGCGACAGACAAGACCGGAAACAACGGCCAGGTGCGTGCACATCCCGCGTTTACCTTGGCGGCGAATGAGGAGCGGGTCATTGTCTCGAGCATAGTCGGGCGTAAGCACAGGCGAGTTATCAAAAAAAAAAAAAAGTTGTTTATGATTTTGACTAATTATTAGTGAGTCATTAATCTTTTTTTTTTATGAAATGAAAATCATTCATTAAACAAATGAGAAGAAAACTTACAATTGAGTACAACATCAAATGTAAAACAATTGCAAGCCTGGATCATAGATCTATATAGATCTAAAACAAGTTTCAAACCTAACGATCAAATTAATCCATAGAATCGAAACTTCGCACAAAGGCGCTTGGACAAAACACGTACCAAAGGATTTGATCTCGTTTTGTCACATAGATCGGTTTAAAGGCACATATGAGTCTTCCGAGCAACTTCCACAAATGGGACAAAACAAGCCACTTATTGGGACGAAAAAACAACCTGACGGGAAAATAAAGAGAACACCAACACCACCTACCAAAACCACCTCCATAACCACAACCACCACTAACACCCAAAAACACAAAAGCAACAAACTATCTAGAAAAATAACTCGAGCAAGAAAAGAAAAAACCTCTCCCCTCTCGATCCGCCATCGCGCTCCCCACCGCCTCCGCCAATCATGGTTGACCGTTTGCGCTACCAAGAGATTCTCCCCTAATTCCGGATCTCGAACCCGCAAATCAAAAAGTAAAGACCAATCGGATCTGATAAAAGGACATCTTATGGTCGAATTGGCAGGCGTGACCCGACAAAGGAGTCGCTTGGTCGTCCAAACCATGGCTAGCAAGAAGATTGGTGGGGAGGGAAAGTTTTAGATGGAGAGGGAGAGAGAGAGACGCCTGGAATTTTAAGGTTTTGGAGAGTTTTTAGAGAGAGAAATTTTGGAGAGGGAGAGAGAGACCATTAGTGAGTCATTAATCGAATTAGTCAATAATGTACAATTTTCCAATGTGAAAGGGAAACTATTTATAAGCACTGCTCATTACAATTTTGACTCATTCTTAAATACTTCTGGCAAACTAAATTATGAAAATATAGAAAAGACACAAAATTCATTTTAACATATATCCCCCGCCCCCAAGTGGAAGTTGCAATTTTTTTTTTTTTACAAAAAAACTCATGCTAGACGATTTAACCATTAGACGCATCCTACACCCAAACCCGTGGCATTTTTGTAATATTAGCAATGACATTTTTGTAAGTTTATAGAGCCGGTGGCAATTTTCGTGATAGACAAATTCATAATTTTACTGGGGACATGGTGGCATTTTCGTAATATTATGTAGTGGTATATAATCCTGAGAAGTACTATAGATATAAAATATTACTATAGGCAATAGGTAGCACTTTTTGTGGTGATGCACTTGCTCGTGCTACCTATAATCTAAGTATCACTTTTAATAGGTTTTAGTAACACTTTTGTTAAGTGTTACATTAAGTTCACTATTTGTAACACTTTGAAGAAACACTTCTTAAAGTGTTACATATGAATTTTTGTAATACTTTTTTTATATGTAAGAAATTAAAAAAAAATACTTCTAGAGTGTTAGATATGAATTTTATGTAGCACTTGCACCGCTTTGTCTTTTTGTCCCCAAAGAGCTTTGAACCCGAATACCGATACATTTTATGTGTGGAGGTGGCAATTTGCCGCTGAACTAAGTTGATTCTTATTACAATTTTGCTTTTTTTAAAAAAAATTGTAAGTAATTACCGACAATATAATATCGTTGGTAAATATTTTCAAAAAAAAATTACCGATGAAATTAGTTCCCGTTGGTAAAAATTAAAATAAACTAATAAAATTTATCTACAAATTTTTCATCGGTATAATGACGGAATTAATTACCTCCGTAAAAAATTTAAAAAATTAAAATATAAAAAGAAAACAAAAATTCAATAAAAAACCGAGTACATGATGTCTACAATTTTTGTGTTTAGTGGTTGTCTTCACCTATTTTGTGATATCAATTAACAAAATAAATCATTAGCATTAATTAATGAAAGCAATATAATTTCGTGTTACCAAAATATAGCAAAAAAAGTGTTACAATTAATAAATTATAGTGTTACATAGATTGTTGTTTATTTAAAGTGATACCTATTTATGTTACAAAAAAATAACAAAAAAGTGATATTTAATAAGTGTTACTTTTTTAAAATTGTTACATATAAACGTTACTTATTGATAAAGTGTTGCAAAAGTGTTACATAAAATTGTAATATAAAAAGTATTACAAACACGTGTTACGTAAATTGTCTTATGTAAAAAGTGTTACAATTATGTGTTACCTAATGTAATTTATGTTGTAGTGTATTAGTTTTTATTTCAAAAGTATTAGTAGTCTCTCGAAAAAATAATGGTAGTTCATTGAACAATGTTTTTAGTAGTTCTAATGAAAAGTATTAATTTATTCCGGCAAAAGTATTAGCAATCCATCTAAAACATATTAGTAGTCTTTTTTAAAAGTATTATATATATGTTTTACAATTAAATGTATCTTAGTAATTTCTCCATTTTTTTTATCTTTTCAAACAAGACGGTCATCAACAGGACAGTTTTTGTCTAGCTTGAAGTTCCATGATTTGGATTTCCTTATTTATGAAATTAAAAACCTGAAAAACACGTTTAAAAAAATCATAGAGGCATCTTCTGAAATTAACTTTGGACACAGGTATATTCTTTCTGAAAGTTTATATAAAACATTTGATGTGAGTTTCACTATTTAATTATTTATTTAACTAAAACTAGTTATTAATATCTTAATGTAACAATATTATATTGATCTATTTGCTTCCATCCTTTTGTCAGCAAATAATTGGAGCAAAAGTCATGGTAAATTTGTGAGATAGTTAAATGTTTCATCTTGAAACCTTAAATAGAAAGAACCATACCATTCAAATACGAAAATATTTGCATTACGTTTTCAGAATTATAAAAAAAATTGTATATTAGTTTTTAATATTTTGTTCGATTGAAAAATCGATAATATTTAATTATTCATTATTTTTTTTAAAAAAAGAAAATCCTCCAATTATAAATTTCCTTACTCCCTTTGTATTTGAAATTTTGGAACGTACAAACAGTGATCAAACAAGGAAATAAGAACTCATACTGAATAGCATATGAAAATTTGGTGGGAATTCATACTGAATAGTATCTGTGTGTATGGGTTCGATTCGGGGTGGGATCAACTACTATTATATTTTGGTGATCGAACATAATTGTTCTTTTACTGGTAGGAGGATACTCATTGGTTTGTGCGTCGGTGCACTCTACCATAATATTGGTCAGTGCGTGCACATCCCGCGATTTACTTTGTTGGCACCAATTAGGGCAAGAACTATTGTCCTCAATTATAGATTTATAGTGATATGTAACCCTACAAGCTGAGTTATATATATATATATATATATATTAAAAAAAAGAATATTCGAAATACCAAACCCAATTCGAAAAGCTGGAAAAAAAAAGGTATATGAATAAATAAAATAAACGGAGATTCCAATGAATTTATATAAGTTTGTAGAATTGTAGTGACTTGGTGAGATCCCAAATAAAGCAGGTGTGGGGTTAAGGTTGGCTGTCAGATTTGCCTGCACATTTACAAGTGGAATTTGTCCCCATTTGAAAAGCACAGATCTCAGAACTTTTTTTTTTTTTTTTTTTTTTTTTTAAATTTGATGATTTTAAGGCTGAAATTATATATATAACATATATGTGTGAAGTAGGTCTCTCTAAAAGCGGTAAGTACGGTCACACGGATTATCTTTTAGGGTAAAAATGATATTTTAGTATAAAATGTGATCTTTTAGTATAAAAAATTAGTGTATTCAAACAATATATAATTTTTACTGGCAAAAGATTTTTTTAAAAAGTATATTTTACCCGTCCTTATTTGTGTAGTACTATCTTATACAAGTTTTTATCTACGTGTGTGTATCCAATTTCCATATATATAAATATATGAGTTGATAATCCAAAAGTGTGAATATTCACTAATTAAGTTGATGGGCTGTCTTTTTTACTCCTACAAAACGAAGTACTTCTCAATTTCATTTTTAATTTGTCCAGAGATTTTGTTGGTCAGACAAAAAATGGAATATTAGGTTCCTTTAAAGTTTAAACCTAAGTACACAATTTTTTATTTCAATTTATTTATTTTTCATATGTTTTTGTTAAGAGAAATTTGTTTTTGTTTTGGTTGTTATTCTTTGATTAATTACATGAGAAGTTATTTTTCAGTATGCACCCAAATACTCAAAAGATTTAATGCGTCACAATTAAAGTTAGACAAAGAGTAGAGACGAAATCAAATCCGTTTAAAAGTAATTAAACCGATTTCCACTTTGATACCCTTCTTTAACTTGACACAAAGAGGGCAATCCTGATGAAGCGTAGAATTGTCAAGTGGACCGGATCGTCTTGGCCGGTGCTTTAGCCCACTAGCCAAAGAAAATTAGGTTGGAGTCGGTTCGTGGTTGGACTTCCATCAACCCATTATTTTTATAGGCTCAAACTCGGCCTCACCCAAAAATACACATGAAAAACTGAATGGCTTGGATTGGTTCGGGATTTCGGGCCTAATTGTCGAAATAATAAATCCCCTTTCTTTTGGCTTACAATATCGACTCGGCCTTGCTCGTGACTGCCAGACTAGTTTTGACAGCTATAATCTTCAGTAATAAAGCAGAGTAATTATTAAAATTTAATGCTATGATTAGCTATATGGCCAAATACTACCGCTGGTAATTAAATGATGCAATTACTTGAACGCATATGCAAACGTACCAAACTTTTGAAAAAAAAGTTGGTTTTAGTAAAATAAAATTCATCAAAAAATTGATTGGAGAACAGTAATTATAGGAATATTATTTGTGTGTCCATTGAACTTTAATAGCCGACATTTAAGAAAAAAAAAATAGTAAGTAATTTAAGAAATTGCCTCGAGCTCTTTTTTTAATTAGTATGATTTTATATATACAATTCACTTTTAGCCACTCAAATACCAACAAAAATACAACATAAAAACATCTTTCTAATTCAACCAGGAATAATAATTCAAACATGTGTGTTTAGACTTAGACCCCATGGTGGAATTATGTCTGCTAAAAATAATAATTAAAAGAATGTTTCTAATTTTTTTTTTTTTTGAAAAGAGAAAATATATTAAGATTTAAGGTGCTGGAAATCGTCCAACAACGATTGTGACAAAGCTTGGGCGGAAAAGAATCCCAAGAAAATAACTCCGAGGACATAGTCTTTGCAAACAACGCTAAAAAAATGAGCTACTTGAATAAACTTTGGACAAATCTGACAAAATTCGAGATGTGTTCCATCAAAAAAATTTAAGAATCGAGACCCAACCTTATACTAACTCCTAGTCTCCTAAGCTCAACTTAACAAGTTAGCCCATCATCAAAAATAAATATCTATAATCATGCTATTCAATACTAGCTAAAAGCCCGATTTATTAATATGACGAATTACACTTTAACATATTTTTTCATTTGATAATATGTAAAACTCGACTCGAGCTCGATTCAATTAGTAAAAATAAAATAAATTATGTGTAAAAATATCAATTTACTCGAGTTGACTCGACTAAAACTCATCCGAACTCGATTCGATTAATAACCAATACTCAACACATTTTTTGAAACTCGATATTCAGCTTGAACAGAACTATATTCGACTCTACCCGATTCGTTTACACCCACAATTGTGGAGAGACTGAAACTAAAAAAGATAAAAATAAAAAAATAATATTAATTCCAACTTCATTTGTAAATTTTGAAAGAGCTCAAAGTTGGACTGGCGCATAACTAGAGTCGTCAAAATGAGACCGACCCAATAAAAAGACCGAACCGAGCTTCATTTTTAGTGACCTAAAATGAACTGGATCTATTTTGCACGACCCATTTGGCACGATACATCGTCAGACTTGAGTTTTATTGGTATTTTCATGGATTGAGACGCTGGACGGACTAAAAATAACGTGACGATCAGTTGGTGGCCGACTCGACGATTTCCATTAGCGCGGCGTGTCAATACGTAACGCCTGTACCCCCATCCCGCAGCTCTCTCTGATAACCATAGTAATAAATCAAATTGACAAATACCCAATCTCAACCCCCAACCCAAAAAACAAAAAACATTTTATACCCAAGAAAATGTCACAAAAAAAATGAAATTAGTGTAATAGTTTCAAATATGGTTGGTAAGTGGAAATTCACGAAGTCTGCATTTGGGGGCTGTGGAAGCAAAGAAAAATGGGAAAATGCGAAAAATATGGCAATTTTCATCTCCACTTCACTTTCTTCGGCCCCTATATATAGATACCCATATTCAGCCACCCATTTACCAAACCATTCTCTCTCTCTCTCTTCTCTGTTTTCTTGCTTTCACGCACATCTGCTTTCGCGTATTTCCTGGTTTACTCGCAAAAAGGAACATAGTGGGAGCTTAGTTTTGGGATTTTTTCAGAAAAAACTACTTTTCGCTTTAATTGATCTGCTTTTCCTTCATTGCTCAAACAGTAAATTACAACAAAGAGATGGCCAAGAATGTGGGAATACTCGCTATGGAAGTTTACTTTCCTCCCACCTGCATCCAGCAGGTAAACAATTTTTTCGATTTTTTTTTGACCTGAGTTAAATGAAAGCATCTTTATACGTTCGACGCATGTGTAGAGACT